>JAWZYU010000034.1:20414803-21014803 GCA_038380435.1 Ryuthela nishihirai
TTATGTAATCTGTCTCTTAAAGTCACATAATTTTGTTTAAATTTTGTAGGTATTATTATTATTTTGGCTATTATAGATTGAAGATTTTCAATTTTCTTTATATTTGTCATGTTTGTTGTACTATGAATAGTTATACCATAAGATATAATTGATTCGCATACACATTTACAGAATAAAATGTATGTTTTAGTATTAAATATATATCTTAATTTTTGAATTTTCAAAGCAGATAATTTGAGATATTCACATATTTTAGAGATGTGCATATTCCATCTAAAATGTTTATTAATATATATACCTAAATATTTTATGTAATTTACATGTTCAAGTTTATAAAAAGTACAACCAAAGTCATCAACTATTTCCTTTGATTTTATAATAAGTTTGCTTTTATTTTCTGATTTGAGTAATAACTGTATTTCTTAAATTTTTATAAATATTTTAATATAAAAATATTTTAAACATTATTTTTGTACTTAATCTATGATTTATCTCTTTTTTTCAATTAATTCTAAAAGATTTTTGGCTATTCAAAGTTTAGAAAATTTTCTCTCTATTATATATCTCAATTGTATTAATTATCTAATATTATTTGAAATAAATTTATTTTATTCTTACATAAAATTTTATTATAAATATTTTTAAATATATTATATAGTGATACAAATTCCTTAACGTATTCATCATATTGTTCTAAACCCCAAATTGTTTGTGAAATTGGGGTTTAGAATGGGGAAAAAACATGGGGAGAGAGAGACATGGAGAGAGCAACACACAAGAGAGCATGGGTTACCAGACAATTCTTCAATGACTGGATGGCAGAAGTTTTCTGTCCAACTGTGCAGAACTACCTCAAATCCAACAAAAACTCTCTCTCAAAGTATTGCTGTTATTGTGCAATGCCTCTGCTCATGATCCTGAGCTGACATCCCACATCAGTGTGAAGTTTCCTTTTGTCAACATTAAATTCCTTCCACTTAACACCACTCCTCTCCTACAGCCCATGGACCAGCAGGTCATTTCCAACTTCGATCTACACAAAGACTACACAAAGACTTCAATCTACACTTCGAGATCTACACAAAGCTGATGTTTGCTATATGCCACGAGCACACGTCAGCTCCGAATGGCCTACCCTCAGTGAATATTGGAAGGAGTACAACATCCTTGAAGCTGTTAGAATTGTTGTAAGGGCATGGAAAGAGGTAACCACGCCCACTATGAACTCTGCGTGGAAGAAACTGTGGCCCTCTGTTATCCATGATTTTGAGGAACAAAGCAACCACGAAGCTAAAATTCTCCTCTCTGAATGATGCGGGCTGTCAGCTCAGGGTCATGAGCAGAGGCATTGCACAATAACAGCAATACTTTGAAATCCACACTACATTCCTTGGACAGGAATGGGAATAGAAGTTGATGCTGATGATGTGCAGGAACTTCAAGAGCATGAGAGGGAGTTAGATGCAGCAGACCTCCAAGAGATGGTAAACGAATCTTAATCTAACAGTGATGAGGAGGAGCCAGAGGAAGAGAGAATGACTGTCTCTACTGCACAGATAAAACATTTCCTGGAATGCTGGGAGGGAGTTAAGATCTCAGCTTTCCATCCTAACATAGAGAAGACAGAGTTAAACATCTGCTCCTTCGAAGACAGCACTGGGCTTTTTTAAAAAGCTGTTGAACAAGAGGAACAAACAGAACACTTTATACAGTTTCTTCAAACTGCTGACAAGAGATTCTCCTTCAACTTCAAAAGAAGGAAGCACCATCACTCCAGAGATTCCTCCTGCTGAAGAAGAGGTATAGAACTCCCTGACACTTTTGCAGACTTTTATTCCCAATAATAATCCCTCTCCTCCTCACCTCTCCTTCACCTGAAGCTTATCATGTACAAGACCAAGATAAATAAAGCTTTTTTATTGTTATTATTTGTTTATTATTCAATTTGTATGTGTAATACATATTAACTAATATGCATAAAAACATTAGTTATGAACTTAAAAACATTTACAAAGCCTTAAATTAATAGCTTTGGGGACAATAAATTTTTACTCCTGGGCCCCTGAAACGGATTACCTAAAACCCCATTGAAAATGTAATTCGTTTAATGTCACTTTCGATTAACATCACTTTTCCCAGAACGAATTAGAGATGTTAAATGATGGTCGACTGTATATTTATATCAGTACTTGGTGATCTGCAGATAGCTAAAATATGATATACATATTTTTTATGATTTTTAAATAAATAGTTTCAGCTGGAAGTAATTCACAAGATATTATTTCAAAACAAAATTTTCTTTATAATATATAGTTATTCCTCTTAATTTCCTATTTATAATAACATTTGTTTTGTTTTTTAACTCTAAATAATATAAATTCCATTCTAAATTATTAAAATTAGTTTCTGTTAAAAGTAAAAAATCAATATGTTCTAAATATTTTTCAGTATTTATTTTCAATAAGTTCCAATATTTCTTTTCATTTCTTATATTCACATGGAAAATTCCTAATTTATTTTCAGAGTTCATAATTTTGTACTTCAAGCAAAACCAATCATCAATTTCTGTAGATGTATTAAAGTATAAATTAATTGTTCTTCGTCTTCAATCAATAAATCACTCACAATGAAAAACAATTTTTACATAGTTATTTTACATTTATATAATAAATTATACTTTATCAATATCAATGAACATGTTGATGTGAATACTTCTTTCACCATCATCTTTTCTTACCATTACTTTTCATTTATTGTACACATTTATATTTTTTGATTTTTGCAACTATTCTTTTTTCCAAAATAGTTGTTATTTGCGGTTAGATTTTCATTTATGAAAATAGATATGTTCAGATCATTTATGTGAGTATCAGTTTTTGTAATAATTTTATTCTTGTTTTTAATCCATTGTTCTCTTTCCTGTCTTGAAGCAAATTTAGCAATTATAATAGGAATTTTTATTTTTGTTACTATTAGGTAATCTGTGAACAGCTTCAAGTATTTATTAGTAAAATTATCTATATTAAGATATTTGGAAATTTTTCCATTTTAGTTGTCAATACTTCATTTTCATCATTTTTCAATGGTACACTATGTATTTCAATATTTTTATTCCTTCCGTATTATTCTAAATCATTTTGATTAATCATCATTTGATTTATATCTTTAGTTAACATCTTATTTTGGTTTTATAATTCATTCAGTTTTTTTCTGGTTAAATCGATTTGTTTTTTCATAAGTTGAAATTCTTTGCACTAATTCGTCATATTTACTTCAGAAAAATTCAACAGATTTTTTTTTAATCTCTTATTTCTGATCTTAATGATCTAATTTCTGTTAACATTATGCTCCTATCATTACCGCTGTGAGTATGCTGAAAGTTATTTGTGTTAGAAGTATTAATATTAGCCGTTGATTCATTTTCGAATCCATAGTCCAATTACATATAATTCTTATTTGTCTTTTAATACAGAGTCTGATGTTATTTTAGATGCTGAGCATTTAATTAAATTATTGACATTTGTAGTTTGAGATGAACAGATGAAACATTTCCACTTGTTTCGTACTTCATTCAACATTTTCTTATAGGTTTCCTTTAATATTTCCACACATTTCAAGTGGAAGTTATTTTTGCATACACCATTGCAATGAATAATGTTTTTTCTAAAAGATAGTTGATTATTGCATATTACACAATTCGCCATAGTTGGAAACTGGAAAAAAGTTCTGAATACATCACTAAGTAATGAATGGTACTAACTTTCAAGTTTATAAAAAATTTGCCATAGTTGAAAAAAGATAGAAAAACTGGCTGAATAAGAATTAAAGTTCCAATAATACAATGGCAACAGCTGAAACTGCCATTATGCAGTAGTCATCATAGTATAATAACATTTTGAGATCTAATTCAATTGTTGTCAAACTAAGAACATTTAAAAGTTCAAATAACACAAAAAAATTACTGAATTCATTAAGTTAAATACTATAGTAAAAAAAAAAAAATCAACATATAATTAGAGAAAGCAAATCTTGTCTACAACCCATGCCAATTCTTGTTGCCAATTAATTAAATTTAAGAAATTCACTACAGTTTAAAAACGTGAAATCAGAAGATTTAAATTATTTGTGGAGTTAACTGAAATGATGTATTTTTTGTGCAAAACTCAATTTGTTCATAAATTATAAAACAATCCTTCATATGAGTTCGGAATAAGCACTACTAGAATATGCACTACTACTGCATGAAATGTTTATGAAGTCAGCCTGCCTCCTAATATATACATAACAATGGGTGTCTTCTGAGACAATTGCAATTTATTACAGTTATGTATTGTTTCATTTTATTATTTAGGCACCTTATTGTTACACAATTTTACCTATATTTAAATTTTTCACTTTTTTTTACCACAAAACATATAGCCCCTACCTTTCAGATAAGAGATGTGAAGCTGTCACAGAAACCAAAGCCTGAAGTGCTAATGGCTTTGCCTGTGGTTTCAAATGAGAAAATGATGCTAAAAATGATGCTGGTTCCGTTTTCTGCAGTGTTATACCTGTGAAATTTATAAATAAATGTTTTAAAATATAATTTTAATATGCATGTCATATTAATCATGAAAAACATTTTTTAACCTAGAGTAGCATATGAAAACTTTTCGAAATTAATATACAGCAAAGGTATGCCCCCAGATTGTATGACAAACCACCTTTCCTTAGGTATCTCTGCCCTTTGTGTGAGAAGCCAATACTTTCATTTTTATATGGCATCTAGGTATCTAATTATTATTTCACTTAAGGATCAAATTTTCAAAATATTCATTTCGGTGTTTCAAAAACATTTTAGCTTGCTTCAAGACTAATTTGCAATAATTCAGTGGCACTTTTTTGCACACAATAAATTAAAAGGCATCAAGATTATTCTTTAATATGCACAAGATATGGTTCACCTGCTCATGATTTAGTGCTCATGTAATGAATGGCAACTTTTTAAAGCCCATCGGTGTTCCCTTTTTCACCAAGGGCAGATTGGAAGTTAGAAAATATTTCAACACAGGCAATGCTGGGAGTTGAACCTGGGAATAAGATAAAAAAGAGAAATTGGTGGGAAGTGGGGGAGATGACTAGATTGAATTGGAAAAGAGCAAAATGCAGTTCCAGTATATTTATTTCATTTTTTTTTCCAGAAATTATACTTACTAAAAAGTGCAAGATGTTTTCCCCTCACTGTTTTAGTGTTCTTTTAATCAAACATTCTTGAAAAATATATGGAATGTATGTGTTTACTATTGTTATTTTTTAAACCAGTTTATCCAGTTATTGTCCAGTATTGTATTTGGAACAGGGATATTAAACTCAAATCATATAGGAGGTCAAATCAGTTACTTCTCAATATGTACAGTATATTGGATCACATTTCATTTTAAGCAATCATTTAAGGGCGAAATAAGTTAATTCTCAATATGCAGCAGACTGCACTTCATTTTAAGAAATAATAAGCAAAACATAATTACTTATACTTTTGTTTTATTATTTGAATGTTACATACTTTTAACATCAAAACATAACCCTAAAAATTCATTTGTAGTTGCTTATCTTTAACTGAATGTGATAGGGGTCTCAAACTCAAATTATATAGGGGAACAAATTACTTATTAATATATGGAAGGTCACATTATATTTTAAGCAATCACATAAGGGCCAAATCATTTACTTCTCAATACATGGCAGATTGTAATTTAAGCAATAATAAGAAAAATATAATTATATCATTGTTTCTATTACTTAAATGTTGAATACTTTTAATATCAAGTATGGCCAAATAAAAACACAAACCTAAATTTCGTTTATAGTGATTTCAGCTTTGGTTGCATATGACCATAATCTCCATACTCACATGATCAGGGCCTCTCACAGTCTAGAAAGACCTGGGCCACTTTCAACTTTTGAGGTTTGTAACCAAAATAAAAATTATTATTTGTGAATGTTTTCAAATCCAATTTTATAAACATCTACATAAAAAATCTGCTCTTCATGCAGCTTCTTGCCACAGAGGGTAAACAGAAGTTTGTTTGTATAATACACCATAAAGAAGGTCTGTAAGGTCACCAGAAAGACAACATGAGAAAAGAAACAACCATGCCTTATCCAAAGCTTGTCAGTTAAAATATTGTATCCTTTACTAAATTACACCTATTATTGCTGTATCTAATATCAAAAAATTAACAAGTGCCAAACTTTGAGGCCCCCTTTGAGCTTGAGACTAATGCCAAATGGCTTCAAGACCCCTCCCCTAAAAGGCCCTGCATGAGATCACAGTTGAACAAGCTAAAACTCCACACTTCACTATCACTCTTGATTGAACATACTACTTGTGGGGTGGACAAATTACTTCAAGGACAGCAATTTTTGAGGCCCCTGACCTATAAATAAAAAAATAAAATAAATACTTCTTCAAGCAATTGCCTGCCACAGAGGTCTCATAAGAGCCTGTCATTTTAAAATGCTACAGATGAAATTCCATGACTTACTTATTAGATGAAACATCCATGACTTACCCAGGGATCGAACCAAGGTCCCTTTGATCAGTAGATAAGTAAGTTAACCACTCAACCATGAAATGGCTGTATAAATGATACAATATAAAAACAATTACTCCCTTAAGCAGCTGCTTGCTAGAGGTCTGATAGGAGGTCAGTATAATACACCATAGAAAATGTCTGCAAGAAAGGCAAACCCTTAGCAAAAAGTCAACACAGAAAAGAAATATCCATACCTTATCTAGGGCTTAAGCCAAAGTTCCTTTGATCAGTAGCCAAGCACACTAACCACTTGGCCACTGTGACAGTTAAGATGAAACAATAATGATGGACAATATAGATCTCTTTCTGAAAGAAAGTACTTCAGTCTTCAAATATCATGCTGAAGAGATATTAAGTCTCTTTGCTTCAGCAGACATGTGTAAACACCTAAAGAGCTGAGTGAGTGATGCCACTGAGTTATGGTGACCCTTGGCACCATTCAACTTGGGACAAACATAAAGCCTCTTAAATAATAAACTTTATATATCTTAATATACACCACAGAAATATCTGTTGATATCATCATAACATATATCAAGAATTATATGCTAATCTTTCAGGGGGAAAATGCTGAAATTAGTGGGATTCAACCTTTTTCCTCCTACAGTCAAGAACAGTTTTCAAATCGAACACGAGGATCGGATGACCTAAAAACTAGAGCTTGCATTATACTCAACATTTTCTCTTAAGAAAGATGCACCTTGGGACACTATTATAAAATTTATCGGCAAATTTTATTTTTTTATAACTACAATTAGAGATACAATGCTTTTAAGAATTAACCATCGATTCCCATATTCCTTGGAAATATCTTCTTCCCATGGCCAGACAACCATGCCTTTTTATATAGGACATGTACAAAAGCAAACTCACAGTACTCCAAATGCTTTTTTATTTATGTTCCGATGCTAGATGTTAAAGAGAATAATGCTTATGCACTGCTGTATAATAAAACCAATGAACACAGTCTTGTGGGACACCAGTTGAACTATACTGACATAAATTATGGATACAATACAAAACTGATCTTTAATACTAGAAATATTCCAATGAAGATTAGTCAGCAACCTCAGTGCTGTTCGTGTAATAATTAACTTCACCATTTCAAAGGACAAATAATAAATTCCTACCAGTTTTTGGTGCACTAACTGAAAGAATAAAGAAACTCTACAGTCTTTTTTTTAAGGCAAAATGTATATCAGTGAATGCTCTCATGTTCGATATTTTTTCAATTTTATGCAGTGAAAATAAAAAAGAGAAATCTGAAATTTATCTAATCAGAAAACGTCCTGTATTATCCTAAGCAGTATCCTACAAGGCAATTTTTAACATGAAAACATATATTTTTTTCCTAATATTTACAAGACTGACTGTAACTAGGACTATTTATAACAACAGTTAAAGTCAGTTTCAACTTGGAAGTAATCAAGGCCAGACCTGGTGGTCTGGCTTTGTTTACTTCCATGTTCTCAAGGTGGGAGGAGGCCATGCCCACCTCAATGGGTTAAGTGTGTTAAATATAGCATCAAGTATATGTTTCATCATACTGAAGTGATTCTTGATAATGCCATCAATTAATAATCAATAATTATCAAATACATATAATATTCATATGTTCTGATGTTGATTCAATAGAAATGCAATAACTCTTAAACATCAAACTAAGTATATATAATATAAAAAATTAATTAAAAAATTAACTTAACTGTTAATGCTAACTGAAATCTGAATAAAAATGATGTTGGTTCATGCAATTTTAATGGCTATAATAGATTCTATAAGTAACTGTCTATTTGGTCTTGCTTTAATTAACTCTAATTTCTTAATCATTTTTCACTTTTTGTTGAAATATTTTATTACAAAATATGACAATGTTTCATTTGTTCTAAATATGCTAATATTTTTATTTGTACAGATTGCTTTTAATATTTTTCAATGCACGTTTTCAAGATTATTACTTTTATTTTCACCTAAATTCAAAACCACTGTAAGACTTTTTTTTCTCTTGTCAATTACATTCATCTTATTCTAAAGATGTGATTTCATAATGCATAATTTTAAATACACTGTTGGCCATTAAACGTGCAACACCCGGAAGAACTCATCAGATTGTCCCAAAATGTGCAAGATGGGTAAGCCCATGGGAGAACATGTAAATGATTCAAAGCGTGGCACATATGCACATCATGTGACAGTAATGCTCCCTGGAAATGGTAAAAGGGGAGATTACAAAGAGTCAGTGTAAAGCACTGGAATTGTGCTTTGCTTGCAGTTCTTGCACACTAAAAGATCAAGTATGCCCATCGAAGAACACGGTATCCATATGACCAGGTTTCCAACTTTGATCGAGGGAGAATTGTGGGATTATGGGAAGGCAGATTATCGTACCGAGACATTGGTGCTCATATTGGATGGAATGCTGCTACAGTGATGAGAATATGGCATCAGTGGGTAGAGGAGGAACAAACTCAAAAACGTGAGGGATCTCAACAGCCCTGTCACACAAATGAACGAGATGACAGACACCTTGTGCACATGGCTTTGAATGATTGTACAGCCACATCAAACACCTTAGCTCAACAGTTAGGGTGTGTTGCACATCAACCAGTGACCACATGTATGGTTCAACATCATCTGCAGCATCGGGGCATCTTTGCTAGGTGGCCATTGCTGAGGCTACCATTGATTCTACAACACATGTGTATGCGGCAGCAATGTTGCCAAGAACGGCATGAATGGATGTGCAAATAGCATCTCATTGTCTTTTCAGACAAATCCTGCTTCAGTATGCAGCACCATGAAGGACAAATCTGTATCTGGTAGTAAGGTGGTGACAGATTCAGTGAGACATTCATGATGCAGTGACCACATGTGGCGTGCCAGACCTCTCAATGCCTGACGTGTAGCAGCAGTTATTGCTGCTCATGGTGGCTACACAAGATACTGATTTCTTTGTATTCCACAAGTTTAACTGAGTTGTATTTGTAATCATTTGATCCTTGTAACATAAGCTATGTATTCACTAAATATGGCTTTGATATATCTTGTCTTTCCTGGTGTTGCATTTTTAATAGCCAGCAGTGTAGATATATCATATATTTTTTCGTGGAAAAATGACACTGAAAAAAAAAGCTCAAATAAAAATTTTTACTCTTAGCATCAGTTGTCAAATATTTAAAGAGTAATAGAAGATTGAGGTTTAAAAGTGACAATATTACTAATTTAATTTGTATACCTTCATCAAACAGATGACGCTCCAAATTCTCAATGATGCTGTTTGTCATTTCCATACCTTCATCTATTACAGTATTAACCAGGAAATTTGTTGCGCTACTGTAAAAGAGAAGGGGTAATGGAAACTGCCGATCTTCAATTGTGGGTACACTGGGTATTTCTGGGTTCCATTCACGATAGTAAAGTGAAGTATTAAGTTCAGATATAGCTGATTCTGTTGTAGATTCATATGTTTCTGAAGATGAAGTAGACTCAATCACATTTTGTGATAACTCATCTGGCACTGTAGATTCAGTAGGCAAAGTGTCCAGTTCTTTAGATGTAACTGATTTGGTTGTGGAGATATTATGTTCCAAAATGGAGGCTATGGTTAACGATGCAAGTGTCAAGAAACCAAAGAGCAATAATTTTGCCTTATTTCTAAAAGAAAAAAAGAAAATACAATTAAGTTTTCAAATTATAAACCAGTAATTGGACTAAATACAAAACAAATTATATAAATGGAAATGTTTAGCACTATTTTTGTACAGGACTTTACACCATCTTGTACACCCCTCCCACCTTCTGAAATCTCCTCATCATTTTAACTTTTGCCATTTTCCCCCAAGAATTTTATTTATCATGTATAATTCAAATGTCTCACTATATATCTTCCAATGTTGTCTTGATGCAATTGTACTTTGGTCCATCAAAAGTTTCACTTTTTGCTGATATGTTAAATATCATCAAAAAGCCTTCGAAGATCTACAGGTCTTAAATTTTGTTAAGTTCATTTGGTTGGTCTTTCATTTTTTTTCAACCAGAATTAAAAAAGAATATTACCTCATCATCCTATTACAAGAAGATCTGCCAACACATTATACAAATTAAAAAATTTAACTTAATCACACTTAGTTAAGCAGTTACATTACATATTTTAGGAGCTAATGGAAATAAAATGCTAAACTTTTTCAGTTGTCTTCATTTTCTTTCCAAATAGTGAATTGCCAAGATTTCTTGGATTATGCATGTTTTGACTCCCTATGCTCATCACTGAGTTTGGAAAGAAGTGCCACTGAATAGTTCTTACAGCCAGATAGCATCAACTATCAATGCTACTCAGTATATTTTTCAACATGCATTTATATGTTTCATATATGTGGAAAGGTGTCTCATTTGATGGATGGCAGAACTTTCAAACCCAATCATGTCTTTCTTTTCATTGAGATTGGGTATTATGTTAAAAGAACAAAATCTCAATCTTAGTTTTCCATCAATTTCAAAGGATCCAACTACAAAATAAAGGAAACTGGTAAACTAGTAATTTTATATCAACTAGAAAATAATTAATTAAAATGTCTTCAAGTCTTATCTGGGTCATAATCAATTTTCCTTGAATGATTGAAGGGTCTTTTGCAAAACTGTAGTTTCTTTTTGAATTGAAATTGCTTTGGTGTAAGAAATATGCTTTGTCTACCCCAATACCTCTTCAAAACTGACATTATGAGGTGGTGATGTCACCTTAACAACAGATATTAACAGTTTAAAATGCAACAATACCAAAAAGATTACTACAAAAATAAAGAAAATTTCTCCTTAGACAACCCATTTATCATAGAGGTCTTAGAGGAGTCTTGATGAGGAACCATGTAAAAATAGACCTGTGAGGGTATCAAGATTTTTAAATAATAATAAATTTATAAAATCAGCATAACCATGAAAAAATAATTACACTTTTCCCAGGATTTGGACACAATGAACATGATGCTGGCTTTAGAAACAAGAATTATTCTGGAAAAACATGTTTTCAGAAATTCTGTTTTTGCTGTGAACCTTTCAATTTTTATAACCAAAGGCTGGCAATGCAGCACCTACAAGGCATTCACCAGTCACCTGCCAATATAAATGATATTCTTAAACAACACGTTCTTACTATGCTTCAACATATAGTTGCAATTTACTTTTTTGAAACATCATATATTTGAAATCCAAATACCAACAATAATTCAGTAAACTAATTCCGGCAATAATTCGGCTAAGAACAGTAAACTCACGTTAGTGCCAATTGTGTATATAATTATGAATATTTGTAGTGTCAAGTGTAACATTATATTTTGATTTCATTTATTTGATTTGCATATATAATTCTTTGATAGATATATATCCTTTAATATAGTTTATTTCCTGTATATATACATATGTGTGTGTGTGTGTTTGTATATATATATATACATACATATATGTGTGTGTATATATATACACACACACATACTCTTCATTTTTTAAAATATTGGTATATATCTTATTTTTTTAAATATTGGTACATACGTAGTAAGGTCCAAAAGTTTCCAGCCCGAACATGTTAGAACAAGAATTGGCAGGTCTAACTCCATCAACCCCAACTCTATGTATTGTTTCACTGCAGTTAAAATTCTGCAGCTCTAGCATCAGTAGCACTCCAGTTAGCGTCGCAGATAGAAGTGCTGTTGCCCAATATTTTAAAATGTTTAAACTTGAGTATCACACGGTCATTAATTTTTTGCCGAAAAAAGGCAAAAGGCTGGCAGAAAGTAAATGATGTTTAGACATTGTGTACTGCGAATCTTTGCTATCATATTTGACGGTTAAAGAATGGGCTAAGCAGTTTCGCTTAGGGATAGATTCAATTGAAGATGAACCTCGTCAAGGCAGACCTGCAGAAACACTCACTCTGGAAACAATTGCGCATGTGCAAGAAGAGGTGCTAAGGATAGGTGACTGAAAACTAAAGAATTATCAGCAAGGTATGGACTTTCAAAAACCACAGTGTTTCAAAATTTCCTCGACCATCTTGGTACAAACAAAGTGAGTGTGATGGGTCCCAAAACTTTTGAGTGTTGTCCAAAAACAACGTGTGGAATGCTGTACTGAATTTTTACATAGGGCAAGGAAAAGAAGCGATTGATTCAATTGTTACAGGAGATGAAACTATGGTTCTGTAGCATAATCCCCTGTCTAAACAGGAATCTATGGAGTGGTGGCATCCTGGATCCCCATGGCCAAAAAAAAAAACAATTTCTGCAGTTTTTGACCATTTTAAGGGCAAAATTCAGGTTATTTTTTCAGTGATATAGAAAATTTAATTAACTGTTCTAAAAAATGTATTGAAATAATGAGTGATTATATCGAAAAATAAAAATTATTGTTTGATTCTATTACCTCTTTAATACCCTTGGGCCAGAAACTTTTGGACCTTACTATGTATCTACACTTGTTGTTTTATGCACCCATAACACTTGCATTAATTTAAATTGAGTGCTACAAGATAAAAAGGTTGATGGCCTCAACTTTTCCTCAGAGTGCTTACTACTTGGACCCTAGGAAAATAATAATTCCCTTTAAAATAGTAAAATTCAATCAGTGATTCTTGCTTTTTTTCAAGCTGAAAAAATGTACACAATCCTCAAGCAGCTGAGAACTATGGAAGTTCAACCAGATTGTGTAATTTAGTTCTCCAAACATGTCTGTCCTGAACTACAGCTGCTGCATTTGACCACTGTAGGTCAATGCTAACAAAAATACTGTTTGATATTGTTTGCTCACTGCATCCTAGGTATCCCTCTCTTTCTGAGGCCTTTAGGCTCATTGTTTACAACCTTATTCACTAATTTATAGTTATACATATGGATAACATAGCCAAACCAGCACAGTCTCTCTGTGTATGCTGCTAAGAGGTGGTTGTGACTCCATCCTTTAATCTCATTGTTACTTACAAAGTAAACCATCTAATGCCAAGGTATACTACATAAATAAGCATATAGAATCAAAGACATCAAGTTTCCTGTTATCTTGCAAACAGAAAGTCCAAGTTTCATTACCATAAGTAACTTGAGACATGTCTAAACTATTATATGGCATAATTTTAATCTATATGCCTATTTTACCATACTCTCCATAGATTCTTAAAAATCCCAATAAATTGATATATAAATAATAATAATAATAAATATAATAAATGATGTTTGTCACCTTTCGCCAGATTTTGATATAAGTTGTTCCACTGAAGTGTTTTTTCGAATACACTGATATATTATAGATACAAAAGCCATATTAAATATTGCACATGAATGTAAAATATTTTCACAACAAAAAATTGTTATTTCTGAAGTTTTTCTTTATACTTTCACTCAAATAAAAAGCATGTAATAATATATGTGTATTTTTTCAAAATATAATTATGAATAATTAAATAAAAATTAAAGTAAGTATTTCAAAGAATGAGCGTTTAACCAGAAAGGGAAGCGATCAAAAGACTAACTACAACTAACATTGTGGCCAAAAGAGGCGCGACTACTGAAGATTACTATTACTTTCAAATACATATTTATCAAAACTTATTTTAAACTTTCAGCTGTAATAGAAAAATCAAATATAACAGAAAATATTAATGCAAAATATGGTGAAAAAAATTAAACTTTGCCCTGCATAGTATGATCTTTCCACGGCCATATTGCACCAAACACAATAATAAGATTTCGTCATTTGGACAGCTTACAATTATTCCACACAGCCAAAAGCATACTTCAAATTTGAAAATTTTAGTATGTCCATACAGCAGGAACATTCAAGACCAACTGGACTAGGATAAACATTATTTATTAATGGCATCTCAAAATATAAATTTAGTGGATTAAAGACCAAAGCAGGTAAACTCTAAGGTTAAAAGGGTATGTTGTTTTAGCTCCAAAAGACAATTCACAAATTCACAAAAATTTTTGCTGTAACAAATTATTGATCGATTTCAACCCTTTTTTGATCCAATGTATTGAGTCTCACTGATATTCAGGGAGATCCATCACAACTTACAATTGTTTATAGATTAATAAATCCGAGGAAAATTAGATTAGTTAGGAAAATAAACCTTAGTAGTAAGGAAGAAACATTTATCACTTGATACAAGTAAATAAAAAAATTAGCATATTTAAAAAAAGCAATAAGGGGAAATTTAGTATTTGATGTATAAATATATATTCAAGTTTTTAACTGAATATTAAAAAAACTTTCAAATAGCTGTCATAATGCATAAAACATCCACATACCCACAAACAGATAGAGCCATTATCGGATTGTAGCAATCTGATGGTACACCTGGAGAAGACAGGTAAAGAGTTCAAGAAAACACTCATCATTCCTGTTTAAATCGATGACCGAGAATAACCCTAAACATGAGGTCAAAACCTTAGACAATAGTCAAAACTGGTCCTTCCTCTTCTCTCCTGGACGTTACCGCTGATAACGAGTAAACGTATGTACAAACGAGAACAAGCCACAAATGGGTAACTCAAAAGCATATTTTTTTTCTAATGTAAATAAAAAAAAATACCGAGTTTTTCACTTTATCAACAAAGTTTCTTCTACACGGTAAAACTTGTTCCGAATTTTAGATTGATTTTAAAATTATGAACACTTCACTGACCAAACATGACTACATATATTCAGTGTACATCAAAGCTACTCAGCTTTGGTGTACACTAGGAATATTTAAATCCCGCGGAACATTTTTACAGCCCTCTATGTGTGCATGACAATGACAGTCATTTCCAATTCCATAGATCGAATAGTAGTAGTCTGGACTTCCTGGTTCTCGAAAAGTATAAATAAATAAAATAAATACCCCATCTAAGCAGCTGCTTGCCACAGAGGCTGACAGAAGCCTGTCAGTTTACACGCTATAGTAGAAGCTTCTGTGAGGATGGCGGGACCTCAACAGAAAAACGACACATACATCCATGCCTTACCTGGGGATCGAACCCAGATCCCTATATTCACTAGTCAAGCGCGCTAGCCACTCGGCCATGGGACGGCTCTCGAAAGGAAAGGTATGGAGATCCGTAATTTATGGGGTACATACATTTTCTGTGCATATACTATTCCGAACTATTTAATTGATATAAACTCAAACTGCACTGTCAGATACTAAAAACTTATTTTCTTGACAACTAATTCCATTCTGTAGCATTTCTTGATACGAGTTCAGTGCAGTGAGTCAACTAGTTATTAATCACTTTAGCGTAAGCAGGACCATTTCTAGGAAGAGACAAAGGAGCCCCCCCCCCCCCCCCCCCAACAGACACTTTCAGAATACTATTAACCGGAATGGAGAAGCCTTGAACGGAGGCCAAAAATATTTTCAACCGATATATTATCCATATTGTTCACGAAATTTGTTAAAGGCTACTAAAAGGGAAGTAAAACACTTATACCAAAACGGTGTTTAGTTCATTTCGGTTTCATAGATTTAAGATTAAGGCTGAGCGTAATAAAGACCTTGACTAATAAGTCAATAGTCTCGAAATTTTATCCCGAAATTTTCACTTATTATATATGTCTTCATTCAACATGAATATGTTGAGATAATTTAGCACTGATAGATTTATAAGAAAATTAGAATAGATTGAAAAAAATACATATATGTGTGAAAAAGTGTACATTGTAAGCCCCGATATATCAGTAGCGATAGAAATATTACGTGAATTAGTGAGACTCGTAGGATCCTCAAGTTGCAACAGTTACCTCTGCAGTTAGTGTGATCAGCGCCATAGTGTGACCAATGTTGTTACAGTTTTACGAATAACCTTTGCGTTTTCGTGAAATTCAGAAGATGGATATTGAGCCTAAATATCGATATTCATTCACAACAATCGAGGAGCAAGAGAAATATTCATTAGTCTACTGAATAGGATAACGACCTCTCGGTTCAGAATCTATTGGATTGGGTCATACCCGGATCTAGAAAAATATGGGGGGAAGAGACTGAATTTTTACTGCAGTATATTTTATCCCTCCGGTTTAGGATTTCAGAAAATTTTTTGGAAAAATGCGTGAAATATGCACATTTAATAATATTTTACACCATTTACCCTTGTGTTTACCTTACCAATTTCTTAGGCATGAAAGAGAAATTTTTTGCCGCGCACATTTGTAAAAATTAGAAAAAACTTTAGTCAATAAGTATTACACCTCAGATTTCTTTCAACATGAAAATGTTGGAATAGATTGCATAAAACTTCGCTAATAAAATTCAAGTAAACAAATACATTAATAATAAATTTCCTCATAAGCGGCTGCTTACCACAGAGGTCTGACAGGAGCCTGTCAGTTTTGTCACACCATAGAAAAAAACTGTGAGGCAGGCGAGATCTCAGAAAAAGGACAACACAAAAAAGAAACATACTTTATCTGGGTCTCGAACCCAAGCTGCTTTGAGCAGCAGCGAAGCACTCTAACTACCAACCACCAGAACAATAGTGAATAATATAAATTACCCAAAAACAAAAATGGGTAACTCAAAAAACACAATGGGTAAACCGAAACAAAAAACAGAATGACCTATGTTTAATATAATTTATTCATTTTCCTGCAGATAAGCTATTTAGCTTTGCGGGTCAAATTGTAAATGTATTTGTATTCTTTACTCTTATGAATAAAAATTATGTTCTTTAAAAAAAAATACACATGAAGCAGCCATTAGGGTATTGAGGTCTTTTTCGTCGTGAGAAGGGTAATAGGAAAGGTGCGTAATTTAGATGCACTTGACAGAGGGCAGATCTTAGGTGCCCGATGGATGGGGACACTTGATCTCCGAAATTATCAACGAACTTGGATTTTCTCGTACGACAGTTTCAAGAGTGTTCCGGGAATATGAAAATTCCAGCAAAAAAGAGAAACCCAGAAAAGTGTAAAGGACAACAAAGCTTGAATTATCATGGGCCACACGGACCGATAGGGGCCAGACATTATCTGAAATCACCTCCCATCTGAACGCGGGTTCCAGCCAGTGCATGGACTGTGCAACACTCACTTCGTCTCGGCTTCAGGAGACTGCCGACCTACAAGAGTCCCACTTCTAATGGCACAACACCAGGCTTACGTCTTGCCTGGGTTCAAGAACATCGAAACTGGACCATCGAAAATTGGCAACGGATAGCCTGAAGTGATGAATCCGATTTAAACTTCATCACACCGATGGGAGATTGAGCGTATGGTGCCAACCCCATGAATTTTGCATGTCAGGTCAGAACAGTACAAGCTGGTGGTGGCTTAGTGATGGCCTGGGGTGTCTTCAGTTGGATCTCTGTGGGACCTTTGGTATTTGTACCAACGACTCTCAATGCATCCCATTATGTAGAACTCAATATGTACACAGAACATCATTATATAGAACATTATGTAGACCATTGACATCCATTTATAGCCAACATGCATCCCAATGGAGATGGCGTCTACCAGCAAGACGACTGTTCATCTCATAGGTTCAGGTTGGCTACTGCATGGTTGCAGGAGCATTCTGCTGACTTTGAAGTGATGAATTGGCCACCTAGAAGCTCAGATTTAAATCCCATCGAAAATCTTTGGGATACCGTCTAGCAGTGCTCGGGCTCATGTCCCGTCAGTGACGATCTTGAGAGAATTGTGGACAGCTCTGGAGGATGCATGGGTCGCCATACCTGTGGAGCACATACACAAGTTGTGGAGTCCCTGCCTCGTCGTGTGATGGCCGTTATCAGGGCCAGAGGGGGTCCAACACGTTACTAGGTTGCTATCCCTAATTTAATGGCACTTCACTGTATTACATTATTATGCTCTATTGCAAGCAGTTTCTTGAGAAGTAATTTTTGTTCCATTTATCCACGTTCTTAACACTTTCCTAAAATTTTATTAGAAAATGTCTCTTCTCAGATTGCAATTGCCAACATCTGCAAACTTACCAGATAAGCTGGAAAACTTGCTCCAAAGCAATTTAATGGAATTGAAGCCAATCCTATGACCAATTTTAATCATTTTAATTTTCTTTGTATATTCCAAAAGTGTATCGTATCACCAGCCTTATCAATAGCTCTATTATGGAAATTCAGATAGGACTCAAAATTACTTTATTGCATTTATACAAGGTAATTACCAAGTAGCTTTACAGCCCAACATGCATTAATTAGTTTATTTGTCACATGGAAACAAAACACATGAAAATAAATGGAATTACATCGACAGCTTACATTGGCATAGTTTGATGGCTACATTTGTTGTCAGAACTCTTTAAACACTTCTTTAATATACTGATTACTAGATAAAAATATACGAAAAACACTCCCCCCCACAACAAATTAGTTGCTAAATTCGTGAAGGCAACTTCTGCCAGTATCCAGTTTAAACAAAATATGTTGCTAGTACAAGCCCCCGCCCACAATTCCCCACCAAAAAAATATAGGAAGGTGGGAAAAAATGAGTTTTATAAATTTTGTGGACATTAATTTTAATTTCAATGATGATTTTGATAATGATGATGAGCCTAAGTCCACGAGGTAGAAACTGAAATATCATTCGGATTTCTCTTAATCGATAACAATAACGTATTTTGCTGGCGCCAAATGATTGGGACATTCCACTGCGCATTTGCATGCATGCATGCATGAATCAGCTAATGCACATCCGTAAAGTTTTCAATGGCAAATTCATGATCTGGTGACGTGGCTCGAGCAATCCACGCAAATGCAAACTGACAAGTCTTTCATTAGTTCACAACTGTTGTCATTTCTCATTACCTGTTGTACGTAAGTCAGAGTTTTTAAATCAGGACATTGGATCAATTATAACAACTCCTTAAGTGACCTCCTCGTTCAACAGCCCTAACTCGATTTGTTCCCTTTCTGCAGTATTCGATAGAAAATGCAATTTATCATTTGCTACTAGTATAATCCATCACATATCATATGACAAGATTTCTTTTCAGTCTAGAAAAGTCGCATCTTGCTGCCGATCCAAAATACATTTTATTAAGATATCGTCAATAAGATTGCATTACAATGCTCAGAACACAATTTTAGCAAAAAAAATTGTTACACACGACAATTTTTTTACTATAGGAATATACTATTATCAATTTAGGAAAGATTTATTCTAAATAGTGTCCTTTAACAATCTGACACTGCTACTTCACAATATGAGTGAGGTGCCTACCCTGAAAATTTTAAGTAGGCAAAGTATATTTTACCCACCTACGAATTTTGGATTTGATTTTAACTTACAGAAAAACGACTTCTGTATTTAATTTCCATTGAAAATCAGAATTGATTCAGAACATTTCAAACGAAATCGTAGCTTTAAAATAGGAAAATGAACTAATTTCCTGCTATATGCAGCTAATTACAGGTAAATCCCGTTAAAACGCGATTCCGCTTATAACGCAATGCAAGTGTAACTCTCGTTTACTTTGATGAATAAACGTAATTTTTCACTCAAGAACTACATATTTGATTCCTTGTGTAGTGGGGCGGCTCAGTCGGTAGCGCGCCAGGCTCGTAATCTGTAATTCCCAGGTTTGAGTCCCAGCTGAGTCAGCATTGAGATTTATCTCCGCAAAATTCCCCGCCCTGCCCATGGTCAGTAGGGGACACCGATGGGCATGGAAAGGCCGCAGTCCGTCGGATGGGACGTTAAGCCGTGGCCCCGTGTGCGGGAGAGCCATACCCTGTGCACGTTAAAGAACACACTGGATGGCCTTGACGGGAGCCTACCATCTGTCTCCCAACAGCTGTTCCAGTGGGTTCCCTCCCCAACCTTCTCTGAGCCTTCGGGGTCCTTGAGACCAGGCCATTTAGCCCATGGTGTGCAAAAAAGTGCCGCTCAGAGGTAAAACAACCCAACGTTAAAGAACACACTGGATGGCCTTCACGGGAGGCTACCATCTGTCTCCCAACAGCTGTTCCAGTGGGTCCCCTCCCCCAACCTTCTCTGAGCCTTTGGGGTCCATGTGACCTGGCCATTTAGCCCATGGTGTGCAAAAAATGCCGCTCAGAGGTAAAACAACCCAACGTTAAAGAGCACGCTGGATGGCCTTGACGGGAGGCTACATGTCTCCCAACAGCTGTTCCAGTGGGTCCCCTCCCCCAACCTTCTCTGAGCCTTCGGGGTCCATGCGACCTGGCCATTTAGCCCATGGTGTGCAAAAAAGTGCCGCTCAGAGGTAAAACAACCCAACGTTAAAGAACACGCTGGATGGCCTTGACGGGAGGCTACATGTCTCCCAACAGCTGTTCCAGTGGGTCCCCTCCCCCAACCTTCTCTGAGCCTTCGGGGTCCATGTGACCTGGCCATTTAGCCCATGGTGTGCAAAAAATGCCGCTCAGAGGTAAAACAACCCAACGTTAAAGAGCACGCTGGATGGCCTTGACGGGAGGCTACATGTCTCCCAACAGCTGTTCCAGTGGGTCCCCTCCCCCAACCTTCTCTGAGCCTTCGGGGTCCATGCGACCTGGCCATTTAGCCCATGGTGTGCAAAAAAGTGCCGCTCAGAGGTAAAACAACCCAACGTTAAAGAACACGCTGGATGGCCTTGACGGGAGGCTACATGTCTCCCAACAGCTGTTCCAGTGGGTCCCCTCCCCCAACCTTCTCTGAGCCTTCGGGGTCCATGTGACCTGGCCATTTAGCCCATGGTGTGCAAAAAAGTGCCGCTCAGAGGTAAAACAAGCCAATGTTAAAGAACACGCTGGATGGCCTTCACGGGAAGCTACCATCTGTCTCCCAACAGCTGTTCCAGTGCGTCCCCTCCCCCAACCTTCTCTGAGCCTTCGGGATCCATGTGACCTGGCCATTTAGCCCATGATGTGTAAAAAAGTGCCACTCAGAGGTAAAACAACCCAACCCATGTGTAGTATTGTGTACATGTTGGCGATATGTCAATTTAAAAACACGAACGTAACTACCAATACAACCACGTGGAAAGCTAAAAATGGCAACAAAATGTGTTTATCGTACAAACTATATGTGGTTTTAAATACTTTATCGTACATCAAGGCATAATTGAAACAATGCAAAATATATTAATTTAATTTTCCATGCAGTAATTGTTTACTTTATTTTTCCGGTTTTCCGTGAATCCTAATCATTCTATTCCAAATTATAGCGCGCCAAAAAGCGGCAAAGTTGACCAAAGTTTGAATGATAAAAATGGCTTGAATTTTTGATAACCCGATTGCACTTATATTGCGATGCGATTCTTTGGACTCCCAGCACTGCGTTATAACGAGATTTGTCTGTATCAGAGGTGCAACTATCTCACTCAAGCTGTGATAGAAGAAAAAAAAACTCGATTTGATATTTTGCAAGATTTCAACGTTTATTCTGTTCATAGTTCGCATTATTGCTTAAAATACTATTTTTCTCATTTCGTAGAACTTGGGTAAAATAAAAATTATTATTCAAATGTCTTGTTCCTATGAGGGCCTGAACACTAAGAGTGCGTGCCCCTCACCTGTCCCGTTATGGTTGACAAATCGTGTACGCTAATAGATGGTATCATCATGGATTGGCAAAGCTTTGGTTGGAAGCTTATACAAGTTGTTGAAATCTCTATATAAATTCTACCCATTCACGAGGGGCGGGGGTGGCTCAGTCGGTAGCGTGCCAAGCTCGTAATCTGCAGTTCCCAGGTTTGAGTCTCAGCTTGGTCGGCGTTGATTTATCTTCGCAAAATTCCCTGCCCTGCCCACGGTCAGTAGGGGACACCGATGGGCTTGGAAAGGCCGTCGTCCTTCGAATGGGACGTTAAGACGTGGCCCGGTGTGCGGGAGAGCCATACCCTGTGCACGTTAAAGAACACGCTGGATAGCCTTGACGGGAAGCTGCCATCTGTCTCCCAACAGCTGTTCCAGTGGGTCCCCTCCCCCAACCTTCTCTGAGCCTTCGGGGTCCACGTGACCTGACCATTTAGCCCGTGGTGTGCAAAAAAGTGCCGCTCAGAGGTAAAACGACAACCAACCAACCCATTCACGATTTTTGGAATTTGCACGCCTCTGATAATATATTTTATACTTTAGACAGTTTCTGTATGTTTGACTCCTCCTAGGTGACAGGACCACCAAATTTCGCCCACAACTTCATTTCACCATAACTTAGTGCACTGCAAAGTTTCCGACTTCAAAAATTGTCCACGAAAAGACTAATTCTGTACATCGATTACTTACTATTCCATTCATAACGCAGGGGCCAGATATTTTGGACACTTGCAGTGGTTTAATTCCGATTTCGTTGATTTGGAAACACTACAGCTAGGAAAGCGATCTCTAAACCTTATACAGGAAGATACAAGTGGGACCACCACACCAGTTTGAGGCAGATAGGTCAAGTACTTGCGGAATTACATGAAGCGTAAAACTTCTTCCACCAATGCATCACCAAAGACAACAAATGTCATACAAAGAAAAAGAACTAAATTTATAACGTGTGAAACGAAATTGATTTTATTTTCTTTACGTTAGCCTCGGCATTAGAAATTATCAGAAAAAAGAAAGAAAACGATGGGAAAATAGAAAAACAAAAATTTGATTACTAACAGAATCATTCTCAACAGCGATAATGTGTAACTCCTTTAAAAGCAGAAGACAAACAGTTCGATATCCTGTAATCAGGTCATATGCGTCATGCATACTAAAAATACATGAGAATTACCATAAAGAGTAACTACAGTTGCATATATATTCTAGCCATACATTTTAAAAGTTTATAATTCCATTTGTTAATCTAAGTTCTGTAAATGGACTACATAGATTGATCCAATCTCTCCCTATGCAAGATTCTGCTTAAAAGTGATTGAGGTCTGCATTGTCTAACCTCATTAGTCCTCCTTGTCATTCTCTATAATAGTCGTTGGCAACCTTTTATTAGTGGTGGACCAGACAAGAAAGAATACATAAAATGCTCAATCAGTTCCCAAATTTGAAAAGACTTCAAGACCAGCTACTACGTAAAAATGTGACGACATATCGGAGTAAACATCTACTGCTTTAGCATTACTTTATACCCCCAAATACTTTTTATTAAATCCAATTTTCTATAAGATATTAAAGGTCTAATTAAGAGAATTGATTGAATTTTACTCTAAAAACAAGAAATTAATTTTCATTAGAAAAAAAAAACTTTTACCTTTCAACTTTATTTTTCCATTAAATTCCTTTTTTAAGTTTTTTCTTTGCATGTTTCAACCATTAAAGATGTCAAAGATAAAATGTGTAACGTATATTTTAAATACTTTTGCAAGTATTTTTAGTAAACCTTTTCAATAATTCTTAATAGTAGTAACGCTCCATTGTTAGGATTAAAAATATTTTATCGCTCTTGTGAGCCATCCCGCTGATGAGTGGTTAGCATGCTTGGCTACTGATCGAAGGGACCTGGTTTTGAGACCTTAGTAGAGCGTAGATCGGTAAATGATTATCAGAGTACCAGGTACCACTAACCTCTTCCATCTGAACATGTGCCTAGTTGGCATCAGTGTAAACACAAATAAAAATTTAAACCACCAGTGGTGGGCCCGAAGGGCAATAAAAATCAATATAAAAGTTGTAAGGGTGCACAAGAGACCTAAAATGGATGACTATCTTTGCTGAAAGCCATCATTTTAGGCCTCTTGTAACTATTCATGACATCATGGTTGTAGTCAAGCAAGCAGGATATGATTTCATGTGGATTGCTTTGAACTGACTCAAAAAAGCCATGTGAAACTTAATACGAGTAAATATGGTCGATGCCCAGATCTTTATGGATTTGTCTGTTAGTTACAAACCATGGGGCATCGACCGCACATCTCAAGATCTTGTTCTGCAAGACCTTAATCTTGTGGATATTGGTAGTAGTGTTCCCCCAAATAGGGGAAGCACATATGATGGGACGTATGACCATGTCATATAGCAAAAGCTTGTGGTCAATGGACAAGACGGAATTTCGTCTGAGAAGAGGTCCCAGCTGACATCTGATTGAGCCCGAGAAAAAGCATGGATATTTGTGTCTTTCTGCTAAGGATTCGCCTTCATCACAGATCTTCCTTATGGCGTATTAAATTGATAGCTCCTGTTAGACCTCTGTGGCAAAAGCAGTTGCTTATTGTGTAGTTATTGTACATATATTTTATGCTCTTGTGATATCCCAATGAGGATATATAACCTTGAGGGCTTGAATAATGCATATGTTCTAAATAAGTCCCTGAAAATAAGACTCAAAGACTTCATCTTCCCCATTAAACTTAAGCATGTAAATCACCCCATTCCCACTGGAAGTTTATGGGTACTACAACATATTAATACTGGTAGCATGTAAAAAGAATTTTTCAACTCCAAATACTATTCAAAATGACATAAACTTGTTTCTAATTGGCAAAACTGTGTAGATTCTGATGGTTTTATTTTAACAATATAAGATCAGTTATGAATTATTGAAGTTGAGGTTTAATTATCTTTGACGTCTTTAATGGTTGAAACATGCAAAGAAAAAGTTTAAAAAAGGAATTTATTTAAAAATAAAGTTTAAAGGTAAAGGTTTTTTTTTTCTAATGAAAATTAATTTCTTGTTTTTAGAGTAAAATTCAATCAATTCTCTTAATCAGACCTTTAATATCTTATAGAAAATTGGATTTAATAAAAAGTATTTGGGGATGTAAAGTAATGCTAAAGCAATAGATGTTTATGCACCAACCTAATATATGCACCCTAAGTAGGAAATAAACCAATAACATATCGATAGAGCAATCAATCATCTAAATTCGTATTCACTTCAAAGATAGGGCATCGACTGACCGACTCAACAAGACTACTGATGAGCTATCTTCCTTTGAAATGCAAATTTAGTGGCAACTGCACTATCGATATATGTTTATTTTCTACTTTTCAGCATATAGGCACTATTTTTATTTTTTTCTTGTCACTAAAAACACCAACTTTCATTTAATACATGACTCATGAACATCGACGAAATTTTTCCTTCCCCTTTTTTTGGAGTCGCGTTTGAGATAGCACATGGCACTGGAGACATAAGATGCTTTAATTTGGGATATAATTTATTAAAGTCGAGTTTGTTAAAGCCTCCAAAAAAATTTCCATTTTGTGGGGAGAATGGCGAGGGGACATAATTCGAAGCAGTCTACAACGGTCCTCAATGAGCAGTCCTCATGAGCTTCCATCTGACATGTAACTCGAACTGTAGGCCCTCGCATTCCGAAGAATATAGTAGAAGAACGACCTTAACATTTTCACTTTTTTTACGAAGAAATCAAGGGAGGTGTATATTTTTATCCCCAACATTCTCCACGTCACGTTTTCATTTGACATAAAACTTGTTGCAAAGATGTAGTAGAACAATCGTTTCATACTTTCCCTGTTTTAGGGAAGAAGGGGGGAGTAATTTCTATAACCTGTGACGATCCCTACGTCAGCTTTCATTTGATGCATATAGCCCATTACTTTCAGCCCTTGCATTCTAAAGATACACCGAAGCACGTATTTATGCAAATTGCAGCAACTGCAGGTAAACGACGGTGCGTGTGGTCAAGAAATGGTCTAAATAACACCTGATACTGAGCTTGTTAATGTTATTCTTCTTCTGATGGGGAAGGCAACGAACTTAATGAGTTTGACATAGGCCAAATTGTAATGGCCAGACGATTGGATCAGAGCATTTCCGAGATGGCAAGGCTTGTGGGGTGCTCATGGTAATCCGTGGTTAGTACCTTCAAATAATGGTCCGAGGGGGGAAAAACCACGAACTGCCCGGTAAGGTGTGGGCCAATCACAGCTCATCAATCCTAGAGGTGAGCAAAGGCTATCCCGTATGGTACGAGCTAACAGAAGGAATACTGTGGTGCAACTCGCCTGTAATTTTAATGCTGGTGACGGGAGCAATGTGTCACAACACACAGTACATCGAACCCTGCTGAAAATAGGGCTGTGTAGCTGCAGCCTGCTCTGAGTGCCCATGCTAACCTCGGTTCACCATCAAAAGTGCTTACAATGGGCACACAAGCATCATAACTGCGTCTTGAATCATTGGAAGACATCATTCAAGACGGTCGTCTGGTCCGATGAATCTCATTTCCCATTGCACCATGTGAACAGCCGGGTACGTGCGAGTCCTTTACCTGGGGAAGTGTTGGCATCAGGATCCATGGTGAGACAAAAACAAGCCAGTGAAAGAAGTGTAATGCTTTGGGCAATGTTCTGCTGGGAAACCCTGGGTCGTTATTCATGTGCAGAAACTATGATGTCTACCACCTACCTAAACAGGGGCGGGGGTGGCTCAGTCGGTAGCGTGCCAGGCTCGTAATCTGTAGTTCCCAGGTTCGAGTCCCAGCTGGGTCAGCGTTGAGATTTATCTCCGCAAAATTCCCCGCCCTGCCCACGGTCAGTAGGGGACACCGATGGGCTTGGAAAGGCCGCCGTCCGTCGGATGGGACGTTAAGCCGTGGCCCCGTGTGTGGGAGAGCCATACCCTGTGCACGTTAAAGAACACGCTGGATGGCCTTGACGGGATGCTACCATCTGTCTCCCAACAGCTGTTCCAGTGGGTCCCCTCCCCCAACCTTCTCTGAGCCTTCGGGGTCCATGTGACCTGGCCATTTAGCCCATGGTGTGCAAAAAAGTGCCGCTCAGAGGTAAAACAACCCAACCCAACCTACCTAAACATAATTGCAGACCAGGTACATCCTTTCATGGCAACGGTATTTTCCTCTAGTAGTGCCTTCGTTCAACAGGATTATGTGCCATGCCACACTGCCTGGATTGTTCAAGAATGGTTCATGGAATGAGGAAGACTTCTAGGTATTGCCCTGACCTCCAAATTCCAAAGACATCAATCAAATTGAGCATCTGTGGTTTGTATTGGAACAGCATATCCGATCTGCAGTAGCTCAATCACATAATTTACAAGAATTAAAAGATCTGCTAGTAACGTGTTGGTACCAGATACCACACCTTTAGAAATCATGTAGCATCAATTCCTCACCGGGTAAGAGCTGTTTTGGCCAACATCATATTAGGCAGGTGGTCATAATGTTTTGGCTCTTCGGTGTATAATGGAATAATAATTTTCGCATTTGCCTTTTTTTTTTGCGGAGGAAGAAGGCATGGTTGTCAACTTTTTCCATCTTATGACACTGCCTGCATCACAAGCTTTCATTTGACACACAAATCATTTTATTCATCGCGTTTGAAAGATAGGGTGAAACAACTGTTTTCACAAACCGGCGATGGATGAGTGAAAGGCAATAGGAGAATAAGGCATGGTTGTCAACTTTTTCTATCTTATGACACTGCCTGCATCACAAGATTTCATTTGACACATAAATCATTAATTTTGTTCATCGCGTTTGAAAGATAGGGTGAAACAACTGTTTTCACAAACCGGCGATGGATGAGTGAAAGGCAATAGGAGAATAAGGCATGGTTGTCAACTTTTTCTATCTTATGACACTGCCTGCATCACAAGATTTCATTTGACACATAAATCATTAATTTTGTTCATCGCGTTTGAAAGATACTGTTTCCTGATACGGTTGAGACTGTTTTCACAAACCGGCGATGGATGAGTGAAAGGCAATAGGAGAATAAGGCATGGTTGTCAACTTTTTCTATCTTATGACACTGCCTGCATCACAAGATTTCATTTGACACATAAATCATTAATTTTGTTCATCGCGTTTGAAAGATAGGGTGAAACAACTGTTTTCACAAACCGGCGATGGATGAGTGAAAGGCAATAGGAGAATAAGGCATGGTTGTCAACTTTTTCTATCTTATGACACTGCCTGCATCACAAGATTTCATTTGACACATAAATCATTAATTTTGTTCATCGCGTTTGAAAGATAGGGTGAAACAACTGTTTTCACAAACCGGCGATGGATGAGTGAAAGGCAATAGGAGAATAAGGCATGGTTGTCAACTTTTTCTATCTTATGACACTGCCTGCATCACGATTTCATTTGACACATAAATCATTAATTTTGTTCGTCGCGTTGCAAATGATAGGGTGAAACAACTGTTTTCACAAACCGGCGAAGGACGAGTGAAAAGCAATAAGATGGTGAAATGAAAAGTGTTTGCTCAGTATAATGCTTCTCTTTGACCTCTTTAAGGTGCATAATTTCTACTACAATGATTGCATTAGTGCTAGTTTTATCATCTACTTACAGAAATGGATTGAAAATATTTCAAAATATCACGTCCCAATATGCACAGCCAATATTCACTTTCAATGTCTCACACTGAGAATTTTTTTAAGCCTGTATAAGTACAGAAGTTGGCAGTATTCCAACAATGACTCCCGTAAGGATGGAGACTCAGATTGAAAATGCTAACTAATCGAAGCAAAGTTTGCAGGCTTTATGAAAGAGCTGTATGGGCCACATGAGATCCATTGTCTGGTGACCCTGCTTTAGAGAAATTTTTGATGCCACTGGTTTTAATCTCGGTTAAAACATGGGTTTTTCAGTTGTGATAAAGCTACAAACACCAGCACTGTTTGTTAAATTTTCATATATTTACAATTAGTGTGCAGTGGCCAGATGTAGCTCAGGACAGATATGCTTGGAGAACTAAAATGCAGTCTTGTTAAGCATTGCATGGCTGCTTGATGATGAATTTCTTTTCATGCTACCTTGACGATTGGCCATTAGTTTATGCTGATTTTGACTTTTTCCTCTTCCCAAGTTCCACAAAACCACAAAAAAAAAAAACCACAAAAAAAAAACATCATAGCACTTCTAAAAGTTTGAAAAACAGTGCAGAATATGTGCTCTTTATAACACACAACTGAAAACGTGTTGTGCATCAGTATGAAAAGTGGGTCAATTTTACCTCTCCCACCCATTTAAAAACAAATCGTTCAATTTCAAAAGAAATATATTTCCTTGTGTATAAATTATACACCAAAATAACAACACTTTATATATTTTACTGTAAAATATTATCACTATACATTTGGACAAAACATTCTTACATCAAACTATAGCAATTATACAGCTGGTACAGTCCAGAGACTTTACTCATTTACAAATAAACATGACGGTTTTACTGCAAATAGAAAAAGTTACAGGACCGCAGACTAAATTACAAATCACATTTTCATTTCATATCGAAGATATGCCTTGTTAAAGCATCTAAAAAAGTTGGCAATATGATTTCTTCATATACAAACCATGTCCATCAAATGGCTAGGATATTGTGCAACTTTTGCGGCACTGGGAAGTAAGAGAGTCACAAGGATGATGCAGCTGTTTTGTTTTCTTTAATGACTTATCCCTTGTGGCTGGGACATGTGGCCTTGACTTATATGTAGTCATGGAGTAGGATTTGAGACAAGACTTAAGGGCAGGAGGGAGTGGAAGCTGCTCAATACTGTACACTGTAGTTCTGGCTACGATGGCTCTGCAGCAGAGCTCTTGTAAAGAAAGGACTGTAAAAAAAATATTATACTAATTAATTGCATCAAATTCTGACAACCCTTTCTGTCTGCAGTTTATATTACTACCCAACTGTATGCATGTAGCCACACATATATTACGCCTCAAGCAACTAGATACAATGGAGATTCAATCAGACTGGAATTTTATTTTACCAAATAGGTCTAACCTTAATAACTGTTGCATTCAGATATCGCTGAAGTTAAATTTCAGTAAAGTGTCACTTCAATCTCAGTGGAACTTTTATTTCTCAGATATTCATTAGAAATACTGTTGAAATTTCACTTTGTTAACCTGTCATCTTGAAGGTAATAATATGAAAATAATCCCCCACTCCCACTAAACTGCTGTTCAAAGGTGACTGATTGTAGCTTTGTAAAGTTTCATCATTACACATGCAAGAACAACTGCTATAAAGACATTATGTAAACCATATTGGTATTTCAAAAAATACAAAATGAATATTCAGTAATTTTGTCAAACACAAGTGTATAAAGCTTTCTCGAAATCACAATGCTAGTAGTAATCACTAGTTTTTAGAACTCTTAACATTTTTTTAAAAACTGTTTAAGTGGTTGGTTGGGTTTAATGGCACAACAAAAGGTCATATTGCGCCAAACATATGATAAACAGTAAAAGGTAACCGTTTAAGTGGAAATGCTTGGTGCACAATCTTACCATCTCTGAAAACCTATTGTTTATCTCGAAGGTATTGCGCAATGCGATTCTGGAATGAACTTGTAATGAATAAGAATCTTAAATGCAGGTTGATTCTGGATTCAAGAGGAAAACTTTTCTAGGAAGGAGGTGTAATTACAACGAAAGACTAAAATTCTTAGTAAGTCAACACTATGATGGAAATTATTTAAGATTTTGGTCAGTATGTGGCAACAGATTCATCAACATCGTCAGTATTTCATATCAGTAATTTAATCTATCTCTAGTGACTTTGTGTGGCTTCATATTTGAGATAAAGTAACTTCAGCATGTAATAGAGAGGCAAAATTAAAAACATGAATTTCATTTTTTCCATTTTGAACCAGTATTTCCCAAGTTTCCCTTTAGTCGCCATTATTTAATGCATCCCTATACTATTCAGCTTTTGAAGAACACAAATTTTATATAACATTTATAAAAATTATCAAATATATCATTTAAAAACCTGTAATATTTTCAATTTACTAGCAGTTACTGTGATACCTGCCTAAAATAACTGTTCCACATCTGTAACAATTTTGTAACTTTTTTTTCATCAGTATCTTTATTTAATAATAGCTGGACAATCAGTTTCCTATTCCTTTCAACATACTTGATGCAGGAACTGCATTATTTCAATAATATAATAACCTACAGTAACCAAATATTTACTTTTCACTTAATTTTTGGTTTTCTAAGTCTCAGAATTAAATATAGTTCCTATCTTAGTCCAACTATTTTTAAGGTAATATAATAAGTTTAATAAGATAACGATCAAATTCATTTCTGCTTCTATATGCAACATTAATTATAATATTTTAAATGAGCTAAACCATTTCCTGTTTAAAATTTATTAAGGTATTTTTTTTTAATTTTTGCTTGCTTAATAATCTCCGTAAATTTTTTAATCATAATCATCTTAAAAAGCTAAAGAATTAATGTACTGATAATTAAAAAAATTAAAGTTTTAAACCACTGAACTAAACATATTTTTAGTTATGAAGTATGGTATCACAGTTTTTCATTTTTATTATATTGGTACACATAGAAAAATTCTTTTAGAAAACTAATTTTAAAATAAATCAACAAATTAAAAAAAAATTGTTGATTTGCAAATTTAGCAGAAACAGTGAGCATTATTTTAAGTTTGTTCAACTAAATAAAAACAGCATTTAAACAAAAAACAACAACAACACGTTTATTGTAGTGAGATTGAATAATTAAAAATAACTTGATTATGGATACTATGCTGCTCATCAAAAGTTAAGGGGTGATTAATAAAATGTTCAAATCTTGTAACATATTTGGAAAATTCAAATTTTTCACAAAGATACAAATATAATGTGGTGATAAGACTTGAAAATTTAGGCCAAAATGAATTATACATACCTTGAAAAAACAAATAAATGGAACTGTGTAAAATGGGAAATATAAAATACATAAGCAGTAGGGAATATGGCTCCACTAGTACTAATGCAGGCCTGACAATGTTGATTCATGACTCAACAAGATAATCTAGAGCAGTGGTTCTCAACCTTTTATGCTTCATGTACTCCCTGGAAATGTGTATGTAACTGGCATACCCCTTGTGTAGGTAGATAAAACTACAGTTATAGTATAACAACGGGAATAAAATAAAACATCGACTTTGTTACTAGATCTAGCGACTTTTGAGATCTCATGGGATACCCCAAAAATTTTTACCACATACCCCACATTGAGAACCCCTAATCTACAGAATGGGTGGGGGGGAAATAAAGTGCACTGAGCAATAAGAGCAGTCTTGAAGGGTTTGGGGGAGGGGGTTGAAGTGTGGCAATACACATTCCCAAGGACATCTCATAGATGTTCTATTGGGTTGAGTTCTACAGAGAGAGCAGTCCACTACATTCATTGGATACCTTCTTCCTCAGGCCACTGGTTGGTTGGTGGTCAGTCTTGATATGTGTGGATGGGTGCACTTTGCTATCCACACATCTGTGTGGATTAGCAGTAAATCATTCCCTACTGCAGCTAGAGTGATGAAGCTACTACATACTGCTGCTAGAGTGATCAAAAATCTCATCTGGATATTTCAGAACATTCACAAAACATCCATCAAACACATGGAGCTTGGTGTCACCACCCAATGAAAGCAGGGCACACACAGCCAAATTTCCACCATCAAATATACTTCTTTCAACAATATTATGAAATTGGATGCATAATATCAGTATGTATCTGTTGTATGATTGTAGAGAAAATAGGCTTGTGACAAGAGAGGATGCAATTGCTCTTGGGTCCAAGTGATACCATTTGAATCTGTCTGTAGGTTTAAATCTTACATTGTCATGATCTTGAAAATGCAGTTCACAAAGCCTACATATACAGCCATGAACAATAAACTCCATCATTAGTAACATAACTTCTTTTAATATTAAAGTTTGAATTCACTTTTTTTATTTGTATACATGTTAAATAGACATTTCAGAGCTCCTAAATAACGCAAGTTTTTTCATTTTATTCCTCAACTTGATGGATCAGAAAATGTCTTTTTTTTTTGCTCAAACTGCCATTAGCACAGTGCAGGAGATGAGTTTGCCACTGGATAAGTTTACCCTCCTACCACTCCCCCACTAGCTGATAGAGAGCTCCAGTGAGTTAATTGAGCTGTTTACTAAACATCTGACTATATGTGTTCTCAATGAAACAAACTCAGATGTCACGGAAACATTTTTTTATCAGTCTGGAATTCAGTGATTTGCATGAAAATACAGCCATAGATATTTTTTGCTTCATTTTAATACATTTAGTGATTCTAAATAATTTTTTTTATCTATTATCAGATATTTTTTACAAAAAGATGAGAACAAATCGGCTTTTTATGTTATTTGGATAAATGACCAAATGAAATTAAATAAATGAAAGATTTAAGTAATGATAGAAATATTATGAATTTTGTAAATAAATACTGCGGAAAATGTGGAAAAAATATTTTTTTTTCGATTTTACTGAATTTAAAATTCTAAAAATACAGTAAAATCTTGAAATTTTTTTCTCATCTGTCTTTGTTTTAAATTTTTGTCATTTCCTTAAACCCAATTTTTTTTTATATATATAACATGACCTTTCACCACCTGATGAATTTCTGTTGACTGATTTGTTTTAACAATTCTAAAGTTCATTTCTTTGTCTGGTCACAGCTGGTGAAAAGCGTGGACTTTTCTCAAAGTATAATACTGAGAAAAAAATTTGACAGTAATTTTCTAAGTTTATTTATTTTATTGCCAGATGAATTATTTATTGATTATTTATTGATTATTTATTGAATTATAGATGGATTTATTTGCATTGCCAGATGTATTTCTTTACTAGATGCCTTTATAAAAGCCCTATTAAGACAAAAAAAAACTAGTCATCATTTTTGTCAAATATTTTAAGAAAATCCAGATTAATATGTCATACAACATGCCATAATTCCTTTCGTTACTTATTTGGCAAAAATGTTCTAAAGCTCACTTTTTTTAATGAACACAGTTGAAAAAAAAAAGCCAAGGCTACAGGGTACAATTCAAATTTTCAGGCCTGACATGTTAAGGGATACATACAATAGGTCAGCATGTAGTCCAGTCCTGTGAAATCTTCTAATCACAGTTAAAACAGTTACCTGCCTTCCTGTGGCTGTCATGAGGTCTAAAGACAGATAATACTGTTGCTCTGCTGCTCCTTTGGGACAGTAGTCCAATATAACAATCTGAGGGGTTGTAACCCTAGGATGCAATTGAACAAGTCATCTAACTATGATAAAAGTTAAGTGCTCTATGCTCTATTTCACATAAAGAGAGTGGAAAAATCTGAAGATCAAAGAAAGCAACAACTAATGAAAATATATCACACCTATGGGTTCTGGCAAGAATAACTCACTGAAGTATTACTCTGCTATAGCTAAAAGTTGCATTTTTAAGCTGGGAATGAGTTTTCTCTAACAAAAATTATTATTATGGAGAAATGTGGGGAAACTTATGTCACATCTTGCTTTTCATTGGCTTTAATGGTGGGCGGGTGGTTAGCGCGCTTGGCTACTGAACTAAGGGACCTGGGTTCGAGCCCCGGGTAAGGCATGGATGTATGTGTCGTTTTTCTGCTGAGGTCCTGCCATCCTCTCAGACCTTCTACTCATCATCATCATCATCATCCTCAAGCAGCCATGAGCTACGGAGGTCCAACCAGACTGTGCAATTTAGTTCTCCAAGCAAGTCTATCCTGAGCTACATCTACTGCATCTGGCCACTGCACACCAATTCTAACAAGGTCCTGTTTGACATTGTCTGCCCACCGCATCCTAGGTCTCCCCTTCTTTCTGAGGCCTTTAGGCACACTGTTCATAACCCTATTCGCCAATCTATAATTATTCATACGGGCAACATGGCCAAACCAACGGAGTCTCTCTCTGCACAATATGCTGCTTAAAGGAGGTTGCCAACTCCTTTGCCTAATCTCATCATTAGTTACAAAGTTGAACCACCTAATGCCCAAGATACTGCGTAAGCATCTGGAATCAAAAGCATCTAGTTTCCTATTATCTTGTTTACAAAGTGTCCAAGTTTCACTACCGTAACTAACCCTAGAAAGAACCAAACTATTATACAGTCTAATTTTAGTCTTTAGGTGTATACGCCTATTTCTCCACACTCTCCATAGGTTCTTAAAAGTCCCGGCAGCAATCCCTATTCGTCTGTTAATCTCATGCCGCACATCACCATTATCTGTTACATAGCTCCCAAGATAATTAAACTGTGACACCTGCTCAAGACTGCAACCATTCAGATTAACTGAATCACAGCCTGCCTGACCAATTTTCATCACTTTAGTTTTCTCTCTGTTTATAACCAAACCTACTCTACTACCAGTCTCATCAACAGCTTGAATGAAAGAGTTCATCTCATCAATATCATTTGCCAAAAGGGCTAAATCATCAGCATAATCTAAATCAGAAATTTTCGTATCTCCAGCCCATTTAAGGCCAAAATTTTCCCTTGAAGTGAATTTCGCATAACATAATCAATAACCAAGCTAAAGAGAAAAGGAGACAAAATGCACCCTTGTCGAACACCAGAAGTAATGCTAAACCAATTGCTACAAGCCTTACCAACTCTCACACACGACTCAGTGTTATTATAGAGAGCTTTCATAATGTTAACTAACTTGTCTGGTATACCATATGATCTCACAATCAACCACAAATTATGACGATCAACAGAGTTGAAAGCCTTTTTGAAATCAACAAAGCTAGCAACCAAAGGTTTCTGAAACTCTAAACATTTCTCAAGAATCTGCCTAAGTGAAAATATCTGATCCACACATCCCCTACCACTTCTGAATCCACATTGCTCATCACGCAATTGACTGTCAACCAGATTCTTAATTCTATTAAGCACAATCATGGAAAGAACTTTACCTGGAACAGAGAGTAGGCTGATACCCCTATAGTTATCACAAGAACTGCGATCACCTTTTTTGAAAATAGGGATAACAATAGCTCTGGTAAAATCCTTAGGAACCATGCCTTTATCATAAAAGATATTCAGAATTTCAGTCATCCAAGTGGTAACCGAAACATTCCCAGCTCTAAGCATTTCCGTAGTAATTTCATCTACCCCTGGGGATTTATGAAGTTTAAGTTTAGAAACAGCCAAAATAACTTCAGATTGTGTTATAGGGCCAACATTAAAGCCACCAATGCATCTATCATCATTGCAAACAATGGGAGTAGAACTAACTACATTGTTTAGAACATCACTGAAATGCTCAGCCCACCTAGCCATGACAGAATCCTCCCCTTCTATAACCTTACCTTGTTTATCCTTCAATCCTTGTATGCCTGTCCGTTTTCTACCACACAAAACATTAACTATCTGGTACAGCTCTCTGCTGTTGTGCTGTCTAACTGCTTCCTCGGCTTTGTCAGCCAAACCATCAAGCCAAAGATTCTTATCAGCAGCTAACTGATCCTTTACAAGTTTATTAAGGTCTCTGTAATGCTTTCTATTAGGACTAGTAGGGTATTGATTAAGGGCATTCCTGCAGTTCTTTCTTTCCGAAATAAGCTCAAGTGCCTTATCACTCAGATAATTTTGCCTCTTCTGCTCCTTTTTTCCTAAAAGAGTACTGTTAGTGTCCAAAAAGGCCTGTTTAAAATGATCCCATTCTTCCTCAACTTCAGTAGTAAGCAAACCATGACTGTCATAATGACTAAGTAACCTATCATGGTAAGCTTTGGCCATAACTGGATCTTTCAGAGCTTCAGTATTAAAAGTAAATTTTTTAACCCTAGCACAACACTTTTTAAGTTTAAGTTGCAACACACTTTTAACAAGGTAATGGTCAGATCCAATTTCAGCTCCCCTATATGCCCTGGTATTCCTAACAGAACTAGCCCATTTGCTATTAATTAATATGTAATCAATCATATTCTTATGCAGCCCATCAGGTGAAACCCATGTGTACTTATGTATGTCACGGTGTTTGTAATAAGTGTTAGTTATTCTGAATCCATTGAGTTTACTTACCTGTAGGAGACGTTGCCCATTGCCATTGCAGCTACCAATACCAAAAGGGCCTATTACTCCTCCCCAAAGGTCAGAGTCAGTACCAACTTTGGCATTGAAGTCACCAAGAACAAGGGTAATATCTCCTTTCTTGACAGAATTCAAAATATCCTGAAGTTGTTCATAAAACCTATCCTTCTCATCCTCATCAGCATCCTCAGTGGGGGCATAACAGCAGATAACATTCAAGTCTTTAACGCTTGTCTGAAAATTTGCTGTAAGAAACCTTTCATTAATGCACTCATATCCTAGAAGAGCATCGCTAGCGTGTCTGCTGAGAAGCAGACCCACGCCTTGGTGATGCTTATTGTCGTCCCTCCCTGAAAAGAGAAATTTAAGATTATTTTTAAGAATCTGACCTTTATCTGTCCATCTGGTCTCTTGCAAGCCGAGAATATCTAAATTATAACTGTGGAATTCTTGTGTGAGGACATCAAGAGAAAAAGCTCTGTGCAGAGTCCTCACATTCCAACTACCTATGGAGAGAAAATGGTTAGTGGGATGTTTAAAGAAACTATGTTTATTGAGAGAGGGAATGCCGACAATATCAAACAGCCCCCTAATCGCAGACATGGGGCAAAGACCCGTTCCCCCACTACTAAAGGCTGAAGCCATCTACACTGGAAGACTTCCTCCAATGTAGAATTTGACGATGCCAATAGAAGCAAAGAGTTCAGGTGCCTGCGATGACTTCTGCTCAGGATTATCCACCAGCTGATAAACATATCCTGTGAATCTATTCACTTGGGGCTGTCAACCCACAAACAAACAGAAAACACAGCGGAAGATTTTCCCTCCACAGAAGCCCACCAGTGCAGCAAAATCAGGATCCATAATCAAGCTCAGAGCCATATATCTGTCCAGTCCAGTGGGTTTATATGGTCAGCACCAGGACCCCGTGTGGTTGACCACTCCTCAGCAGGGTAGAAAAAAAAGAAAAGTAGCCATAGTTGTCCAGATCAGTAGGCCACACTAATCTGGCAGCCCTCCCCTTCCGTTCACTTCCACAAGAGAGTATCTCTTTTGAAAGTTACTAACGGTCCGCACCACGAGAAGGCGGGGTCGGACATTAGGTGCTAGGCCTGGCCGGTTCTATGCATCATCACAGGGGATTGGTGCATAGCTCTCCTTCCAGTGACTACCTAGTTACCATTTACTTCTACTATGGCATATAAACTGACATGCTCCTGTAAGACCTCTGTGGCAAGCAGCTGCTTGAGGGGGTATTTATTTATTTATTTTTTTTAATGGTTAAGAGTACTAAGCAATGATTAGATAGGAAACTATTTGAGAGATGTTGCCACTGCAACTCTTCATGTTAAACATAGTTAAGTGTAGCAAAGATGCAAATTTATTTGCTGAATACTTGTGCATAAAATAATGAGAAGGGAAAAAAATCTATTATTTTTTACATCATCTTTATATTGTTCAGCAATTTTCTATGAGACTAAGCATTACCATTATATAAAAGTGAAGCAATAAGTCTTCAATCATCAATGTCATGATGTATGTTCAAATACTTTAGGTTTGCTTAAAATTTTTCAGGCTGCACAACAGAAAAATTTGGCAATTGATGTTGACTGCAACATAAATTAACCATATTTCCTGGTATGTTTAAAACAGGCAAATGTAGCTAATGCTAAACAGTGGTATAAAAATAAATTATCCCTCAAGCAGCTGTTTGCTCAAGTCTGACAGGAGTCTGTCAGTATAACACACTACAGAGATCTGTAAGGAAGGTGAGACATCAGCAGGACAACCAATGTTTATTAAAGGTGTCATATGTACTGGATGCAAATACAATAATACATACCGTATATTTCCGCAGATAAGACGACCTTCAGATAAGACGAGGTATAAATTTTCGTCAAAGTTTTATAGTTTTAGCATATATCTGTCCTATAAGACGACCCCAAACTATCAACGGCCTATGAATTTAGTTTGGATCGGCGATCATCATCTGGATAATAATACTGTATAGCGTATACGGAATTATGTCCTATTCACAAACATTCGCACTGATTCGGGAAATGACCTTGACTATTCACAAAAGTGTCGTATGGGCTATTCTATTTTGTGGACATACCCTACTCTGTACTAGTAAATAATTACGGTTTGTCTGTTTTTTCCTCAGTAGTTCAATAAACATAACTTTTAATATTTATTTTGTTTTAGTATTGTTTTACTATTACAATGTAATGTATTATCATATAGCGTATTTAAATAATTTGATAGATTAATCGATAAGTTGTAGTAATAATGGTTTCAATTTATATAAATTTCAATCTAATTTTTTTGTATCTGTCCTATAAGACGACCCAGATTTTGGGGGCCTTTTTTTATGATTCAACTATCATCTTATCTGCAGAAATATACGGTATATATAACAAGTTACATCAAGTGGCTTCCAAATGCATAAACAAGGAATCTTGCTTTTTAAGACACTTATTAACATATCTATTGTAATTTTGTTAATGTGTTCTCTGATGGTATCTTAAAGGGCGATATACTGAGCAGATGTTTCTGTAGATATTCCAAAGAAATAGAGTAATGCAGCTTGATGTGCACATAACATTGATATTCAGTATGCCCATCAAACTATTTTAAGGGGTTAAGCAAGTAGGCATATTTTATTCATTTTGATGTCAAATTCTCAATATATTAATGATGCATTTTTTCCTGATTTTCAACTTTATTTTAAATGTGATAGGCTTTGCCGCAGTACTTTATGTTTACCATGTGCATTAGTATTACATTAAAACAAAAAAAAATGTCTTACCCCTGTTACTTCTCCACAGTCTTTCCATACCATTTCTGAGCAGTGCCATCCTTGATAGTTCCACGAATGACTCTGTAATATTATAGTTACAAAGAGGACTCACTTCAAAGAAAACCATATTGTGTTTCCTTGCATAAGATTCTGCTGTAGCTTCACTAACTTGCCTCTTGAAAGCCAAATGCAGCCTATTTCCTATTAATATTTTTGGAATTCCAGGTGCATGCTAAAAATATTCAATTAAAATGACACATATCAGGTAGCAATTCAAGTTAACTGAGTAGCAGTCTTATTTAGTTACAGAAAGTGAAAAAACAATCTTCCAGCCCCATGAATAACTGAACCATTCTGGAAATTTTAATGTTAGCATTTAATTACAATTAATAATTTCATTATCTGTCAGCTAGATGATTTGCTTTTCACTTCACTTAGTTAAATATTAAATGAGATAAAGGGCAAAAATTTTTTTTTTATGATACATGTGAAAATTTAACACATAAAATATTTAAGTTTCAGAGTTACAAGATTTCATACAATAATAGTAAAAGGTTATCACAAATTAAATATACAAAGTTAAAGTTATTATAAGTCTTCAAAAAAATGGCAAGAATTCAGCAAACATCAATTAAGTTATTGTAAGTCTTCAATAAAATGGCAAGAATTCAGCAAACATCAATTAACAGTTCAGTTTTTTTTCCATCAGTGATCGAGTAGCCCTGCCATAAATTGTGTGTCATGATTAAAGTTAGTAAAATGATATGAGTGTGTATGTATGTGTTTGATGGCATACAAAACTGAAAGCTGAAACTAAAATGCAGCAGAAATTTTTAATACCATTTATGAGACCTTTCAGGCTGCAAATCAACTGGAAAGATTGGGTTGGGTTGTTTTACCTCTGAGCGGCACTTTTTTGCACACCATGGGCTAAATGGCCAGGTCACATGGACCCCGAAGGCTCAGAGAAGGTTGGGGGAGGGGACCCATTAGAACAGCTGTTGGGAGACAGATGGTAGCCTCCTGTCAAGGCCATCCAGCGTGTTCTTTAACGTGCACAGGGTATGGCTCTCCCGCACACGGGGCCACGGCTTAACGTCCCATCCGACGGACGGCGGCCTTTCGAAGCCCATTGGTGTCCCCTACGGACCGTGGTCAGGGCGGGGAATTTTGCGGAGATAAATCTCATCACTGACCCAGCTGGGACTCGAACCTGGGAACTACAGATTATGAGCCTGGCGCGCTACCGACTGAGCCACCCCCGCCCCCAACTGGAAAGAACAACTAATTGACACAAGAAGTACTAAGAAAAAGTGCCAATAGGCCTAGGATATCAGAGGTATATGTTGGATGCACTGACAAAACTTTTGTATATACATCAATGCAATCAGAGAACTATAAAGCCACTTTCTACAACCTCTAAAGCTTTTTTATCACCACCTTTGTTCCTATGCATGCAAAATTCATCTGGTTCAGAAACTTAAGAAAAATGTAATTTTATGACAAAAGGCTTTTTACGTTAGATTAAGATACCTCCAAAAAACATCAAAAAGAAAAAGGTTCTTCAATGATGAGGTTGCTTTCCATCTACTTGAGCTGAAAAATGCTGCAAAATTTTCCCTGTGCTGACTTGATTTTTTTTAATAATTCTTCTGTTCCTCACAAGAAACTGGTGAACATTATTTAGTCAACAACTGAGAAATTCATTCATAATTGTATTAGCTGATTACAATTGCTTGGTAGATACTGCCAGACATAATCATTCTACTGTAAGTATATGCACTCTCTGATTTATGCAACAGATGTGTTCCTAAAAAACAGTGATGCATATTGAAATGATGTAAATGAGAAATATTTTTCCATATACTTATTTTGTAAATGGGAATATGTTTTCCAAGTCAAATTTTCAGACTTGCTACTTTAGCTTGAGCCTCACTTGCAAGCATTAGAGACAAAACTTAAAGATTTCATCATGAAAACAATATTAAAAAACAAAGAGAGGCATTTATTGTGCATTTATGCTAATGAGAAATTTCTTTGCAGACTTAGCATTATAAATTGGGAAGAATTTCTAGAATCAAACTTTCAGAATTCGCTAATCCAACATGTCAATGGAATGAATATTACAGCCAAAATTTAAAGGTTTAATATGAAAACAGAGTAGAATAAAAATACATAAATATCAACTATTTACTACATATTAACTGAAAAAAAAAATCAATGATAGAAGCTTGAGCAGTCTTTTTTTTTTCTTGATACACCTCTTTATAGTAGATCTCAACTGAATTTGCCGCTCTATTCTGTGTTTGGGTCATCTTCAATGAGGATTGCCATTCCCTTCCCACCGAATGTTTCGTATTTTTTATTATCAAGTGTTCAGTTGCGATTTGTCTTTTGTCACTGTCAGATGTTTTCATTTGTGATTGACAATTGTGGTGATTGACTCAAAATAATATTATATCAGACAGGAATTATGTTAAAACACTCTTATCCTATTAATCAATGGCAATATTATCTGCTGTACTCTGAGAGTCTGGTTATATGAGAAACATCTGGTTAGTATAAATCCTTATTGTATAAAAATTACCAAGTTCCCAGATGGTTTAAAAGGTACATGATAGCCCCCTAATCATATGAACAACCTAGAAGAGAAAGCCTACCATTACTTCCTTCAAGTGTGAAAGAACCCCATATTAGCTTAACTAGTAGAATAACTGGTGCATAACCAGGAGGTTCCAAGTCTGGGAAGTTGATGATGTCTTATTTCCCACTTGTCTGTCTCTGATTAACAGAAGAACAATTATCTCCATGTTTATCCTTTTTTTAGGGGATTAGATAACACAAGATGTAAATTTCTTATATCCTGTGACAATCCCCACATCATAAGTTTTCATTTCATACAACTGTTGTGAATGGCCAATGTGCTGGGAAGATATGGTGGAACAACTATTTTGACAAACAAACCAACAAGTGATGAGTGAAAAGCAATAGCAAGATAGATAAACAAATAAAACTTGCATTTTTTATTCAGTATTTTTAAAATATAATTTCATACAGCATTAAAGTATGGCAATAGGAGGCTAAACACTAAATTTTGATTTGATATTTTATATTCATCACCTTTTAGTTTACTGGTGTTATAGAATACATTGTGATTTTTCTTTAATTTTTAAATTTTCCTAACCCTATAATAGATTCCAATCATAAACCAATACTTTCTATTAGGTAAAAAGGAGGGTGTAAGGTTAAAATTTTTTTTGGATTTTTGGATGTAAATGTAGCACTATGAAGTGCAACATTTACATTATAAAATTGGATCTACAAATGCATTTTTTTTTGCTCTTTTCTCACAAATTTTGAATTCTATAAAAAAAAGTGCCAAAATATTCCAACAATACTTACTGTACTGAAAATGGGGACAATGTGAAGTTAAACAGTAAATGAGATATTGATGTTTAACCCCTCTTAGTAAAACTAGGTTTTGTTTGTTTCAGAAGAGGTTGCCCCCCTTTCTGAAATTTGGTGTTATTACTTTTTTGCAGCAACCTTCAGACAGTCTTTTAATCCAAAGAAAACTGAATTACTAGAATTAAATAATGCCAGTGTTTCCAAGCAGAAACAGTTTCTAAAAAAAGAACTGATGTTTCAGGCTTGTCTCATTATTGATATATTAAAGGAAATAAATTAGAAAAATATGTCAGTTAAGATGAAATTTGACCTCTAACTCTGCAATTTTTCTTTGAAAGCAATATGTTTTATTATGAATTATAATGTATATTCCTCTATACGCTGAGATGCCAGTTTATTAGGTGCACCTAGCTACTAAGTGTTTTGACTCCTTTGGCTTTCAGAACAGCCCGAATTCTTCAGAGAATGGAACTTACAAGATGCTGGATACATTATTTAGGAATGTTGTACCATGTAGAAATGATTGTGATGCGCAGTTGTTGCAAATTGGACGGTGGCACAGTCTTGATTCGAACAGCCCTTACTACCTCATTCACACGATAGGGTTTAGATCTGGGGCCTGTGCAGGCGAATGGAGCAATGAAATCTCATCGGCATGTTCCTGGAACCATTCTGTGATGATACATGCCATGTAAACAGGTGCATTATCGTGCTGAATGTGTCCATCTGAATGAAAATAAACTGTAGCCATGAAGGGATGAACGTGGTCAGCAACGTGTTCAAATAAGCCGTGATATTCAGATGTCCTTCGATGGGTGTCAGGGGGCCTAATATGTGCCAGGAAAACATTCCCCACACCATCACACCACCACCACAGGCCTGTATTGTTGACAACAAATAAGATGGCTCCATGTGCTTGTGGTAAATTTGTCCAACCAGGCTTCGTTTTTCTAGTCCTCTACATCCAGTGTTGATGATCCTGCACCCACTGGAGATGTGCTTTCGTGTTCTTCACTGACAACATTGGTACTCGACATGGTCAGCAGCTGCTACAGCCCATTCATGAGAATGCGGTGCATTAGGAGATGGATCTTCTGTGCATCAATGTTTAATTCTGATGTGATTTGCCTGGTTGTGGCCCATCTGTTTGCTTGCAGGATCCTTTGACCCCTCTGACCACAAGTTGTTTCATCTACAGGATCGTTGATCACTTTTTTTTACTTATTATATCATTCTCGGTAAACTATTGAAACAGTTCTGCATGAAAAGCCTGGAGGACAACCATTTGGAAGATGCTAGAATAGCACCAATTATCATGCTAGATAGCACCAATTATCATGCTATCTCCAAAGTCACTCACGTCACTCATTTTGCCCATTCTGATACTCAATCCAACTCTAAATGTTGCTCGAAGAGCAGGTCTGCCTGATTTATGTTGTACACCATGGTCACGACATATTAAGTGTTGGAATGAACCATTTATGTGATGAGGGGTAGTGTTCCTAATAAACTGACATTTCAGTGTAATTTAACTTTGTAGCTAATGACAAATACCCTTAAATTAACTTATAGTCATAAAATATAAATTTCTGATGCTTATTTGCATAAGAGAAAAGGGATATAAAAAACAAATTGGAACTGCGACAAATATATTACAAATTTATCAATCTTATGAAATGATCTATTATAAAAAAAAATGCATTCTATTGATATTGTAATTCTTCATGTTACTATGTTAAAACAGTTACAAAAACAGATAATTGTAAATAAAAACAAAGAATATCAAATACAAGTGTTGGATGATAGTTATGCAGAAAAAATGTTCTTTGAAAATAGACTAAAATGAAAAAATAAATCAAATAACTAAATATAATGAAAGAGTACAGTCTTTATTTCTGTGATTTTTTTTTTGTCATCACACAGCACTCAGAAATAGTAGGCATGAAGTTGTAGATTGCCTTACATAATATATGGTTACTTTGTTCCCACTTCTAAATGTGAAGTGCAGAAGCTGGAAATACATACCTTAAAATCAAAACTTAATGCTGTTGAACTCTCCTCTCAGACCTCCCCCAACATTCTCTTCTCATATATAACTCACTCCACTGGCTATCTACAACAATCCTCAGGTCTGTGAACACTCCAAATCATAGCTAAGTGTTAGTACTTCCTGGCTCTACAAAAACAAGTCTCCATTCAAGGAACCTGTTTCTGGCAATTGTTCTGCTAAGTAAATTCAGCCCATCATTCAAGATTTAAAAAAACTGCTAAAGATCAGGACAGTGATATCATCAATATCTTGGGGCAATGGTCAGTCTTGATTACAATGCATTTGCTACAGAACCATTACTGAGTCCCTACTCCACTTGTTATCATAAATTTATTAAAACTCTAACACTGTATATGAATAAAACATAGCAGAATATGTTTTATTCATATACAGTGTTATGGAGTTTTATTAAATATATCCACTTGCTAAAGATTGAAGGAGAAGAAATTGCAATTCATGGATGCAATTTATTCAGTCCATATATTATGATTTTTTGATACTTTTCTTTTGAATGAAAGCCTCTAGCATCTCCAAGATTCCCAAACAGTAGTCACCCACTCAAAATCTTTATTTCTTCCCCTTTTACCATTCTAATCTGGCCATAGCTCAGCATTGCTGAGTATTAATTACTACGACGGTAGGTAGTTTTTGTTGATGGTACTTGGAAAGAGAGCTTTATTTGCTTGCTAAATTAAATTACAAATCTGGCAAAGGAGTTCATGGCTCAGTTCCTAGAGAATGTACATATGTAAAAAAATCGAACTCTCAAATTGTACAACCACATTCCACACAACAGCATTAATCCGCATCAGTATTGACTCATAACAATACTGAAAAATTTTTCTTTAGTTCAAATTATTTGCACCATTAAATAGCATTTATTGAGAAATTATATTTTCCAGAGGTACACTTTGACTTCTTGAAAAGGACCGCTTTACAAAGGCTTAAGGCCAAGGCTAGAGGCATTTTTTTGTGCTACTATAGTTAAGCTCCTGCTTCTTCCTATTGCCAATATTTATCATGAACTCTAAACATTTTCAATACATAGATTGTTAGCATGCTACCTCTTGGCTTTCATAAGTAATTGCAGTCTTACTGTCAGTGGCTAATTCACATACTGACTGTTACTGATCCCTTTTTAATACTTTTAATTACAACATAAGAACAAAATATAACAATCAATTAGTATTCATTACTGTAAAAATATTTTAATGACCAAAAGCAATTCTAAGAAACAATCATATTGCAGTGTTACATCTGTAAATCCTGGATAAGCTTACCTAGAAGTGGTTGTGAAAGGGATAATTCTTTACTATTTACTATTAGAAACAATAAAAAAGTAGCATTACCTCCTCAACTTCTTGTAACCATCGGTCAATGCCATCAAATGACCATTTATTTGTAATATCATAAACAAGAATTATGCCCTATTAAAAGACAAAATAAATATGAAGATTTTAGCACAGTTGAATAAATGAAAAAAAGAAACCATATATTAAAAGTTGATTAAATATGTAAAAAATACAAATTAATGAAATACTGAGAAAAAAAATACAAATCAACAGACATTTTTCAAAAAAGAATACAGCAATTTCTCCATAACTTCAGTATAACTGAGATTAGGAAAGATTTGAAAATAGGATTATTCTCAGATTTTTATAGATTTGGATGCACAAAATAAATTACAATATTTTATATATTTTTTTGTTTTAGCAGATAATTGTTTGTATTTAGAAATAAATGAAAAAACCATTTTAGGGTTAGATAGGAATTGATAAAATATTATGATTCGCACTTTCGGAATATTTCAAACACTATAATTGTGCCCTCTAATGGTGAAAGTGATAGAAAATTTTAAGATTTCAAACAAATATTGCAATGATTAATGATAGAAATATGAAATTTTGGTGGTGGAATGTAAACATTATGAAGTTTACATTGAAAGCAATGAAAATGATAATTAGAAAACTCTTTTTTAATTTGATTAGTACTAATGAAATATTATAATTCACATTTTTAAAATACTTAGTAGTTTTAATATATATATATCTTTACAGATCACTGAAATGATGAAACGGCAGAGTTGTTATCGAGTTTTACAAATAATATGTATAGAATAAAAATTTGAAAAACTAGTGGTAGTTTTTAAGAGATATTCGACTGACAACAATAATCTACCCACTTTTCTGATAGAGGAGTGGGAAATGCAACTTTTTAGATTTAGGAATTAAAAGACGAATACTTTCATGTTGTGTTGTTATATTATATGGTTTATGTTGTCTCCTGCACGGCTTAACATCCCATGCGACGGGCGGCAGCCTTTCCAAGCCCATCAGTGTCTCCTACTGATCATGGGCAGGGCAGGGAATTTTGCGGAGATAAATCTCAACGCTGATCCAGCTGGGACTCGAACCTGGAACTACAGATTACGAATCAAGGGTAGAAGAAATTTTCAAAAAGTAAAAAAAAAGTGCTTTTAGTTTGAAACATGTTATGATTTTATACAAAAAGGTGGGCATTTCATGATTTTTTCAAAATTCCAAGAGATGAGATAAAAAGAGGACATGCCTCCCTTTTGAAGGATGTATGGTAACCCTAACTAAACTTAACTTTTGGACACCAGTATAGATGCATTACTGGCTTTAATGTTGGTCCCATAATACAGTCTGAGATTATTTTGGCTACTTCTAAACTTAAGCTACATTAATTCCAAGGGGCAGATGTAATTATTACTGAAATGCTTAGAGATAGAAATGGTTCTGTTAACACATGGCTGATGGAAATTTTGAATATCTTTTATGATAAAGGTGTTGTCCTAATGATTTTATCACAACTATTATTATCATGATTTTTAGAAAAGGTGATTGCAGTTCCTGTGATAACTATAGGGGTATCAGCCTACTTTCTGTTCCATGTAAAGTTCTTTGCATTATTGTGCTTAATAGAATAAAAAATCTGGTTGATGGACAACTGCAAAAGGAACAGTATGGATTCAGAAGTGGTAGAGGATGTATAGATAAAATATTTTCACTTAGGCAGATTCTTGGGAAATGTTTAGTTTCAGAAGCTTGTAGTTACTAGCTTTGTTGATTTCAAAAAGGCTTTTGACTCTGTTAATTGTCATAATTTGTAGTTGATTGTGAGATCATATGGCATACCTGACAAGTTAGTACAATGAAAGCTCACTTTCAAACACATTAAAAATTGGAGCATATATAAATTATTTTAAATTATTTTATACTCTTTTATACCACTGGATCATAGTCTTCACACCTGATTATTTGCAATTTGTAATGCAAGCTCAATTACTGCTGATAAGGTTATAATTTTATCTTGTGTCAAGCTCTCCTCTAGCCTAGCTATCATTATCATTTCCTTACCTGAGCCCCTCTTGAATATGATCTAATTATAGTTGAAAACCTGCCTTGCCCAGAAGATTCCCTATAAAGAGAAAAATCATTATTTATAAAGAAATGCTATTCACATTACACTCTGAGTAATATTTAATATCATTGTGATTAATGAAACATCAAATTGAGCCATAAGCATGAAATTTTAAGCAATATCTTCTGCAATTAGAATATACATAACTTTTTAATTTTTATTCTAATTCTATTATTGTAATACATACATTAATTTTGAAGCTACTAAAAATTATCAATAATTGCACCAATGGCTTTCTTTGCTATTTAGCAGTATAAATTAATTTGAAATTTATTAGCCACTGTCCAACTTTTACATAAATACATTACATCATTAGTAGAGAAAGACAAAAGAAAACATGAAATAAAAAGAAAGAATGAAACAGAATTCAATGTGTGTAACTAAGGACCATACTGGTTACTAGAAGAATATTGCAATTCTTTATATAAAAATAAAATAAAAACTTGAATATTCAAACATAACATAAATGCAATTGACATATAAAATATTATATATAAAATGATACATATAATAATACAGTTGGATGTAATCAATTCCATTATTTAAGTACTAAAATACCAAAAATATATCATTTAACACCTTTAAAAAAATTTAACACTTTTAATATTCAAAATTACTTAAAATTTTTCTGAAAATATGAAATGATGCAATCTTTTTTATTTCCTTTTGCAATTTGTTATAGTTACTAGTGTCTAAATATTCAAAAGATCTATAAAAAGTTTCCGATTATCTTTATGAACACTTAAAGTGCTCAATCAGTAGTAACTACACAGATCATCCATTGACATAGAATACACAGATTACCCATTTGCATAGAATACACATTACCTGTAGACATAGAATTTATCAATCAATAATTATCGATATTTCACAGTTATGCTACATCGGATGGCTGGTTTACAAATTGTTGCTGTGGATATTTGATTCAGCATCACATTAGGCTACATGTTAATTTTTCTTCTAGTATTTCTTTGTTTTCCAGTAATAAAACTTCAATTTTGTATTGCTTCCTGAAAATGAGTAGGTCTTGGATATGAGAACAAATGGACTTCCTTGGCACGGAAATCAGTCCTCATGTGGGAAAGAAACTTTGGCATGGGTTTTTACATCCCCCCTCCCTCCTCAGTATCTTGGCTGTGACCCTCTGACAATATAAATGATTTTTTTTTGCTTTGGTGCACTAACTTTTTGGCACTTAGCCATGATTCCAACATTCAACACCCAAAGAAAAAATTCATAATGTTTAGAAAAAAAAAACAGTCAAGAAAGTGTTCCTCCATTTCATAAACAAGGCAGAAAATCCCTTTAACCTGAGCAACACAAGTCACTTGTATAACACTATCTCATGTTTTAATATCTATCACACTGAAAAGAATCATTAAAAGAAATACAAATCATGTTTCAAGTAAATATTATATTATCCAGGAAGAAATTTACTTTCGGTTAATATATAATTTAACTATTTTTATTCATCACATTTTCCAACATTAAGCCTTAATTGCATAATCTGATCTATTTTTTGACTATATCACTGTGAAAAAGTCTTATTAAAATTAATATGTTTGTAAATGTGGTGCAAGCAATTAGTACCTTTCAAAAGAGATGCTCTCTTGTGGAAGGGAATGGAAGGGGAGGGCTGCCAGATCAGACTGGCCTATCGATCTGGACTACTACAGTTAATTTTCTTTTTTTCCCCCAACATTATTATTTTTTTCAACATTTTCCAACATTAAGCCTTAATTGCATAATCTGATCTATTTTTTGACTATATCACTGTGAAAAAGTCTTATTAAAATTAATATGTTTGTAAATATGGTGCAAGCAATTAGTACCTTTCAAAAGAGATGCTCTCTTGTGGAAGGGAATGGAAGGGGAGGGCTGCCAGATCAGACTGGCCTATCGATCTGGACTACTACAGTTCATTTTCTTTTTTTTTTTCTACCCTGCTGAGGAGTGGTCAACTACACAGGGTCCTGGTCTTGACCATATACACCAACTGCAATGGAGCAATGACTCTGAGTTTGAATATGGATCCTGAATTTGCTGCGCCAGTGGGCTTCTGTTGATCGATGGAAAATCTTCCACTGTGTTTCCTGCTTATTTGTGGTAAGACAGCCCCAAGTGAGTAGATTCACAGGATATGTTTTATCAGCTAGTGAATAATTCTAATCCGATGTCATTGCAGGTACCCGAACTCTTGCTTTTAAGGGCATCATCAAACCTATATTGGAGGAAGTCTAATAGTTTAGATGGTTTAAGCCATTACTAGTGGGGGAATGAGTTATGCTTGCGATTAGGGGGCTGTTTGATATTGTCAGCATTTCCTCTCTCAATAAACATAGTTTCTTTAAACATCCCACTAACCATTTTCTCTCCATGGGTAGTTGGAATGTTAGGACTCTGCACAGAAATTATTCTCTTGATATCTGCACACAAGAATTACACCATTATAACCTTGATATTCTTGGCTTGAAACAGACCAGATAGACAGATAAAAGTCAGATTCTTAAAAATAATCTTAAATATCTTTTTTCATGGAAGGAAGATAAAAAGCATCTCAAAGGCATAGTTCTGCCTCTCAGCAGACAATTGATTATGATCCATTGGTTTTAAACCAATTCAAGCATCCTAAGATTGTGGTGTATGACACCTGTATGTTTAACTTTTCGTTGTGCTTCTTTAGCAAGTTTGTTTTGCCTGTGTGACCCCTTTGGGGTTTATGTCCTTTACTCTTGTTATTGCCAATCAGGCACTATTTTAGACTTCGAGTTATAAACCATAGGTTTGGGCTCTTAATATTAATTAAAGATATCAGATATCAGCAGACACACTAGTGATGCTCTTCTAGGATATGACTGCATTAATGAAAGGTTTCTTACAGAAAAAAATTCAGACAGCATTAAAGGCTTGAATGTTATCTGCCTGTTACGCCCCCACTGAGGATGAGGATGAGAAGGATAGGTTTTATGGACAAATTCAGGATATTTTGAATTCTGACAAGGAGATATTACTCTTGTTCTAGGTGACTTAAATGCAAAGTTGGTACTAACTCTGACATTTGGGGAGGGATGATAGGCCCTTTTGGTATTGGTAGCTGCAATGGCAATGGGCAGTATTCCTATAGGCAAGTAAACTTAATGGTTCGAGAATGCCTAACACTTATCACAAACACCGGAGCATACATAAGTACACATGGGTTTCACCAGATGGGATGCATAAGAATATGATTGATTATATATTAATTAACAGCAAATGGGATACTTCTGTTAGGAATACCAAGTAGGGAAGCTGAAATTGAAAAAGTGTTGTGTTAAGGTTAAAAAGATTACTTTTAACACTGAAGCTTTGAAATACCCAGTTATAGCTAAAACTAACCATAATAGGTTATTTAGTCATTATGGCAGTCATGGTTTGCTCACTACTAAAGTTGAGGAAGAATTGGGTTGTTTTACCTCTGAACGGCACTTTTTTGCACACCATGGGCTAAATGGCCAGGTCACATGGATCACGAAGACTCAGAGAAGGTTGGGGGAGGGGACCCACTAGAACAGCTGTTGGGAGACAGATGGTAGCTCCCGTCAAGGCCATCCAGCATGTTCTTTAATGTGCACAGGGTACGGCTCTCGCACACACTTAACATCCCATCCGACAGACGGCGGCCTTTCAAAGCCCATCGGTGTTCCCTACTGACCGTGGGCAAGGTGGGGAATTCAACGTTGACCCAGCTGGGACTCGAACCTGGAAACTACAGATTACGAGCCTGGTATGCTACCGACTGAGCCACCCCCGCCCCGTGAGGAAGAATGGAACCATTTTAAAAAGGCTTTTCTTGAATAACACTCCTTTAGGTAAAAGGGAGCAGAGGAAGCAAAATTATTTGAGTGATAAAGTGCTGGACCTTATTTTGGAAAGAAAGAATTGCAAAAATATCCTTAATCAATACCTTACTAGTCCAATAGTGTTACAAAGAGCTTAAATAAACACATATAGGATTAATTAGCACTTGATAAGAATCTTTGACGACAAAACCAAGGAAGCAGCTTAACAGCATAACAGTAGAGAGCTGTACCAGATAATTAATGTTTTGTGTGGGAAAAAACTGACATGTATACAGGGATTGAAGAATAAACAAGGTAAGGCTATTGAAGGTGAGGATTCTGTTGATGGCTAGGTGGGCTGAACATTTCAGTGACTTGGTTAGTTCTACTCCCATTGTTTGTGATGAGGATAGATGCATTACTGGCTTTTATGTTGGCCCTATATCACAGTCTGAAGTTATTATGGCTATTTTTAAACTTAAACTACATAAATCCTTCAGGGTAGATGAAATATAATAAACTAATACACTAAAATGCTTAGAGTTAGGAATGTCTCTCTTATCACAAGGCTGACTGAAATTTTGAATATCTTTTATGGTTATAGGTATTGCTGCAAAGGATTTTATTAGAACTATTATTATCCCTAGTTTAAAAAAAAGTGATTGCAGTTCTTGTGATAACTATAGGGGTATTAGCCTACTTTGCATTCCACATAAAATTCTTTGCATGATTGTGCTTAGTAGAATTAAGAATCTCGGTATACGGGCAATTGCGTGATAAGAAATGTGGATTCAGAAGTGATAGGGGATGTGTAGATCGGATATTTTCACTCAGAAAGATTCTTGAGAAATGTTTTAGAATTTCAGAAACCTTTGGTTACTAGCTTTGCTGATTTCAAAAAGGCTTTTGATTGTTGATCATTATAATTTGTGGTTGAGCATGAGATTATATGGCATACCTGACAAGTAGTTAAATAATGAAAGCTCTATAATAACACTGAGTCATGTGTGAGAATTGGTAAAGCTTGAAGCAATTGGTTTAGAATTTTGTCTCCTTTCTTTCCTCTTTGGTTATTAGTTATGTTATGCAAAATTCACAGCAAGAATAAGATTTTGGGCTTAAATGGTCTAGAGATCTGAAAATTTCTGATATAGATTATGCTGATGATATTGATGAGATGAACTATTTCATTAGAGCTGTTAGTGAGACTGGTAGTAGAGTAGGTTTGGTGATAAACAGAGAGAAAACTAAAGTGATGAAAATTGATCTTGGTCAGGCAGGCTGTGGTTCAGTTAATCTGAATGATTCTACTTCTTGAACAGATGTCTCAGTTTAATTATCTTGGGAGCTACGTAACAGATAATGGTGACGTGATTAACAGACAAATAGGGATTGCTGCCGGTACTTTTAAGAATCTATGGAGAGTGTGGAGAAATAGATGTATATACCTAAAGACTAAAATTAGACTGTATGGTAGTTTGGTTCTTTTAGAGTTAGTCATGCCAGTAAAACTTAGACCTTATATAAACAAGATAACAGGAAATGTGATACTTTTGATTCTAGATGCATATGCAATATCTTGGGCATTAAGTGGTTCAACTTTGTAAGTAATGATGAAGCTAGGCAAAGGAGTCATCAACCTCCTTTGAGCAGCATATCGTAAAGAGAGACACCATTGGCCATGTTGCCCATGCATAACTATAGATTAGCGAATAGGGTTATGAATAGTGTGCCTAAAGGCCTCAGAAAGAGAGAGAGACCTAGGATGTAGAGAAAGACAATGTCAACCTTGTCAGAATTGGTCTACAGTGGCGAGATGCAGCAGATGTAGCTCAGGAAAGATGTGTTTGGAGAATTAAATTGCTAATCTGATTGGCCCTATGTAGCTCATGGCTGCTTGAGGATGATGACAATGAATTTTTTATTTTCATTAAATTCTGTTTAATTATGTGTATAACATAACTTATTTTGGTTGATTGGTTATTTGTTAAAAACAATTTAAAGTTGATTTATTTGACTCGATACAAATGTGAAAAGCCTGAAATTTGTCTCCTTCAGGGAAGAAACAAGTTGTCTAAGAGAAATTGGTTTATTCATTCTGATACACTGCATAGTAGCAATATATATATATATAAATTTTAAAAGAAATCGGAGTAAGAACATATTTATTAATATTAGAAATATTGTAAATTTAAAATAGATGGAAATTTTTATACAGAAGTAATTTTTCTAAAGAAACATTACTAATACATATGTTATTTGTATGCAAATAATAAAATGATTACTTAATACCTAAAAATTTGGATTATCTTTATTTCAAACTGAATTTGAGAAACAATATTAAATTTTTTTTTCAGCCTGATTTCATCCTGAATTTAAAAAAAAGTTTTGCCTGATAATCACCCCCTAAATGGAGATTTGTTTTTTACCTGAAAAAGTTATACACTAATTATTGATAATTACCAGAGTGCATAATTACAAAATTTTGCTTTATCACACATCTGTTTTTAGTATAAAATATTGATTGTTGGAGGAAAAATGTTGTCTGTCGCATAAAAATATACTGATTACATATTTATTGACAGCTATTTCATTCCAGAATTATCAGATGATATAGAGGAGCTGAAATTGGGTCTGACCATTATCTTGTCAAAAGTGTCATACAACTAAAGCTTAAGAACAGTTGTGCTAAGGTTAAGACAATTATATTTAACAGCAAAGCTCTGAAAGAGTCAGAAAAAGCCAAAGTATATATCATGATAGGCTGCTTAATAACTATCACAATCATGGTTTTTGAGATTGAGAAAACTGAGATTGAGAAAGAATGAGATCAGTTTAAAACCAGTTTTTTTCTAAAGTAAGTGTATTATTATTTTAGGTCAAATGGAGTATGCAAGATAGCTATTTGAGGGATAGAGCTGTATAACTTATTTCTGAAAGAATGAATTGCAGGGATAAACTGAACCAACAGCCTAATAGTCCTAGCATCTCTAAATATAAACTACATATATCTCCACAAGTAGATGCAATTTCTTTTTCATTTACTACTCTAAAAGACAACTAACTTTCTGGTTTTTTTATTATCACTGAGGATGCATATCAATGATCAGATGGACATTTACTCTTTAACAGACATTAGTAATCTCTACATCTGTAATCTTTCCCTGCAATGCAATCACTACAGTATCGGCCCACTTGTCGTTGAAAGGATACTCAGCTTACTGTTTTTATACAACACAGAATTCACAATTATACAAAATAATAACCATCAAAACTTTAACTCTAAAATGCAAATTAACTGACATTAATAAGGTATGATTTGTTGGCCTCAAATGACATCTACCTCAGGTAACAAAAGATTATGATAAAGCTTTATTTTTGAAGGGTAAGAATTATTTTAATGATATTTCCAATTATTTCTTAATGAAATTTCATAATTTATATTAAGAAATTCTCATTTTTAAATCAAACTTTTGCTGCTATTTTGAAATAAACTTTTTTATGGTGGCTGAAGTAGAAATTAAACTTTTCTGTAGAGTTTACCAATTTATAAAACTGAAGAAATATTGCTTATTAATCAAACATCTGATGGCAAGTCAACAATGGTAAAAGTATTTGTGGCAGAAAATATAAAGTTCTTGTAAAAACTTCCATCTTGGTTTATGGACATTGGTAAGAACTTTGGAGCTTTCCAGCTAGCAGTCACCACTGCTCCAGAAAAGAAGCTGTAACCCATGAAATCCTGGTGGCAAAAAAAAAAGCTGTAACAACATTCCTATTATGTGAACCATATGCACTTTGGAAAGGAGAATTATTTTACTCCCTATGTTACACTTGCTTGTCATAAGCTTTTACTTGACACATAACTTATTTTTTTATCCTAGTTATAAAAATATAAGGGAATAATAGTTTACATATTTACCCCTTTTTCTGGTGAAATGTTTCATGGGGGTAAATGTCCCCAACCATGTGCTTTAATCTGAAACTAATTCATTATATCAGCCTAGTATCAAAAAAAGCAATGTACTCACTGTTCGCAAACTCACTCTTTTTTGGGATGGATAAGGAGAAAACTATAAATTTGATGAGTGTCTGGAAGTTGTCTGGTGTGAAAAAATTTCTGGTGTTGTATATTTCCCTCAGGGTCAAGGAGTGTGGAGTCCATGGACATATGACATTTTCCACTACATTCCATAAATTTCAATGGTTCAGATCAAGTGACTGGGATGGCCAAAAAAAAAAGATCGAATTCTCCATCCTGTTCCTTAAACCATCGATATATGGATTTTGCATGATGGACTGTTGCATTATCATCCTGAAATTGTTTGTCTCTATCAGGGAAGAAACAAGTTTAACAGGTTGTACAAGATCAGATATATTCTCTGAATATGCTGCATTATCCAATCCATGCTATGTAGATATTCCCCACACCATGACTCCCCCATCCAAAAGCTGCTGACACCCATGAATGATACTAAGCATTAACAACTAGTAGAGTAAAAAATATAAAATTATCAATATGCTGTTCATCAAAATTAAGCACAAACCAACAAAATGTAAATAAAAAAAAAAGAGATAAATAAAAATGTTTCATTTGATTAACCCTTAATGTGCCAGAAGACACTATAGTTCCTACAGCTAAATTCAGCCTCATATCTGGTTCCCAAAAGAATATGCTCTTAGGTTCTCCCTCTACCCCCTTCTCATAAAAATTGACCATTTTTAAAAATTAATCCTGAAAATATATTAATTAAATTTGATAATAAAAAGATACATAATTGTAAAGACACACTGTAAAATTTAACAAAGAAACATTGCTGTGGCAGCCATTTTTGTGACATTCCACACCAGAGAATCTTAGTTGTTTTCCTCTTTCTGTTAACGTTTCCAAACTAAAGTTTCCCTGACAGCATTCTTTGAATTATGCCATTTGACTTTTTCTTAACATTTAAAAATTGCCTCAAAAGAAATGGGTAAAAATGGATGTTTTAAATGGAAGGCATTTGCATCATTTTGTAAGAAAACATTTACTAATCATTGCAATTTTTACTACATTTCACATTTTTAAACAATTTTGCTGTTTGTTAAAATATATTTTGTTTCATTAAATATATATTGCTGCTTGGAAAACAATGTTTTTTAATTATCTGAAACAGTGAGAAAGCAGAAGAAAGTTTTGGTTCTGAAACAATTTGATTAGTTTGCTACAACCTAGATTAGCTTTGTATCTCCAGTAAGAAACTTTTTAAATTTTTCTATAATTATAAATATAGGTTTAAATTTAGTTTTTTATGCATTTTAGTTATTCCATGAATGAAACTTTAGAAAATGTTGCTCCCAAAAATCAGGATGTTTTTGTGAAGTATTCCAGTAATTCTGACAATGAAAAATTTGTGGATTTCCCACTGCAGGGTTTGGTATTACTTTATAAGTGTTTCATTACATATAGATGTTTGAAATATATATGTAATGGTGCATTCTGCAAGAAAACAAGAACACCATACTAATTGTCAGTCTGGAATAACTGCCTACTTCATGATGCCACAAAAAAAACCTTTAGATGAGTCAAAATGATAGTGATTAGAATGCTTGAAGCCGGTGAAATAACCACAAAGTTGGCCATATTCTTTGGTGTCCATCATTCTGTTACCTCAAGGCATGGAAGCATTTACAAACAGTTATCAGAAAACCTATTCAAGGGTGTCCTAAGGTTACAAGCCCTCAAGATGATCATTATTTTGGACACTGTCCATATGAAATAAGGTTGAAATGTCACTTTGCATTCAGACTTCACCGCAGCTACAGAAAAACAGATATCTGTTACCACTGGGATCAGAAAGCTTCAGAAGTTTCACAAGGCAGAACCCTCCAGACATAGAGGCCCACTTGAAATGGTACTATGATCATGTAGTCCAGACCCAAAAACAATAGTGTCACATTCTGTTCATGGAGGTCAAGAATTTCTCTAAAATCAGACTGCAGAGATGCACTGACCTTGAGAGAGGTGGGAATCCACAACCAGCCCATAACACTGTTGAGAGAAGTGCAGTTGGTAGCAATGATCTCACTGTGTATGCTGGGTTTTCAATGGGTGACTATAATGACCCATTGTTTAATAATATAATAATGACCAAGTTTTTGATGGTTCTATAAATACTCCCTTATCACACCCAAAACAATTTGCAAGCCAATATCTTCAGGAAGAAGGTATCCAATGAATGAAATGGCCTGCATTCTCTCCATATTTTCAGCCCAAAAGAACATCTATGGATGTGTGCATTTCCTCATTCCTAAACTCCTTGAGGATTGCTCTTATTGCTCAGTGGACTTTATTGTCCTCCCATTCACTGGATTATCTTATTAATGGCATATATTGTCTTGTCAGGCCTGCACTAGTACAGAGGACACATCTCTATTAATTATGCATTTTGTATTCAAAATTAAATTCTTCCCCCTCCCACTTTTCACTTACCTTCCCTTATTCCATTTTTGAGTATATGTAAATCATTTTGGCCAAATTTTTATGATTTATTGACCATTATATTTGCATTTTCCTGTGAAATTTAATTACATATGTCAAAATATATTTTGAGACATATATTTTATTGATCTATGCTTAACTTTCAATAAGCATTATGTTTATGCAGCAATATATTATAAAAATTAATAAAAATCTTGCAAAGTGAAAAAAAAAAAACTTTCTTACCATAACTGCAGCTTAATACGTTTTCCGTCAAGCAGTATAGTGGTTGTTTTATATGCCACACCTAAAAAGAAATAAAAATCACTCAGTAAAATCAAACATACTTTAATTTTAAAAAAATATATTTGGTTGAAAATTTTTTATGCTAATTATAAAGAGCAGTGGGTTGTTGTGGGTTGTTGTGGGTTGTTTTACCTCTGAGCAGCATTTTTTTGCACACCATGGGCTAAATGGCCAGGTCACAAGGACCCCAAATGCTCAGAGAAGATTGAAAGAGGGGACCCACTGGAACAGCTGTTGGGAGACAGATGGTAGCCTCCTGTCAAAGCCATCCAGTGTTTTTTTTAATGTACACAGGGTATGGCTCTCCCACATACAGGGCCATGGCTTACATCCCATCCGACAGATAGCAGCGTTTCCAAGCCCATTGGTGTCCCCTACTGACTGTGGGCAGGGTGGCGAGTTTTGTGGAGATAAGTCTCAATGCTGACCCAACTGGGACTCAAATCTGAGATAAAGAGCAGTAGTCCACAGACAAGTGCTGATTCTTGGTTACATCACAGCCAGTTCATAAATTTCATATATTTTAATTCATGATTATTATAAAAGAAATGTAGAAGTTGAAAAAGTTATTGTGATAAAATATTTCCCAATACAAAAATAACGTCATTGGAAAATAGTAACTGAACGTTTTTTCCATTTACAATTTGGTTTATGAAGTCATCACATAAGGATACTTTTAACAATAAAAGGTATAAAACAAGGCAATTTAACAACAAAAAGACCAATGCACAATGTGGCCCAGTGAGTGAGTGCATTAGCTTAAATATGCAAATTATTGAGAAACTTTTATCAACAGATTTCAGAATCCTATAAACCCTGATATACTTGGCTGTTTGGCCCCAAATTAGGTATGCTGGCTTCCCCTGCATCACTCCACATTGGGTTAAAAATCAGATTCCTACCTGCCACGTGATGGGAAAATCCCTCTTCGTTGACTAAAAAGTTGTCAACGAAGAGGGGAAACAAGCTCCCAATTATGTTTGACTCTGTAAGTGGTGTATATAGAGGATGGGTTCTGGGATGTTGGCCAGTGATGAGTATTTTTCAATGTTCTTGCTGGCAAGTGAAGATTTAATAGAATTTCAGAAGGGGATGCTGATAATTTATTTGATTGAGGTTTCATGACTGCAATAATGTTGGAAGTAACTAATAATGTTTTTGGTAGCATAGGGTGCTTAAAAATTTTCAGGTCCAAAGATGGAAGGCAAATTATAATGAGTATATTTTAAATTAATATGGGTATGCATATTTTTTAATTTCCTTTAACATTATTTTGCAATGCCTAAAATAAAAAGGCATTTGAATTCAAGTAGATCAAAGTAGAACAAGCTACATGTGATGCCTGAATCAAATTATTTCCTTTCCTAACACAATTTTGTTGAATCATCAAATTTTTCAAAAAATAAAATCATTTTGAAAAAGCATACATATTTTCATTTTTTTCAAAAATGATAAGCAAAATTTATTTTGGAATCCAAGCAACCCAATTTGCTAGTATGCAAATTTATGCAAAATTCCATTAATGTATTTTAAACATAACAAAAATATATGTAAATGTTTGAAGAGTAACTAAGGAACAATTTACAATTTCTTGCTTGTATTTTGTTACAATTTCAGCCTAGGCAACGAATTAAATTATAATTAGCTGAGACCTACACAATTATTACAGTTCTTTCAATTAATTTATGAACATGTTGTTACATAAAAAAGTACACAAAAAAGTTCATTTTTCATATAAAATTTTAGAAATCTTTCCATGTCAAATCAAACACTTTCCTAAACTGTACAATTCCATTTTCATGAAAAGGGAATCCAAATATCCAGACAAATGTCTAGCATCACTATTTTGAGATATAGCCACTGTTACAATTCTATGTTTTTATTTGGCTACAATTCAAGCACAGGCTACTATTCAGGTCCCAGCTTTCAATATCTCATAGATGGTATATCACCAAAAAAAAAAAATGACTTAAAATTATAACCCAATGATTTAGAAAGATAAAATGACATGATAAAACCCTGATGGTGTTATAGCAATAGCAAAGTTGAAAAATAGTTCCCAAACAAATCTTAACACTACAGATTTAAGATAAATCTTCAAAGAATAAAAGAGAAAAAAAATCCATTCTCCATAGCAAAAAACTTTTCTCATGAAAATACTATTTCTAAATCAAATACATTCACATGCATCAATTTTTCCATTAAAAATATATCCTTTTTATACAATTTCTTTGTTAACCCTTCCCAGGTCAAGGATGTCTACAGGCGTTTTTTGTGCAACACATGATTTTTTTTTTTAATTGCTGTTTGAAAATTTTCTTACATATATCTTTTAAAAATAAGAAATTCAAGCTTGGAAAATATTTTTTTTTTTTCATTTGATGCATATTTTATTAAACTATAATATAAATAATTCAATAAAGCCATCTGTTTGCCATATTTTAGAAGCACTATATGGTATTACCGATTTGTTTGCTAACGTTACTCTATATTGAAGTAATCACCTGATTTAAGCTCACAAGTTTGATTTGAACTATTATCAACAAATTTTTCCTTAAATTTTCAAAAAATTTCCTAAAAATTAACAAAAACAACTGCTATTGTTAAAAATGGAAAATTTCGGAAGTAATTATGAAATATGTACCTATTTTTCAGTTTACCACTGTAAAAAGTGTTATTAAAATTAATATGTTACCACCATGTTCATATTTTTTACTTCAATAAAATTCAGAATTAAATTCTCTTTAATTTGATATATAATATGATTTTTTTTTATTAGTTATTTATTAAAAATATTCTAAAGTTGACTTATTTATTGGATTCTGCAACAAAGCCTGGACTTTTCTCAAAGTATGGTATGGAGAAAAAAATTACAAAACAGAAGAAATGTTTACTTTAAACAAGATTTGTTATTCAGAAATAAATAGCCTTTCTATTCATGTGCATTATAATCATTTCTGCTATTAGTGTTTTTTAAATAAATTTTTATGTGTTGTCAGATGCATTTTTTACTACATTACTCTAAAAAAGTCCTATCAAAATAAAATTTGTTGTCTTTTTTGTTAAATATTTTATTTTCATAAAATCCAAAATTAAATGCTGATTAATTTGGCATATAACATGCCATAATTCCTTTCCAAATTTGTAATATATTTTTTAATAGGTTGGGGGGTTGTTTTACCTCTGAGTGGCACTTTTTTGCACACCATGGGCTAAATGGCCAGGTCACATGGACCCCAAAGGCTCAGAGATGGTTGGGGGAGGGGACCCACTGGAACAGCTGTTGGGAGATAGATGGTAGTCTCCCGTCAAGGCCATCCAGCGTGTTCTTTAACGTGCACAGGGTATGGCTCTGCCGCACACGGGGCCATGGCTTAACGTCCCATCCGACGGACGGCGGCCTTTCCAAGCCCATCGGTGTCCCCTACTGACCGTGGGCAGGGCGGGGAATTTTGCAGAGATAAATCTCAACGCTGATCCAGCTGGGACTCGAACCTGGGAACTACAGATTACGAGCCTGGCACGCTACCGACTGAGCCACCCCCGCCCCTATTTTTTAATAATTCCTTTCATAATTTGTAATATATTTTTTAAATAATTCCTTTCATAATTTGTCATATATATTTTTTAATTATTCCTTTTATAATTTGTAAATATAATGTGCATCCATGATTACTGCAATTAAACTTTGTGAGTCATATTGCACACTGGTGTTCATGAAAATCAAAACACCAAAAACCAATAAAAAAAATCCTCATATTTTGGGGGTTCAATGTAGCTTTATTGTAGTAATAAATGATTATAATATGGAGGCAATTGTAGAGTTACATACTGAGTTGTTTAATAATACTGTGTTCATCCCTTGCTTGTATAACCTGATGTACACTGTGAGGCATGGAGTCAAACATATGTTTGATGCTGGATTGTGTAATAGCCATCCAAGCACTATGCTCCCATACCCAAAGTTCATCTATATTTGCTAGGATGTGCTAGCATTGCCACAACCTCCATTTGACCATACTGCATACTTTTTGATGGGTGACAAATCAAGAGATCTAGAGAGTCATGGAAAGATATGCACATTGTTTTGCCTAAAGTATTCAACAGTAGCAGCTGCTGCATGGATCTTCATTGTACTGTCCTTCTGAAATATGGTGTGTAGGACAGTCTATAAGTAAGGAAGAGCTATTGGCTGTAAAATGTCCTGAATATAATGAGCACTAATAATGGTGGTGTGGATGCATACTTCCTTTCAGAACTAATGGCACCCCATATCATAATCCCTCATGTTGGTGCAGTATGCCACCTCTGAATACACTCCTCTCAGTGCCTTTCACCATCCTGTCAGTGAATGATGATTCTGCCATTGAATTCCAACAAACAGAAGCAAGATTCATCAGAAAAGATGATGCTGTAAGATTCACTGTGCCACTGACATCACTCAATGCACCACTGCAGCCTGGCTGCTTTGTGGCAGAGTGGCAGAGGTAGTCTTAGCAATGCCAGTTGGTGCGCAGTTATTTGCAATAAACAGTGTTGAATTGTTACTGCTGGCATTGGAAGATATATTACTGACTTCCACTGTTGGGACTGTAGATAGGGCAGAGATATGAATGACTGCCTTCTCTCATGCCAACAATAAGCCCCCTATTGAATTCATTCACCTGGATATACAGAGCTCGCACCTGTGTGTGTGGCATATCTTAATGACACCAGCACAAGAACTGATAAGCTGAACACAGTTAATTTTTTAACTTTAAATACTTGTGGAAAGGATTCAGTCACACCCTTTCCAGAATGTTCTCACAGGCCAACACAGCTGCCCAATGGCCTTAAAACTCTGATCACTTCTTCAGTAATAGGTTCTAAACATGCCCCATATAAGTCATGGACCTTATTTTATTCCATCTCGGTGTCCTGATTTTTGTGAACAACAATGTATAAGCTATTTGTAAAATCTGTAATAATTGATAAATAAAAACAATATGGAATTTCTGATCTTTAAATAATTGCAAGTATTCTGCTATTAAAACAGACAGTCTAAGTGATTATTAACATTCATGTAGTCAGTTGCAAACATTTAACAAGAATACATGATTTGCAAATGTAATGTGCATGCATCATTCCTGCAATTAAACTTTGTGAGTTATATTGTATAAGTTATTTGTAAAATTGGTAATAGTTGATAAATAAAAACAAGTTTGAAAAATACAGGAACATTTGAATAAATTACAAACCATCATCTTAAATCACAGTAAAAAAATTTCTATTATATCCTTGAAGAATCATAAGGTCAGAAAAAAGAATAAAAACACACTACAGAAAAATTTAACAACTCACTATTAACCCTTCAAGTTGTTTTTTTTTACCTCTGAGTGGCATCTTTTTGCACACAATGGGCTAAATGCCAGGTTACAAGGAATGCAAAGGCTCAGAGAAGATTGGGGTAAGGGCGCCCACTGAACAGCTATTAAGAGACAGATGGTAGCCTCCCTATTGAGACCATCTAGCATGTTATTTAATGTGCATGGGGTATTGCTCTCCTGTACATGGGGCCACAGCTTTACATCTCATATGATGGACAACAGCCTTTCTAAGCCCATCAGTGTCCCCTACTGACCAAGGGCAAGGTGGTGGTTGAGTGGAGATAAATCTCAAAGCTGGCACAGGACTGGCACTGACTAAGCCAATCCTAGCCCCAACACTTCCAGTCCCCAGCCTGAAAAGGTGGAATGTAACCACAGGGCAAGTTTTTTTGTAATTTTGCTGTAAATGATAGCTAGGCATACATTGGAAGCAGAGCTATGTACCAATCATTTGGATGCATAGAACTGGTCAGACTTAACATCTTTAGTTCAACCCAACCTTCTTGTGGTGCAAATAATAAAATAAATACCCCCTCAAGCAGCTGCTTGCCACAGAGGTCTGACAGGAGCCTGGCCATTAGTATTTTTTCAAAAGACATTATTCTCTTCTGGAAGGGAATGGAAGAGCTGCTGGATTAATGCTGCTTACTGATCTATGGTCACATTTTTCTTTAAGCTCTGCTGAGGGAATGGTCAACTTTACATAGTCTTGGTGCTTACCATTTGAGCCCACTGGACTGTCTTATGGCTTTGCATAATTACAGATACTGAACTTGATGCACTGGTGGGCCTCTGTTGAGGAAAAATCTACCATTGTGTTTTCTGTTTGCTTGTGGGTTGCCAGCCCTAAGTGAGCAGGAACACAGGATAACTGGCTGGTGGATAATCCTGATCAGAGGCCATCACAGACACCCAAACCCTTACTTCTACAGGCATCACAAACCTATCCTGGAGTAATGTGTCTCAAGGCAGATTGGTTTCTATTTTGATTCTGGTTCTTGAAAAGATCCACTTGCTAAGGTGGTGCCTAAAGTTCCTAACAACATTGGTGGCTTAACCCTTACCATGCCAGGCTTGAAAAACTGAACTGTACACGGTGGCCAGGCTTTTTTCAATTGTGGTCAGTAAAAAAAAAAGTGAACTTCGTAAAATGTTTTGGCAAATAATTAATGTAGGGAATTATGGTACGTTATATGGCATATTAATCAGCATTTAATCAATACACATAATTACCTGTTGACATAGAATCCAAGAAATAGTTTTGCACATTAATTCTGGATTTTCTGACAATAAAATATTGAACCAAAAAAAAAACTAGTTTTAACAGGGTTTTTTCACAATTGTGTAGTAAAAACAATCTGACAATGCAAGGAAAATTTTATTTAAAAAAAATAGACAAAAAGAATTATAAACTATATGAATAGAAAGGCTAATTATGTCTCAACAGAAAAATAAATTTTTAACTTCAAAAGCAAGAAATTTAGTCTGTTCTGTAATATTTTCTCAGTGATACACTTTAAGAAATGTGAAGACTTGTAAACTCTGCTCAGTCAACAAAAGTCAAATTCGATTTTTTTGTCAAATAATCAATCAACAGAAGGTCATGTCATATATGAAAAGAAAGAACATTTAATCATGGTTATGAAAATGATGAAAGATAAGCTTTATAAGCATTTTTTATTGCAAAATTTCGCTATTTTTGCCTATTTTAAATTCACTGAATTTTTTAATTAATTTTACTGTATTTTCTAAAGTATTTCATTATTTGAATATAAACAATTCATATTTCTATTATTACTTAAAATTTTCATTTATTTAGCTTTTCTACATATTTTTAGTCATTTATGCAAACAATGCACATTATTAGTATTGTTTTTAATTACGTACTTAATTACGTATTTAATTTTGCACAAATTTGGTTGGATTTCTATAGCCTATGGCTGCTTGAGGATTATTTAAAGCATATCATCCTTACAAGTAGAGCAGTTATTTATTTCACTTCTACAAACTGTACCTATTTCTAATATGTTACCTGAAGAGCCACAGAATGGTGATTCTTGGGATCCATCTTCTAAGCCACTGAGTATTTCTTGTTTTCCCACATCACTATCTCCTACGAGCAGAAATTTCAGAAGATAATCATAAGATTTCTGATGACTTGATGGTCTGTTGGTAGAAATTGTTGTCCTGCTCATGAGTCCAAGTATGGTTTGCAAATTAATTGCAAATTTACATGGTATAAAGAACTGGTGTTATGCACCACATTATCTGCTTCTTTAGACACTTACGAGACACATGTTGATGGAAATGTTCAGAAATATGGTAGTATGTATCTGGAAATAAATAAAAAGAGTTAAACTATTCAGTTCCTTAATATTATATATGCCATATTTAATTTTAAAAAAAGTGCATGGCATGAATTCAATAAAAAAATAAAGTGAAATCAGGGCTGGAAGTTAAGATTCTTAACTAGCACCAAGGTGTCAGATACGTGACAAATGAAAACACATTCTACTCTGTCGCATTTTTTTTTTATCTAATGCAACATTCACATTCTTTTCTCACATTAGAGTCTGATAGGTGTCCATAATTTGTAGTTCAGTTTGTCATGTTACACTCACCTTTTAAAAAACAACTTCTGGTGTAACTGTTGTTTCTACTAAAATATTTTTCTCTAAAGTACTGAGTTATAAAGTCGAACTGGGTTATAAAGAGCACAAGGGGATGGACAAAATTTCCTCATTATCCATTACTCACTATATCAGTGACGAGTTAAATTTACCTCCTATGTAATACTCAATACGAAAAAGACAGATTCAAAAAACAAAAGAAATAGAGAAAAAAATTATATAATTACATACCTACATATTATTTGTATTAATATGCTTGTCTAAACTACAATGCACTTAATATTAAATGCAATTTATTTGTCTGTAATTTTAAAACCATACACTTAATACTACACACAATTTATTTCTCCGTAATTAAAAACAATACTAATAATAAATACAATTTCAACTAGTCTTTTTTATTTATGAATATTAAAACTGATTAAAAATAACTTAAAATTCTCTGTTGTTGAGCAATAGAATTTTAAAGTTTATCCTTCAAACTATATGCATGTTAAAAGTTTTTACGTGCAAAAAAACTTTTCATTTCAAAAAAAATTCCTAAAAACTTTTAACATGCAAATAGTTTGAAGGTTAAACTTTAAAATTTTATTGCACAATGACAGAGTATTTTAAGTTATTTTTAATTAATTTCTGAGCAAGAAGTCCTCAAACATTAATTAATAGATTCTGAAAAAAAAAAAATTCATCGCCACCACGGTGGGAATCGACTCCCCCCCCCATCTCTCCAGATTCATGCCAGATCGCGCTACAATTATACATGCATCGGACAATGAAATTTTTCAGAATAAGACCTTATAAATCTTCTTCACTACAATGTGGCTGAGACAGTGCCACCTATACTCAAGGAGATGCAACTTTTTCAGTCGTTGCTATTGATTGTCATATGTTAATGAGAAGGTCGTTAAAGCATTAATATGTAATTAAAAATCAGTCCCAAGTGAATGCACAGTATTCCCTGTTAAGATAGACATCAAACATTAATAGATTCTGAAAAAAATTCACCGCCGACATGGCGGGAATCGAACCTGCATCCCTCCAGATTCATGCCAGAGAGCACTACCATTGTACCAAGCATCGGACAATGAAATTTTTCAGAATAAGACCTTATAAATCTTCTTCACTGAGACGTGGCTGAGACAGCACTTAGCACTAGCAACCTTCTCATTAACATCTGATAATCAATAGCAACGACTGAAAAAGCTGCACCTCCTTGAGTATAGATGGTGCTGTCTCAGCCACGTCTCAGTGAAAAAGATTTATAAGGTCTTATTCTGAAAAATTTCATTGTCCGACGTGCGGTACAATAGTAGTGTGCTCTGGCATGAATCTGGAGAGATGCAGGTTCGATTCCCGCCATGTAGGTGATGAATTTTTTTTTCAGAATCTATTAATTAATGTTTGATGTCTATCTTACCAGGGAATACTGTGTATTCACTTTAGATTGATTTTTAATTAAGAAGGTCCTTTTAATTGCATATTAAAGTTGATGTTTGCTTTAAAGATTTCACTTTGAAATTTCCTCTTAAAACACTCAATGCATTAAAAGTCTCGTTATTTGCCCCGGTTCCTTCCAAAAAATTGATTATTGTGTCAACTGCATCTAGAGTTTGGGAGATTGTCAGCACTGATTTTCATTCACTGGTCATCATATCATCATCTTTATAGTCTTTTTTTTTGATTACCCGAGTAATTAAGAATGTTTGCATGTTGCTACAGTTACCAAAATTTGTACGGTATATCCGTGAGGTACACTCATTATAAAAGTGAGCAATTATATGGGAATACATGTAAATTAAAATCATTATGGCTTTTTGCTCATTACAGTCATGATCTTGTTACTTCCACGCTCGTTGGAACCAAGTTGTACTTATTTTACAAATGAATAACTTATTTCCCATCATACTCTTCAAGAAAAAAATAGTTTCACTGATGAGTGGGACACAAACTATCTCCCAGTTACATGCTAGGTGTTCTAGACCACTAAACTACCACAATTAAATTGAAGTCTTTAATTCTCTATGACACTCTTAAATGTTTTTAAGCACTATGACAAATATTCTATGCTATCAAGTATCAAAAGTTATTAAGGAGAGATTTACATACTGTACTGCAGAGGATGGGTAGTAACAGGAACTTCCAGGATCCTCTATGGTACGGTATATAAATCTCTCCTCAATAATTTTTGATACTTGATAGCATAGAACCAAGTGAGCCCAAGTGATAGGTACCATTGGCCTGTAAATGGTAACTAGGTAGTCACTGGAAGGAGAGCTATGCACCAATCCCCTGTGATGATGCATGCATCCAGCAAGGCCTACACCTAATGTCTGACCCCGCTTTCTCATGGTGCAGGCCATTAGTACCTTAAAAAAGAGATACTCTCTTGTGGAAGTGAAGGGAAGTGGAGGGCTGCCAGATTAGTGTGGCCTACTGATCTGGACAACTATGTCTACTTTTTTTTTTCTACCCTGCTGAGGAGTGGTCAACTACACAGGGTCCTAGTGCAAAAGTATTAAGGTCCAGTATCAAAAGTTATTAAGGAGATTTACATACTGTACTGCAGAGGATGAGTAATAACAGGAACTTCCGGGATCATATAAACTTATATAAACCTACTGGAACCATATAAACCTACTGGACTAAAATGAGGCTATGAGCTTGATTATGGATCCTGATTTTGCTGTGCTGGTGGACTTCTGTGGAGGGAAAATCTTCCGCTGTGTTTTCTGTTTGTTTGTGGGGTTGACAGCCCCAAATGAATAGATTCACAGGATACATTTCATCAGATGGTGGATAATCCTGAGCAGAGCTCATCGCTGGCACCTGAACTCTTGCTTGTACTGCCATCATCAAATTCTACATTGGAGGAAGTCTTCCAGTGTAGATGGCTTCAGCCTTTAGTGGTGGGGGAACAGGTCTTTGCCCCATGTCTGTGATTAAGGGACTGTTTGATATTGTCAGCATTCCCTCTCTCAATAAACATAGTTTCTTTAAACATCCCACTAACCATTTTATCTCCATAGGAGTTGGAATGTGAGGACTTTGCACAGAGCTTATTCTCTTTATGTCCTCACACAAGAATTCCACCATTATAATTTTAGATATTCTTGGCTTGCAAGAAACCAGATGGACAGATAAAAGTCAGATTAATAAATATAATATTAAATTTCTCTTTTCAGGGAGGAATGATAATAAGCATCACCAAGGCGTGTGTCTGCTTCTCAGTAGACATGCTAGTGATGCTCTTCTAGGATATGAGTGCACTAATGAAAGGTTTCTAAGAGCAAAATTTCAGACAAGCATTAAAGACTTGAATGTTATCTGCTGTTATGCCCCCACTGAGGATGCCGAGGATGAGAAGGATAGGTTTTATGGACAACTTCAGGATATTTTGAATTCTGTTGAGAAAGGAGATATTACCCTTATTCTAGGTGACTTCAGTACCAAAGTTGGTACTGACTCTGACCTTTGGCCCTTTTGGTATTGGTAGCTGCAATGGCAATGGGCAACGTCTCCTACAGGTAAGTCAACTCAATGATTTCAGAATAACTAACACTTATTACAAACACCACGGCATGCATAAGTACAAATGGGTTTCACCTGATGGGCTGCATAAGTATATGATTGAATATATATTACTTAACAGCAAATGGGCTAGTTCTGTTAGGAATGCCAGGACATATATGGGAGCTGAAATTGGATCTGACTATTATCTTATTAAAAGTACCTTGCAACTTAACTTAAAAAGTGTTGTGCTAAGGTTAAAAAATTTACCTTTAATACTAAAGCTCTGAAAGACCCAGTTATAGCTAAAGCTTACTGTGTTAAGTTACTTAGTTTAAACAGGCTTTTTTGGACACTAACAGTACTCTTTTAGGAAAAAAGGAGCAGAAGAGACAGAATTATCTGAGTGATAAGACACTTGAGCTTATTTCGGAAAGAAAGAACTGCAGGAATGTCCTTAATCAATACCCTACTAGTCCTAATAGAAAGCATTACAGAGAACTTAATAAACGTGTAAAGGATCAGTTAGCTGCTGATAAGAATCTTTGGCTTGATGGCTTGGCTGACAAAGCCGAGGAAGCAGTTAGACAGCACAACAGCAGAGAGCTGTACCAGACAGTTAATGTTTTGTGTGGTAGAAAACGGACAGGCATACAGGGATTGAAGGATAAACAAGGTAAGGTTATAGAAGGTGAGGATTCTGTCATGGCTAGGTGGGCTGAGCATTTCAGTGATGTTCTAAACAATGTGGTTAGTTCTACTCCTATTGTTTGTAATGATGATAGATGCATTGGTGGCATTAATGTTGGTCCTATAACACAATCTGAAGTTATTTTGGCTATTTCTAAACTTAAACTACATAAATCTCCTGGGTAGATGAAATTATTACATGAATGTTTAGTGCTGGGAATGTTTCGGTTACCACTTGAATGACTAAAATTTTTAATATCTTTTATGATAAAGGCATGGTTCCTATGGACCTAGCAGAGCTATTATTATCCCTGTTTTCAAAAAAGGTGATCACAGTTCTTGTGATAACTATAGGGGTATCAGCCTACTCTCTGTTCCAGGGAAAGTTCTTTGCGTGATTGTGCTTAATAAAATTAAGAATCTGGTTGAAATGCAATTGCGCGATGAACATGCGGATTCAGAAGTGGTAGGGAATGTGTAGATTAAATATCTTCACTCAGGCAGATTCTTGAGAAATGTTTCATCATCATCATCCTCAAGCAGCCATGGGCTACAGAGGTCCAACCAGACTATGCAATTTAGTTCTCCAAGCAAGTCTGTCCTGAGTTACATCTACTGCATCTGACCACTGCACATTATTCTAACAAGGTCCTGTTTGACATTGTCTGCCAACCACATCCTAGGTCTCCCCCTCTTTCTGAGGCCTTTAGGCACACTGTTCATAACCCTATTCGCCAATCTATAATTATTCATACGGGCAACATGGCCAAACCAACGGAGTCTCTCTCTGCACAATATGCTGCTTAAAGGAGGTTGCAGACTCCTTTGCCTAACCTCATCATTAGTTACAAAGTTGAACCACCTTATGCCCAAGATACTGCGTAAGCATCTGGAATCAAAAGCATCTAGTTTCCTGTTATCTTGTTTACAAAGTGTCCAAGTTTCACTACCATAACTAACCCTAGAAAGAACCAAACTATTATACAGTATAATTTTAGTCTTTAGGTGTATACGCCTATTTCTCCACACTCTCCATAGATTCTTAAAAGTCCCGGCAGCAATCCCTATTTGTCTGTTAATCTCATGCCGCACATCACCAGTATCTGTTACATAGCTCCCAAGATAATTAAACTGTGACAACTGCTCAAGACTGAAACCATTCAAATTAACTGAACCACAGCTTGCCTGACCAATTTTCATCACTAGTTTTCTCTCTGTTTATAACCAAACCTACTCTACTACCAGTCTCATCAACAGCTCTAATGAAAGAGTTCATCTCATCAACATCATTTGCCAAAAGGGCTAAACTAATGCAGTTAAAATTTTGTAAAGGGTACCAAATGCTTGATTTGCCTAGGGCACAAAAATATCTCATGATGGCACTGTTTATTCTTATGCACACATTAGGTGGAATTTATGTGTATTTGTATGTCTCAGTGTTTGCAATAAGTGTCAGTTATTCTCAAACCATGATGTTTACTTGTCTGTAGCAGACATTCCCCATTGCTATTGCAACTACCAATACCAAAGGAACCTATCACCCCTGCTGAAAGGTCAGTCAGTACTAAGGTTACCAGATGTCAGTGTTATAAAATGAGGACAAAAAAGCTAAAAATGGAGGGCATACTTTCAACTTAGTAGAAAAAAATTATTTTACTTCACAAGTTTATTTCAAGTACTGACTAACAGTTGAGTCAGAAAAAGGCATAATACTTATTAAACATACTTTAATATAAGACAGGCTGATTTTTATTCCTGCTTCATAAAGAATTATTTTGTCTTAAGTGGCATAATGGTTAGTAACTATCTGCAAGTTTGCAGATGGCAAACTTTCCCTTGCTATGAACTCTTACTCAATTAGTAGTCAGCAGTGATTTCAGTGTTGGTAGGGAATGCACTTTCATGAGAAGGCTTATACAAACCAGGAGTATTTCTTAATTCTTTCCCTATATTTTAAGTTGCAAAAAAAACTGCTATCAACTTTCATACCTCCATCTATTTGTGGGTGGAAGCAAAATAATTTTCAGTTTTCTAAGTGGAAGGGAATCTGGGTTCAAGCCCCAGATAAAGAATGAATGTTTGTGTTGTCTTTCTGCGGAGGTCCCGCCATCCTCACAAACCTTCTACTGTGGCGTATAAACTGAGAAGCTCCTGTCAGATATCTGTGGCAAGCACCTGCTTGAGGGGGTATTTTTTATATACTTTATTCAATCTGGCATGTAAATTGCACATATTGAGATTATAGAATAATAATTCTTACAACATGAACAATTTATATTTACAGTAAATTATTTCATGGTTAACAGTAATTTACAGTCATAGGTTCAAGAAGTTTAAAAAAGGGAAATACAAAAAAAAATGCTTTTAGTTTGAAACCTGATATGAGTTTATATAAAAAGGAGGACATTTAATGCTTTTTCAAAATTTTGGGAGGGCATGAGGTAAAAAAAGAGGACATGTCCTCCTTTTGGAGGATGTATGGTAACCCTAGTTAGTACCAACTTCAACATTTAAGTCACCTAGTATCTCCTTTCTTGACAGAAATCAAAATATTTTGAAGTTGTCTGCATAACCTATCTTTCTCAACCTCATCACTCTCTTGTGGGGGTATAACAACAGATAACATTCATGTTTTTAATCTTAGTTTTAAATTTACTGTAAGGAATTTTTCATTAACCCTAAAACTGATGATGCACAAAACTGGCCAGACCTAACACCTTCAGGGTCCCTGTCGAATACAGACATTGAATGAATCCAAAATGAAAGGCCCAAGGCATCAGTCTGATTTTAGTACAACACAAAAACTTCAATTTTTAAAAACCAGAGATTGCCATTTGAAATATTTTTACATGTGTCTTATAAAAAATACACATTTTAAGTCTGAAAAATTATATTTCTTTTTTCCATCTAAAGTATATTTTATTAAGCTGGATATAAAAAATTTGCAAGCCATCTGTCACCATTTCTTAGAAGCAATATTGCCAATATGTTTGTTAACGTAATCAGTGTGAAGTAATCTCTTGATTTAAGCACACAAGTTTGAACTATTATAAGCAAATTCTTTCTTAAAATTTTGAAATTTGCTTAAAAATTAGCCAGAAATTGCCATTTTAAAACAGGAAGATTTTTTGCTCTTTTCTGCCTTAAAACTATTTCAATACTAGGAACATACTGGAGAATTGTGTATCAATCCCCAGTGATGATGCACAAAATTGGCCAGACTTAGCACCTAATGTCCAACCCCACCTTCTTGTGGTGAAGGCTGCTAGTACCTTTCAAAGTGATATTCTCTTCTGGAAGGGAATGGAAGAGGATGGCAGCCAGATCATTGTGTTTACTAATTTGGTCAACTATGACTACATTTTCATTTTTATTTTCTACCCTGCTGCAAAGTGATTACAAATTACTCATTTTTACTTTTATCTATTCATTTTATTCCTGTATATTTATATGTTGTTATCAATTTTTCAGAGCCAAGATATGTTGCTGGATATGATGGTAGGCAACTTACAACTTTTTGCTGTGGATATTATTTAAGCATCAAATTTTTATTACTTCTTTGTTTTCATCATCATCGTCATTATCCTCAAGCAGCCATGGGCTACGGAGGTTCAACCAGACCATGCAATTTAGTTCTCCAAGCAAGTCTATCCTGAGCTACATCTACTGCATCTGGCCACTGCACACCAATTCTAACAAGGTCCTGTTTGACATTGTCTGCCCACCACATCCTAGGTCTCCCCCTCCTTCTGAGGCCTCCAGGCACACTGTTCATAACCCTATTCGCCAATCTATAATTATCCATACAGGCAACATGGCCAAACCAGCGGAGTCTCTCTCTGCACAATATGCTGCTTAAAGGAGGTTGCAGACTCCTTTGCCTAACCTCATCATTAGTTACAAAGTTAAACCACTTAATACCCAAGATACTACGTAAGCATCTAGTTTCCTGTTATCTTGTTTACAAAGTGTCCAAGTTTCACTACCATAACTAACCTAGAAAGAACCAAACTATTATACAGTCTAATTTTACTCTTTAGGTGCATATGCCTATTTCTCCACACTCTCCATAGATTCTTAAAAGTCCCGGCAGCAATCCCTATTAGTCTGTTAATCTCATGCCGCACATCACCATTACGCACATCATCCATTTCATAAACAGGACAGAAAATTCCATTAAAGCAAGCAGTCCAAGTCACCTGATATAACACACTGGCCCATGTTTTAAAATATATCACAATGAAAAGAACCATCAAAATAAAAATCATGTTACAAGTAAATATTAAATTATTTGGGAAGAAATATCCTTCTGATTAATATATAATTTAACTCTTTTCTATCTTTCTCAACCTGATCTGAGTCTTCTGTGGGGGCATAACAACATATGAGCATGTTGTCTGGTCCAGAGACCAAATGGACATTTTTTTGTCCATTAGTCTACAGACCAGATGACTTGCTCATTGCAGTTATATATATATAATGGAATATCTAGTTATCTTCTTTTGAATTCAGAATAATCATTAGATTTATTTGAAGCCACTATCTTTGCAGTTGTATTCTGCTTATACAGGATATAGGGGTAAAAAATGTCTTGAGTTAGGTGGGATCCAAATCCATGACTTCCTGATAAAATGACATGTGCTCTGTATCAGCAAAATACAACAGCAAAAATAGTGATTTAAAATAAATCTAATGATCACTGGTGAATACAAAAGACAACTATGGGTTACTAGCATATACCAATATGAACAATGCAAGGAGAGGTAAAAATATGCTAAAAAATATCAGTTGCATTACATTGGTGTGTTCTGGTGATGTGCATGAGCCAATAGCTCAGATGAATGGAGACAATCTGCAATCATAACATCTACTTAACAACAGAGGAAATTTTGATCAGTGGCCAGGAGCTCAGCAGCCAGCTATGTTGTCAGGAGGTCACAGGTTCCTTTCCCACCTGGCTCAAGACAAATCTTCCCCTATACCATGTATTAGCTGAATATAACAGCAAAGATAGTGGCTTCAAATAAACTAGAAAATCTAGGTTATAACACTGGAAAATGATTATAGGATTTTTAAAAAAAACTAGGTTTATTCAGAAATGTAGGGCCAACAATATTAAACTCCCCCTAATTGCTGGCATGGAACTAATACCCATTCCCCCACCACTAAAGGCTGAAACCACCAATGCTGGTAGGAACTACCGATACCATCTTTACAAGTGGACCTTTTCAAGAATCAGAATCAAAACAGAAAGTAACCTGCCTGAGACAAATTACTCCAGGGTAAGTTGGCAATGCTCGAGAAGGTTTTAGGTACCTGTTATAACCTCTGATCAGTATTCACCAGCTGATATAAGGTATTCTATGCATCTGTTCACTTAGGAATAACAACCCATAAATAATAAAATAAATATTCCCTCAAGCAACTGTTTGCCAGAGAGGTCTGAGAGAAGGCTGTCAGTTTAATACACCATAGAGAAGATCTGTGAGGAAGGCGAGACCTCAGCAGACAACACAAACATCTAATAGGTAAACAGAAAACACACAGAAATAGATTTTCCCTCAACAGAAGCCAACTGGTGCAGCAAGTCCAGGATCCATATTCAAGCTCAGTCATAAGCCAGTCCACTGGGTTTAAATGGTCAGCACCATGACCCTGCAAAGTTGATTACTCTTCAGCAGGGCAGGAAAAAAAAATGTGGCCATATATGACCAGATCAGTAGTCCACCTAATCTGGCAGACCTCCCTTTCCATTCCTTTCAGAAGAGATATCTCTTTTGGAGGATACTAACAGTCTACCTTGAGAAGTGGGGTCAGAATTTAGGTGATAGGTCTGGTCAGTTCTGTGCATCATCACAGGGGATTGGTACACAGTTCTCTTTCCAATGTTTGCCTAGCTATCATTAGAGACATTAAAATACACATTTTTTTTTTGCCTTTGATTGCATTCATGTGCCATTTTAAGGTCACACTATGCTATGCATGTCACATGTGCCACATGTTCAAATACCTATTATATAGTTAAGGCTGGTAGTGAACATGGGCTAAAGGGATTATGGGTTATTTGATCATTGACCATCATTATATTTACACGGTGGGGAAGGTTATCGTACAACTCTATAATGTCCTCCTGAGGGATAGAATGCCAAATAGCACGAAGTCACTGTCCCATTTCAGTGACAACGGTTGGCACACCTCTTGAGTATTGTTAGAGCTGTCAGCCCATCATGTCCCAGACGTGTTCAAAGGGGAAAGGTTTGGTGAGTGTGCTGGCCATGGTAATACCTGCAGTATCTACACGAGCAAAACGTAGTACCATGCTGGCCATGGTACTACGTTTTGCTCGTGTAGATACTGCAGGTATTACCATTTGGGGATGGGTTTTATCTTGTTGGTGAAAGGTTCTAAGGTCATGATTCATGGTTAAGAAAAATATAGGTAACAGACATCATAGCTACCTGTCAATTAAAATATTTAACCCTTTAATGCTCAAGAAATTTCAGAAAATGATAGAAGGTACTAAAGACAAAAGAATGCCTCTGTTTTGACTAGTCCATTTAAAATTTCAACCATTTTGGGCCATTAAAGGGTTAATTTGATTCCAGTTTATGTAAAGCATTCAAGATACAAAAAATGAATTTATCAAATTGAAAAACATTCCATTCAATGCAAGAAAATGGTTCATGATAAATTTTATAATTTAAAATGTTTTTATGAATTTCATAGAGTATTGAGACATATTTTGACAGTTAACTGTTGACACAAATTCCAGCAATTCAGCAATACTTTTTTTTCTTTATAAAGCTATTTAGATTTAAAGAATTCATTTTTACTAGTATTTTTCACATATTTTTTATATTCTAATATTGATGATTAACTACATGATAGTTTCTGAAAAAAAAAACATGAAATCTTTTTATTTGCCTTCTATTTTAAATGAGGATGGGTTGGGTTGTTTTACCTCCGAGTGGCACTTGTTTCACACAAGAACCCTCAGAGTTCAGAGAAGATTGGGGGGAACCCACTGGACAGCTGTTGGGAGATAGATGGAAGCCTCCCATCAAGGCTATCCAGTGTGTTCTTTAACATGCACATGGTTGGATCTCACACACAGAGTCACGGATTAATGTCCCATCTGACAAACAGCACCCTTTCCAAGTCCATCAGTGTTCCCTACTAACCAAGAATGGGGTAATGATTTTGCAGAGGTAAATCTCAGTGCTGGCCCAGGTAGAACTTGAACCTGGTGTACTACCAACTGAGCCCCTCCTCCAGTGAGGATGAATTTGATGACTTCTCTTTAATCAAATCTTAATAAATTCTGCTCAAGAAAAAAAATGAGAAAGTCAAAAGTACTATATTCTTAGAAAAGAATCCCATGAATCGTCATCCAAAAGTGATACCTCATCATCATCCACTTTCTCCATCACATCTAAGTCTGTCACTAATATACACTCTAAATTTATGTTTCATAACTGATTACACCTTTTTTTTTCAACTTCCATATTGAACTTGGTGTTTTGTTTAAAAAAACATGCAAATTTCCTTTTTTTTACACAATCATAACTGTTTCTTTCTAATTTATTACTGTGTGTTAATTTCTACAACATTGTGATTTCATACAATGCTAGTTTATCAGCATAAACAATTTAAAGTTAGTTCTTATAACCAGGGTTGCTTTTGGGCCAGTATGAGCTGGTATAATAATGGTTTTATTAGCTAATTTCCCACTGAAAAATTAGGCTAATTTATTTGTGATTAAATTGGGGTACACATAGACACAAATAATTTTTTGTTTCATTTTGATGATTAAGCTCATATTGCATTTGTTGCATATCATCATTTGCTGTTCCTTTATCCCATATTCATATTTTCAAATTAATGATTCTATGTGATGGTAACCATTTCCTCAAAAAAAAAAAAATAAATAAATACCCCCTCAAGCAGCTGCTTGCCACAGAAGTCTGACAGGAGCCTGTCAGTTAATATGCCATAGTAGGTCTGTAAGGATGGAAGGACCTCAGCAGAAAAACACTAACATCCATGCCTTACCAGGGGCTCGAACCCAGGTCTCTTAGATCAGTAGCCAAGTGTGCTAAACACTCGGCCATGGGACGGAAAGAATTTTTAAAAAATCTTAAATTTTTACTTATTATTTTAAATTATTTGGAGCAATATATCTCGAAAACTTCAAATCTTATCACACAACTATTTTCATGTTACAAAATATTGAATGTTGGGGGAATGCTCTGTGTCTGGTATGTGTGTTGGGATATTTTTTTTTACCAAAAAGTACTTCAGGACTCATTTTTTCCTTTAAAAGTGAGGTCATATATTAAGGATCATTTACAGTTTTGTTTTAAATTAAACCTGTCTCCCATTTTGAATATATTCTTTTTAATGATATTGATGATTTTCCTAAATTTTGATACAGTTCATCAGTTATAAAGGCCCTCAAAGTTCAAAAGTTTTGAAATCTCACTACAATACTTAGAAGTGTAGTATATTTCATATCTTTCTCTGAAATAGGACCTAAGTTATACCAGAATTTCAAGTGTCATGGCAACACTTTGCTGCAGCTGAAAACAGTGACAGAATTACACTTTTTTCAGGGATGCAGCTATATAAAGGGAGCCCAGGCAGGTATAAAATAAAACCTAATTTCAGTATTTTGCAAGATTTCAGTACTTATTCTGTTATTTCATATTTACTACTTAAAATTATTTTTTCTGAATTATGGGGAATAATTTCTGCCAACCTTGTCTATAATTTCCTACATGGAAGGTATATATTATCTTCAGTCAACATCAATAACAGTGATTCCAAAAGTTCTTGAGTCATCATAGAATGCAGTCTGTTTTTATGATTTTAAGTTTTGAAAATATTCTTCAGTTTGCTTCATATAGGCCAGTGTAATTTGCATGCAATATGTGAATTCGTATTGAGCCAGAATGAAAATTATATTTATATATTATTTGTAAAGTGCTAGAGCACAAACATGTAATTTGCATGGTATTGTTTTCATGATTGATAGGTCTCTCACAAACAATACTAATGTCATACTTTTTCTTGCAGGCAACATCCAAAGTAAAAATTATATAATGTATAAAATAATAATTATAATTATTTAAAAAATTATGCTAAAGGATCCTATGAGGACCTGGGTTATACTACAGCACCTTTTACCAGTCCAGACCTGGCTGAAGAGTTTTGTCAAAATTTTTAAGTGCTGATTTCCAGAAACTATAGTGTAGAAAGTTAAACATTTACTGGAGTTGGTTCCTCTGTAGGAAATAACTCTCTACCAAATTTTGCAAAATTCCAAGACAAGCAATGTCATACTTTAGTTGAAGTGATATGGGATAACAATTGTTTCCATTTGTGGATTTTCATCATCTTTATTTTGAGAGATAACAAAAAATTCTGTTTAGATAGGTACAAGTCAAATGCTGATTCCACATATTCAAAATACTTTTAATTTCCAGCAGTAGAGGCTCCTAAAGACAGAAAATGCAAAACTTTAAACAATATTGTGAAGCATCTCTTCGTGGTACAAATTTGAAATTTTGATGGTAGAGTATGATTTTGCAAATGGTTTATTTTGAAGGCAGTGATTTGGTCTCTTACCCCATGGCAGTAGTGTATGCAGGGGAGGGTGTACGAGAGTCTTGACCCCTCCTAAAAATAATATTTATGCTTTTAGTAAAATAAAGAATGAATTGAAAAAAATTTCTTCAAAATTTCAAAGATCAGTGCTTTTGGTTACTTATATTAATCACATTTAAAAAACAATAACAGAAATCTGACAGAAGCCTGTTGGTTTAATATGTCATAGTAATTCTGTGAGGATGGCAGGACCTCAGCAGAAAAAAGAACCCAGGGTTCAAACCCAGGTCCCTTTGATCAGTAGCCAAGCACACTAACCACTCGGTCAAAGAGCCTGATATATATTATCCATTTGGATCGATACTGATTTCAAATTCCTAACATACATTCTAAAACTTGGACTCCTTACTCCTCCCCTCTCCCACCAATAAGAAAATCTTGCATGTCACTGCTCCAAGGGAAATGTTGTTTTTACCTCTGAATGGAACTTTCTGGCACAAAATGGGCTAAACAACAAGGACCCCAGGTCTCAGAGAAGGTTGGGAGAGGAAACCCACTGGATAGTTATTAGGAGTGACTGGAGGTGGAATCCTCCTGTCTAGGCCATCCAGAATGTTCTTCAATGTGCACAGTATATGGCTCCCCTGCACACAGAGCTACTTTTTAATGTCCCATCCAATGGAAGGTAGTCATTCTACGCCTATAGATGTTCCCTACTAACCAAGGGTTGGGAGTTTTGTAAACATACATCTCAGTGCTGGCCCAGGAGGGCCTTGAACCTACGAACTACAAATTACAAGCCTGGCCCATTATAGATTGAGATCTCACCCCCCACCCCACCCCCCATCATCATAGTGAATGATCTCATATGCCTCAATAAATATTTTGTGGAAAAAAGTTTAGAGTCTTAAATTAGTGGAAAAAAGATGATCCGGCATTAGTTCAATCGGTAAGAATACTCTGGCATGTTTCTGGAGAGAGATGGGTTAAAATCTTGCATGTCAGAGAAATTTTTTCCACAAAATATTTACTGATATATTGATATTAAAATGTCACCCAGGTCACGCTGTGATTGTCACCTATGTTTAAATCATAGCGACTGCCACAATGGGAGATGCCCTTGTAAAAGTGATGACATGTCTCAAAACTCCAGTCAGGCCATTAGAAGTTTAACTTTTGATATGTTTTAAGAATTTTTTTGGACTTTTTAACTTGCTTATATCATTTATCTTGTTTATAAAATAGAGCTGCTGCATGCATTCCTATTACTGCAAAGTCAAGCCATCCAAAAAGACACCCTGATCATAACACCTAGATGTACATTGGCAGGTGTGCAAGAAGCACAAACTATTGATCCGCTGCTGACCATAGTAAATTCATTCCATTGATTTCAAATGCTATTATACAACTCTATTCCATTAAAGCACATGAATTTGTAATGTTACAAAATTCAATATAAGGATAAAAAGAAAAAAAAATCTATCCTTTATGTTTAACAGCTGTATAGTGCATATAATATCAATAGTATATAAAGTATTTCAATTCTCACAAACTGTTTTAGAATTCCCATTTTCCTACAATTGCACTAAAATATGAATGACAATTAAAAACTTTTTGTGAAAAACATTATGATAAAACGTTAGGAATCTAATAATTACTTAAGATCAATGGATCATTTTCATCCCTCATAATCGTCTCGATGTCTATAGAGACAAATGTTACTGGATATCAAGTATTGAATTACGATATATTTCTTCAGCTGAATATTGAATAACATTTAAATTAATGAGGATAAAACTTAGTAATTTGTATAAATGAGTGCACAATATAAAATTATATGTTCTTTCTTACTGTAAATCCCTTAGAACTTTGAAAACATTAAATTCCATGGTAAAATGGTTAACCAAATCACACTATTAAGCCTACCTCGGTGTTTTACATGACACATACGAGATGCGCAACTTTGGCCTTGTATTAAATCAATCCATTAGTGTAATATATAACATGTCAATACACAAACTTTAATGTTTATAAGTAATTATTATTTAACGATGAAATCCATAAATATAAATACCATATTTTCATATACACAACAATTCACAATAACGCGTATTACTTACATACGTTACAAGCACTATTATGCCTTAGTGCCCTTATTTTGTTGATCCTACAATATTGTTGCCAGATTACGATGCATATTCACAAAATTGGATCAAATGCGTTAAATACATTTTACGTTTTTGCCTTCTGATTAGAAACAGTATTTTTGCTTCATAAACAAAGTTCAAATTTCGATTCTGGATAGCTGGGTTCCATAAACTTGGGTTTTCTTTCAGGTGGAACTGAAGAGTTAGGCCTGAGAGCGAGTTACCCCACACACGTCTCAGTTAAACTTGAAGGCATTGGATCAGTTCACTTGTGTCTACGGCGTGTACCGTTCTAGATATGACAGATTCTTATGAAATATTTCTGCTTCTATTATTTTTATGTCTTGCGAATAGTCTGTACAATTGACCAAGAAACAAATTAAAATGCAAGTGGTCCCAGGAATGTCTATCGAAAAAGAAACTCCTTTCTCACATATTCCTGGGACCGGATTTTCACCTACTTTCTGAAACTGTTTTAAAACCCTTCAAATATTTCTCATTGTACTGATTAAGAACAAGTAGTCGATTACAAAAAAAAAATCATATGCCTTTACTATAGAACTATTAGATATTATTAGAAGTGAATAATAATTTTAAAATTGTTCGCAAAATATACGACAATAATATTTGCTGAAGTCATAAAAATATCGTGTTCTTCACAACTGAACAAAAGTTATGTTAGCTAGGGTTACCATAAGTCCTCCAAAAGGAGGAATGTTTTCTATTTTATCTCATCTCCTCTAGGGATTTAAAAAAAAATCACAAAATGTCCTTCATTTTGTATAAAATGATAACATGTTTTAAACTAAAATTAAAGTACTCTATTTACGCACTTTTCTTCCTTAAATTTCTTCTACTCTTGATCAACGAGATAGAACGAAATAGAGTGTGCAATCGGTTTGGAAAGTTGAGGCAACTTGAACGACCAGCGGCCATGTAAAGGGTGTGCAGTAACGCGGGCAGACGCTATTGCTTAGCATTGGCTTTACACGAGTTGGTAATTTAATTTTCACTAAAAACAATACTCAACTATATAGGCACTATAACTCTATATAATAAATATCAAACACTTAAAGCAACTTATAAATTTACAGATAATTCTTAATTTGGGCCGGTAAGAAAATAAAATTTTATACACATTAAATATTACTGACAGAAGAGAATAACTTCATGATCAAATAGCTTACATAAAACTTGGAAATGGGAAATTTATTTCTCAGTTTACACTCTGATCATAACCTGCATTACTTGAAATCTTAGTTTTGTTTGACTTAAGGGCTCAATCTGTGGCACACCAGGATCGCAATCTGCAACTCCTAAGGTTGAGTCCTAACTGTGCTATCATTAAGATTTTTATCTCCACTTTGCCTGCTCTTGGTCAGAAAGCAAAGGACACCAATGGGCTTTTTTTGCACACTTTGGGTGCCGAGAGTTGCAAAGGGTGGATTTCGGGCTAGAATGCATCACTCCACTTCGTCCGAAATATGCTCAATAGAGTTCAAATCCGGAGCCTGAAAGGGCCATTAAATGGCTATGAACTCACTCCAACGTGTCCTTCACCAATCCATCTGATAGGATGTTAAGCTGTGGCCAAGGGCGTAATGAAGGACTATGGTTTTTTTGGGGGGTGAGAGAAAGAAATATTCCAACTGAGAAATTAAGATCTTTACATAAATTATATCTCTTTCAGGGATGTTACCAAAATTTCTCTTCTTTGGGGAGGGGGAGGGGCAGCTCCAAAAAAGGTTTTATCAAGTGTCACGTTTTTCGCAACCTGGCCGTGATTTATACAAAACAATTCCCAAATTTAAAATCTAAACTGAATTTTACTAAGTTACTACTAATTTCAGCAGTTACCGTATATTTTCCCAACTTTTCTCGATTTTCTCGAATCTCCTAAATTTTACAAAACCATTCTCAATTTTCACAATTTGCCGGTATTTCACCAAATGGCTTGGAAGTTTTGCCAACTCCCCTAGATTTTGCCTACTATACTCAATTTCGCCGTCCCGTGGCCGAGTGGTTAGCACGCTTGGCTACTGATCTAAGGGACCTGGGTTCGAGCCCAGGATTAGGCATGGATGTGTGTATCGTTTTTCTGCTGAGGTCCTGCCATCCTCTCAGATCTCCTACTGTGGCATATAAACTGACAGGCTCCTGTCAGACCTCTGTGGTAAGCAGCTGCTTGAGGGGGTATTTATTTATTTTTTTATACTCAATTTCACAAAACCAATCCCAATTTTCACAACTCGCCTGATTTTTTACCAAGCGGCTTCGAATTTTGCCAACTGGAATAGATTTTTCCAACTCGCCATAATTTTAAGGAAAAAAATCAAAATTTTTACATCTCGCCTGAATTTTCCCAAGATTTTGCCAAGTTGTCATAATTTTTTCGAAATTCCTTAATTTTGCAAAATTAATCCCAATTTTCACAACTCACCTGCATTTTACAAAGTGGCTTCGAATTTTGCCAAGTTACCTCCATTTCGTCAACTCGCCATAATTCTGCAAAAAAAAAATCCTAATTTTTATTTTCCCAAGTCACTACGAATTTGCCAACTCTCCTTGCTGCACAAAAGCAATCCCAAATTTCACAACTTGCCTGTATTTTATCAAGTGGCTTGCAATTTTGCCAACTAGCCACAATTTTACAGAAGAAATCCCAATTTTTACATCTCACCTGAATTTTGCCAACTTCCCAAGATTTTCCCACTCTCCTTAATTTCACAAAACCAATTGCAATATTCACAACTTACCTGTATTTTACCAAGTGTATTAAAATTTTGTCAACTACCCAAGATTTTCCCTCTCTAATTTCAGGAAGCCAATTCCAATTTTCAAAACTCGCCTGTATTTTACTAAGTGTATTAAAATTTTGGCAACTACCCAAGATTTTCCCAGTTCGCCCGATTTTGCAATTCCAAAGATTTTCCCACTCTTAATTTCACAAAACCTATCCCAATTTTCACAACTCGCCTGTATTTTACCATGTGGTTTGTAATTTTGCCAACTGCCCTAGATTTTTCCAAGTTACCTCGATTTCGCGAATTTTCCTGGATTTTGCTAAGTTGCCTCGATTTTGACAACTACCCTAGATTTTGCTAACGCCTCTTAATTAAAAAAAAATCCGAAATTTTGGAATTCATCTGGATTTGACAAAGTCGCTTCAAATTTTTCCAACTCCAATTAACTTTGGGGGGGGGGGGGGGGGCAGCCTCTCCACCTCTACCCTGGTTGTGGCACTGTTTATATGAGAGCCATACCCTGTCACTTTTCAAGAACATGTTGGATAGCCTTGAGAGGAAGCTACCATCTGTCTCCTAGGGTGGAGTTGTTTTACCTCTGAGCAGCAATTTTTTTGCACACAATGGGATAAATGATCAGGTCACAAAAACCCAAGACTCTGAGGTTGGGAAGTGAACCCACTTGACTGCTCTTAGGAGCTAGCCTTCCATTAACCCTTTCGCTACCGTTCCGGCCGTACCGGCCGAATCCCTTTCGCTGCCGTACCGGCCCGTCGGCCGGGAGAAGGTAGGTTGAACGGGTGAACTCTTCCTCCCCTCTTTGTGCATCGCCCGCTCAGAGGGTTCAAACGACCATCAATTAACGTTTAAATGACAAACTGCCTGCATCCCTCCAGGCAACAGGGGGACTCTAAAGGCAACCAGGCAACAGGACAACTCTCCAGGCAACAGGAGTCGACTGCAGAATGTGGTGTGTTTATTTCCTTTTTGAAACTTGTATTTCAGCAAACAGCAAAGGAAACATGGAATAATTCTTTTTGGATTTGAAGGGGAGATCAAAAAGTCTTAGGACTGAATAATAAATTCATGCATTAATAGTTTCTCAACAAAAAGTAGAAACAGTTGAAATATTAAATGTTTGATCAAGAGGGAATCAAATTCACAACTCTACAATTTCTTAAAAGCGCTTGTTATAGAAAAATGTGATTATTGGCAATCATATTTGAAGATCTGACTGCGGTCTCCCTAAATACCTGCTTTTGATATTTTTAATATTGAATGAGTTATAGAATCTGGAATATTTAACATTTACTTACCTTGTTAACCAAAAATCATTCAAAATTCATATACTGTTCAATCATTAGATCTTCTACTGTGGCATATAAACCGACAGGCTCCTGTCAGACCTCTGTGGCAAGCAGCTGCTTGAGGGGGTATTATTTTTTACAGAATGTTTCTTTTTCATTTTAATATGTTGCAATAATTTTTCAGGTTTTAATTGAGTACATTTTCCAGCTTTCAAAATTATTTGGATACTGAATAATTATTTGTGAATAATTCTACATTTAAAGAGATTTGATAGAGACCTCAAGTATAACTATAGTCATATTTTGTCGATATTAATATTACTTAAGATGTTACTGATATCTGAATATGACTCCATATTCAAATAACATGAAACGTTTTTTCTGTTCAGTACCTACGTATAGATATAATGTTTAGACAACAATATAAAAGAGTTTCCACATTTTATTAACAGAATGCTAACTTTTGAAGCTTTCTAACTTGAAATATTAAACTTTATGGTAAAATGCTACAACAAAACAAAAAAGAAGATCTACGTTTAGTGGAGCTAATTCTTAAAATTCAATAATAGTCTCTTATTATTTAAGGAGTTTCTTGTGCTGGAATATTTAACAGAAACAATGCGCAAGGAACTTATACATATATACACTGCTCGATATTGAAATTGCCCTAACCAGAAGGAGTGAAGGAATAGGGGTGAAATGTAGCACACACATAGCAATATATATTGGCATACCATGATCTAATTTTCAACCACTTACAGTGGTTAGAAGATGAGATCATGCAACACAATGTGACTGCCTCAATGGGTGGTTGCACGCCGCGAACGGCAATACAGGCAGCAATACGGCGTGGCATGGAGTCATACAGTCGACGGATATGGTCCTGAGGAATTGCACAACAAGCAGCGTTGACTTGCTCCCATAATTCATCGAGATTTTGTGCCAGCCGCTGAGAGGTTTGCAAACGTCGTCCAATGTGGTCCCACAGATTTTCTCTTGGGGATATATCTGGAGATCGTGTTGGCCACGGTAATACTTGAACATGTTGTAAACATTGTCTGGAGATCGTAGCAGTGTACACAGGCTTTGTCATGCTGGAAAATGGGCTGCTGCCTGCCTCCCAAGAACGGTAACAAAACGGGCTGCTGCATGCTCCCAGGAACGATAACAAAATGGCCTGCAAAACCGTGATAACATATCTTGCAGCTGTTAGTGTTCCCGTGATGCGGATAAGAGGTGACCTGTTGTCATATCCAACAGCATCCCATGCCAGTATGTCTGGCTGACGGGTGGTGTGCCAGTCACAAACAAAAGCTGGATCCATCCTCTTGCCACACATGGACCCATCGATAGTCAGCTCCCAGACAAAAATGGGATTCTTCACTAAACACAACAGTGTTCAATTCATGGCCCAGTTCGCACGACTTCGACACCAAGCCAGACGAGCGCTGCGATGGTTTACAGTCAATGGCAGTGGATGTAACGGTTGCCCAGAGCCCAGGTGTGCCTCAGGTAACCTTCGGTTTACCATTCAGGTGGTTGTGGGGACATCCATGTTTGCTGACGCAGTCCGTCGAATATCGCCTGCAGTGCTCTGGGGTGACGAACGAGCATGTCGAACAATGTGCCTATCAAGCAGGGCTGACGTCTGTCGGATGGTACCACTCCCTCTGTGACACATGCTAGAACCTTCATTTCGCCACTGTTGCCAACGGCATTCAACAGTTCGTGCATCCCGATGAATATGGACAGTGACACAATCTGTAGTCCATCCAGCTTCACATAGGCTTATAATTCATCTCTCTCAAACGCATCTAAATGTTAATAAACATGATGATGGCGTGTACCAGGCATTTTCGGCCTTCGCTGAACAATTTCTAAGCAGAATTCTAATCTCAACCGTTCCAGCACCGAATCTCAACCTTTCGCAAAACTTCCACCTGCATAAACACAATACCATCCCTGTTTCTTCTTGCACCTTTTCTCTTGAGCCACACACGTCATTGGCTCTGGATTATCACCATTTGCACATCTCAACTGCTCACATCCACCCTTCTATTTGCATGTTTGTACATGTTCTTCTGGGTGGGGCACTTTCAATGTCGAGCAGTGTATATGCATACGCATATCTAGAAATTAAAATAACTCCCAATCGATATATGCGATATTACAAAACGTTTTCCGACATTTGCATGTTATGCGAATGGAGAGTCATGTTCAGAGATCCCTAAATGTAAAAATAATATTTTTTCTGGAAAATGTCACTGAGTATAAATTAAGGATCTCATTGAAATCTCTCTAAAGCTCAATTTTCAGCAATATTCTTTTGATATTTAAAGAGTTTTGGAGCCCAAAGCATTTAAAATCAGCGTCACCGAACATAACAATTTACTTCCAAAAGCCCATTAAAACACAAATTATATTTGTTACAACAAGCCGCTTACTGAAATAAATGCAAATTTAGATGTTGGTGTAATGATTCTTGCAGTTAATTATTTATCAGTCCAGTAATTAATATTCAGCGGATCCCCTTCCCTTGCCCCGAGAAGGTTAGAGGAGGGGACCCACTGGATAGTTCGGAGATAGGACGTAGTCTCCTGTCAAGCTCATCCAGCGTGTTCTTTAACGTGCAGAGGGTATGATTACCTTCATACGAAAGTTTTTAGAACGAATTTAAGAGCAGAGTTTGCTGTTAAACGTATCCAACTTAATAACTGTAAAAATTTGAGGAAAATTGTTGAAAATCGAGAATTAGAAAGATTTGAGGGAATCTTCAGTTTATCTCGAGTGACGTTTTCCCGTAAAAAAAATCATTTTCAAATTTAGGGAGCTCTGAATGTTACTTTCTATTCACATAATAATATGGAAGTGTCAGGAAAAGGTTTTGGAGCATAAAATACTTTTATTTTAGTTACGAGGGCCGGGGGGGGGGGGGGGGTGCACCAAGCTCCTAATCGTCAGTTCCCGGTTCGAGCTCTACCTTGGTCAAGCGTTGAGATTTACAGCCTCGAAACTCTCCTCCCTTTCCTGGTCAGTAGCGGACACCGATAGTCAAAGAAAGGCAGCCGTCCGTCGGATGGGACGTTAAGCCATGGCATCGCATGCGGGAGATCCATACCTTGTGCACGTGAAACAACACACTGGATGGTCATGACGGGAGGCTTCCACTTGCCTCCTAACAGCTGTTTAGTGCACGCCCTTCCCCCAACCTCCCCTGAGCCTTTAGGGTCCTTGTGACCTGGCTGTTTAGCTCATTGTGTGCAAAAAATTGTCGATCAGAAATGGGTGCTCCATAATATGAGTTGAGTCCCGTGATTCCAGCGACAGGCATTGCCCTTCTGATATTAGTTAGTAAAACCCAGAGGTTAAAAGTTCTCACTAGTTGGAAGACACGGTTGGTTTGATCTTATTACAACTGAGCGTCACTTTTTTTTTGCACGCGATGGACTAAATGGGGGGACCCATTGGAACAGCTGTTTTGGGAGACAGATGGTAGCCCCCGTCATGGCCAGCCACAGATGGGGCCACAGATGGGCCCAGCCACAGACAGCCTGTGATGGCCACAGATGGTAGATGCCGTGAATGCCGTTAAGCCGTGATGGCCACAGATGACCCCGTAGACCCAGCCATAGATGGTAGCCCCCGTCATGGCCAGCCACAGATCTCCCGCAGATGGGGCCACGGCTTAACGTCCTACCCGACGGATAGCTGAATTCCTTTCCAAGGCCATCGGTGTTCCCTACTGACCTTGGGCAGGGCGGGGAAATTTTGCGGAGATAAATATCAACGCTGACCCAGGTGGGAGTTGAACCTGCGAACTGCCGATTACGGCTCTCTACCCACTGAGCCAATCCCTCCCTCACATTAGTTGGAATGGCCATTCGCTTTTGAAGAAAACTAAAATCGAACAATTACGAACTGCTTTCTCTTTGAAAACTATAGAAGGATAACATATCGCCTGTGGATATTTTTTTCCAGCTGCTACTTCTCCAATCCTCACATCCATTTTTTTTCCTTTTGCATTCTTATTTGCGCTCCTATTGTAACATTACATTAAACCATTTTTACTGTTTGTTTGCAGCCGCAAGTCAATGGAACACTGAAAAATCCCGGTAAGAATTGACTTAAAAATAGACTGCGCCAGAAGCGGAAATAACGTAGGTCTCTATTACGAGAAAGGAAATGAGATTGCCCTGCCCGAACTTGGCCAGCTATGGAGAAGACGGCCAGACGCAATACGGCTGAAAGTGAACCAGAGGACCAACTTATTATTGGGTGTCATCTACTTCTGAAAGGATAGTGGGTTGGAAGATACGGTTGCGGTTTTTTTGGTTTATTATATATATAAACCAAAAAAGCATTTGCAGCACAAGTGCTGCATTTTTGAAAGCGAACATGTGTAAGGGTAAAACGGGAACTAGGTCTTAGGATAAGAAGGGGTTTGTGTTTATTTGGGAAGTCCAGAGAAAATGAAGCAACCAATTCGGTGCAGTTTAATAAGGATATTATACTGCCCTATAAAAGAATTAAATATTAATTAAATCATTACGCAAACTTTTAAAAATGAAGATTTATTTTATTCCTTGGTTTGGAACAATATTTATTAGTTTAGTTTTTATTTATTACTGTTTTGAAATATTACATCTTCTATTTAAGTAATGAACGAATAGTGTTGAAAATCGAGATTTAAATATGCAGATTTGATCATGTTCTTTATTTTATTCTCAGTCACATTTTTTCCATTAAATACACATTTTAGAAGTTACAGAACTTCGCAGTTAGATTCCCATTGACATAACCTGGAATTTCTTTGATATACACTGCCCTGCCAAAATAATATATATATATATGTAATAAAATATATTTTTATACATTTTTATATAATATTATTTTACTATTTTAATATATCTATAATAGAAATAAGGAGAAAATTGGGACTAGATTATTACAATAAGAATGGGAACTTATTTTTGTTGGGGGAGGGTGGGTTAATAAAAACTGAGATAATGAAATAGAAAATTCTACAATTCAGTAAAAATATTATTTAAAAAAATATTTCACAATTTATTTTGTAGTTCTTTTAAAAAACGAGCTCATGTCATCGTTTTGTTGTTTGTTTTCTCCGTCTGTAGACATTCAACTTTTTTGTTTTAAGAGATAAATTCAAAATTCTTTTTGAATTGGATATGTAAATCATACGATTCGCCTTTCAGAATCTTCCAAAGGTGTTAATAGTGCCCGCGAACTGTGAAAAGTTTTTGAATTTTCGTAGTTTGAATTTCTATCGTTAGAGGCCGTTAAATAGGCCGCGCAAAAGTTCCGATCATAGGTAAAACAACCCAATCGACCCTTATGTGACCTTGAACACAAAACCGTAATAGTTAAGGAAATTTCTTAACCGTCCTGAGTTCTACGACCATAAATAACTCGACACACCAATTCACTTACTAGCAGATAGATGCATAGACAAACTCGAGGTATTCGAAGGATCAGAAATGCAGGGCCGTTTCCAAGATGTAGAAACCAGCAGACATCATTTGGAATTTCAAACTCCCACGTGGATCGAAATTCGACCTCTGGTCGACTTCAACGGATTGGTGTATCCAGAATTTCGCAACTCTTCAGAGATGCAGGACTCGAATACCCCTGTACATGATGTTCCACGTTTCTGTTAGGTGTAGTTATTACTATTATTACAGTTTGACTGAAATATGACCTCTAAATGGAGACGTCGAATCCAATTTTTCATAAGCTTTCTAAGATCTACGACAAGAAATATCCTCGTAGGCAGGTGAGGTACAGTCGCTCAAAAAATATCCGAACACTCTGTTTGATTACAGAATTTAGAAAAAATATCTGGCAACGATTTTTTTCGAAATTAAAAATCTGGCAACCTTCGTGTACGTACACGAAAGTGCCAGACCACTAATTTCTAAAAAAAATTGTTGCCAGATATTTTTTCTGAATTCTGTAATCAACCATAGCGTTCGGATACTTTTTTGAGCGACTGTACGTCCCTGCCTACGGGGTGTCATCAATACCCATCCAATTCAACAGGAATTTTAAATTAATCTGTTAAAACTAAAAAGATGAAAGTGTACAGACAGATAAAACAAACAAAATGATGTCATTAGTTCGTTTGAAAAACGAACTACAAAAAAAAAATTGCAAAAATATTTGTGAAATAATATTATTAATGAATTGTGTAGAATTTCCTTTTTCATTATCTCTGGGTTTTCATTAACCCACCCTCCCTCAATAAAAAATAAGCTCGCTGAGAACCCTGTCGTCTTCTACTAAATATCGAACTCGTCTATCTGCTTTGAACTCCAAAACAATTGTCTTTATTTCGTTCAGTTTAAAAATATTAAAAAGAAATTGAACTATAACAATTGGAAGTTTTATACAACTTTATCTTAGCCCCATATGTTATTATGACACTAAAAATATATTAAAACAACAATTATAAAATCTCATATAGAATATCATTTTAATCTTTCCTGTTCGGTGGAATGTTTTAGTAACTGGGAAACCCTACTCAAGGCTTATTCTCAGACCGCCCCAACTAAATTCTAGGTACGTCCTTGCCCGTAGGCATCAAATTAACTCTCTAAAAGTGGTAAATTAAAATTTAATTTTTGATCTCTAAGCCCCAACACACAAAGAATCCGAGATTTTTAAAGCTTCTGGGATCTGTGATCCGAAGTACTCCTATATACCAATATTCACATTTCTTGCACTTTTACGTCAAGCTTTGATCTCTGCTTCACCTCTCTCTGACTTTGAAGGATAAGTCGAAGATCGAATTTCGGATTTTTCTCCCGAGAACTACGATCTGAATTACCCCTAAGTGCAGATTTTCAGAGCTTTACAACTTCTGCATGATGGTCGTAATTAGCGTCATCCTTTGTCACGCACTAACTCACAATCAGCTAATTTTTAATTGTCAACCGAAATTCATGAAATAGATGTCTATAAGAAAATATATAGGTAAAAAACATATCCTCTTAAAGTATTCCGATCGAGAATGATCGCTGAAAATAAGGCAAAATCTAGCGAATTTCTGCGATCCTTTTCTTATTTGGAAAGAAATTCCTGTGATCCTAATTAAACCAAAAAGAAAAATCCGTTTTAATGTCCCCTAAACAGCGTCATGGGCCTACTTTTCCACTGTTCAATTCTAAAAAACTGTTTTTTTGGGACCTAGAATTTCAGTTGTGAGCCAAAAAAAAATAGTGCCACTCGGAGGTGGTGTTGATGGTGGATATCCCGCCTGGATCGTAATCTGCAGTTCCCAAATTGGAGTCCCAGCTGGGCGAATGTTGAGACTTATGTCCGCAAAACTCCCCGCACTTCCCTCGGTCAGGAGGGGACACTGATGGGCTTGGAAAGGCAACTGTCCGTCGGATGGGACGTTAAGCCGTAGCCAAGTGAACCTGAGAGCCATAACCTGTGCACGTTAAAGAGCACGTTAGGTGAACTTTACGAGAAACGACCATCGGTCTCGTAACAACTGTCCAATGATTCCCCTCCCTCCAAACCTGCTCTGAACCCTCAGAGTCCTTGCGACCTGACCATTTGGACCATTGTGAGCAAAAAAAGTGCCGCTCAGAGATAAAACAATTCAACCCTTTCCTGTATCTACATCTGAGCCATTAAGTTCTAGTGACTTCATTTGGCCAGTGAAGGTAAAAAAAAAAAATCATGCTGACAATTAATACAACCCAACCAAAAAATAATAATTAAGACCTTTCATTTTGAATCAATAGGATATGAATGATATAATAATAATTTAACGATTTGTTTCCATTTCGAAAGTTTTTAGAAAAAAATTTCGAAAAAATGTTTTTTTTATTTATTATTTTTATTCCAACGTTAATCTAAATATTTCAATTGATTTCTTCAAATCATACGGAAGCCCGAATAATTCAAAAACACGAATATTCTAATTCACGCAATTGACCAACAATATCAGTGTAGAACAATGTCACGTAACAGCCAACAGATCCATTATTAGAATGCGATCACACTCTGTCGTAACGCAAGAATTACAATCAGAGAATATCCGTTTTCAGAGCGGCAGCAATCATTCAGCCTAAGATGAGACTGCGCAGTTGACGCTTTCGAAAATTCTCGTATATCATTGGTTCACTAACAGGAAAAGCTATCGTGTCGACCTATATGACCTATGAGAATTTTCAAGACGTTAACTGAGCACTCTTTGCCCACCCCCTCCCACCCTAACGTGACCCGAGCCGTTGGTCTACTTTGGTTGTTTTACCTGTCAACGGGCACTTTAGTTCGCGTAATGAGCTAAATGATCAGGTCAGAAGACCCAGGGCTGGATCTGGGGGGACCGTGCCTTGACGTATCCTCTGACGTGCGACCGTGCCTTGACGTGTCCTCTGACGTGCGACCGTGCCTTGACGTGTCCTCTGACGTGCGACCGTGCCTTGACGTGTCCTCTGACGTGCGACCGTGCCTTGACGTGTCCTCTGACGTGCGACCGTGTCTTGACGTGTCCTGTGACGTGCGACCGTGCCTTGACGTGTCCTCTGACGTGCGACCGTGGCTTCACACGGACCATGACCTGAAGTTCCTTCCGATGCTTATTACAGGTATGTAAATAAGTACAAACTGTTTTACTAGGAGCTGCAACTTTTTTTACATACAATGTACTTAGTGATCAGATGATAAGGACCGCAAAGGTTCAGAGAAGGTTGGATGAAGGGAAACCACTGGGTAGTTGTTAGGATACAGATGGTAGCTCCCGTCAAGGCCATCCAACATGGTCTATAACATTTGTTCTGTTATTCTATAGCATGCACAGTGTATGGCTTTTCATGCATATACCCATGTGCATGAAAGCAATACACTGTGCATGCTATAGAATAACATAACAAATGTTATGTCATTTGACGGACGGCGGCCTTTCCAAGCCGATCGGTGTCCCCCTATTGACAAAGGGCAGGGCGGGGAGTTTTGCGGAGATAAATCTCAACGCTGACCCAGGTAGGACTCGAACCTGGTAAATTCAGATTATTAGCCTGGCACTTCACAGACTGAGCCACCACCAACCCAATACTTTTAACAACAAAACTCAGGTTGATGCCTTCATAGTAGCGATGGCGATCTTATGACACGCGTGCCAAAGGTAACATGCACGATGATTTTTGTTGGCACTCCCTTGAGAGGTGAAGAGAAATAGTGACTACGGCTAGTATAGAGAATTAGAAATAATGGCCACAGCAATTCAGTACATGTTTATGGATGAAATCATTGGTAGCAAGATGACGACTAGGTTGTTATAATTAGTTACTTATTCATTACGAATTTCAATTGTGCATTCACATGTTTAAAATATCTCGCCAAATAACTGATTACATAATTTTTCTCAAAAAGCTTCATCAAAAACAGACGAATTAAAGCTATCAACTGTTCATTAATTTCCTTTAAAGCACTTCTGTAGAACTTAAAATTTAGTTAAGGTTTCTATTTTTGCTTCAGAGAGATGTTGTACTCTGTCACTTATAAAAATTCGCTTCATTCTATTAAAGGTATCGAAATATCAGTGATGCGTTGAGCACAGTAGTTGAAAGTAGTATGTGAGTTTGTGCGTGTGAAGGAATGATTTTGATTTTCACTTGTGTAATGGCGAGCCTAAAACTTAGTGTTCCGTATCCTTATATTTGAACCGTTATTTGAACTATTTGATTTGCATTGTATGAGGAACTGATAGGTTTCGTCCATTAGATTTTGAAATAATATAGGTTTTTATTTGTTATAATGTTCAATCGTTTAATAAATTCTTCTTGTAATTAATTTTGTTTTGTGGCCTGAATATATATGATTATAGTATCGTGGCCAGAGTTTTAATTTTTGTCATGGCATGATAAAAGAAATGTTACTTTGATTCAAAATGATAGTAAATCGTGGGTTTATAATGGAAAAATCTATCTCGCCATGTTAAAAAACGTTGAACAATGCTCTATGCATTAGTATTATACACTGAACGGCAGGTCAAGAGTAACTCATATACACAGTTAAGTAACTTCTTAAATAAGATTTGTATGAAAGAATTTAACAAGGAAAAAACGAAAAAATATATTTATAATGAGATAGCAATCAAATCTCGTAAAATCTCGGTTTTCAACAGCATTCTTTGGGTAGTTACGGAAATGCGAATACTTAACAGCAGCAATGTAATTACGAAAATAATTAATTTGAATTCGAAAATAATTAATACGAAAATAATTGATTTGGATGAGAATTTAAAAAGGTTAAACGAAAGCAATAACCGCTATGGAAACTTTAACGAGATATGTAGCTATATTTTCAGTAGATCGAGTACTGATTAGTTAAATTTTCCCCAATTTGGAATTTTTTTTGCAGAACGAGATAACTTGCTAACGTTTCAGTTTCAAAGACTCTTTAAATATTGAACAAAAGCTTCTATAAAATCAAGATTCAAGTAGTTTATTACTGCAATTAAATCTTTAGCTAAACACACATTTTCCTATTAAAGCATGCATAATATATGAGTGAAATGTCCGCACATTATTTTTTTACTCTAAACTAAAAACATCACCAATAATAAAAGTGACCATGTACAGTCGCTCAAAAAAAATATCCGAACACTATGGTTGATTACAGCATTCAGAAAAAATATCTGGCAGCGATTTTTTTAGAATAATGATCTGGGAACCGTCGTGTCACGTGACACGACGGTTGCCAGATCACTATTCTAAAAAAATCGCTGTCAGATATTTTTCTGAATTCTGTAATCAACCATAGTGTTCGGATATTTTTTTGAGCTATTGTACGCAAATAATTCATTTGGAGAGAGAATTTAAACAGGTTAAACGAAAGAAATAAGCGGTATAGAAACCTTACCTAGATATGTAGCTGTATTTTCAGTAGATCGAGTACTGATTAGTTAAATTTTCTCCAATTTAGAATTTTTTTTGCAGAACGAGATAACTTGCTAAACGTTTCAGTTTCAGACTCTTTAAATACTGAACAAAAACTTCTATAAAATCAAGATTTAAGTAGTTTATTACTGCAATTAAATCTTTAGCTAAACACATATTTTCCTATTAAAGCATGCATAATATATTAGTGAAATGTCTGCGCATTAGTTTTTTTACTCTAAATTAAAAACATCACCAATAACAAAAGTGACCATGTACAGTCGCTCAAAAAAGTATCCGAACACTATGGTTGATTAGAGAATTCAGAAAAAATATCTGCAACGAGTTTTTTTTAGAAATTAGTGATCTGGCAACCTTCGTGTACAGTTCACGAAGGTTGCCAGAATACTAATTTCTAAAAACTCGTTGTCAGATATTTTTTCTGAATTCTATACAAATCAGAATAATAAACATTTACTACTTATATTTGATAATATTATTCGAAATAGTGAGTTCAAAGTAATTAATTGTGTATTTACGTAACCAGGCGTATTTACAAACACGTCCAGCGGATCTATTGGTTCTAAATTTTCAATTAATTCTAACTTCTATTTTACATTTCAATCTATTCCTTTGCCTTTTAGGCCTACGTTTCAAAACATGATTGATTAAAATTTCAACATTTTATTGTAAAATATCAGGAAAACTCCAAAAGACGTATAGGGCGATCCAAGATGTAGCTCTACACACTGAGACAAGAAACACACTCAAATACAACGGATAACACACAATAATTCGGCACTGACACAAATATCACACTGCACCACTACGGCTGAGGGTCCAACCTAGAGAAGTGGAGGGAGAATATATTCAAGTATATATTCCGACCGTTTCAGCTTTCTAAATACACAACTTTTAACACTCTACACTCTGTACACACTAAACACAATAGATGACGTAATCGAAAGAAGCAGAGTAATTAATCCGCTCTGTGATCTAACGACTGAATGTGATCTATTGCTTCTGATGTGAGTGATTGCCATTTGCTGAAATGGCTGAATGCAGACAACTATTCAACCAGTGTCTCTCGAATAACAAATCCATTCACAGTCTCAAATAGGTATTTGACTCATTTCACTTTCCTATTAATAACCTCTCACACTTTGCACTATATGCAAAACAACACACTTCCAATGCTAATCCAAACGGACAAAATAACTACTCCTTTGTGCGCTCTTATTACTGCACGTTTTCTATAAGATTTGCGGTAGGAGATTGCTGTTCGTCCAAAGGACTGAACGCAGTCACCTATTCAACCAGTGACCCTCACCTACATATTAACAGTTTAAAATATGTATTTGTCTGCTTTTACCCTTTGATTAACAGATCTAACATTTTCCACTAGATACACAACAACACGGTTAAACGCCAATGAATAGGGATAACGTAATTATTCCGCTGTACGCTATAATGGCTGCATGCGTTCTATATCTCCTGTTGAGACAGATTGCTGTTCGTCCAAAGGGCTGAACGCAGTCACTTATTCTTAACCAGAGACCCTCAGATACACATTGACAGATTAAAATACGTATTTGTCTGATTTCACATTTTGATTAACTGCTTTAACGCTTTCCACTAGGTACACAACAACACACTTAAACGCCAAAGAATAGGGAAAACTTAATTATTCCGCTGTGCGCGTAATGGCTGCACGCGTTCTATATCTTCTGTTGAGGGTGATTGCTGTTCGTCCACAGGACTGAATGCAGTCACTTATTCAACCAGTGACCCTCAGACACATATTAACAGATTAAAATTCGTATTTGTCTGATTTCACACTTTGATTAACAGCCTTAACCCTTTCTACTAGGTACAGAACAACACACTTTATCGCCAATGAATAGAGATAACTTAATTATTCCGATATGCGCTATAATGGCTGCACGCGTCTTATATCTTCTGTTGAGGGTGATTGCTGTTCGTCCAAACGGCTGAACGCAGTCACTTATTCAACCAGAGACCCTCAGGCACACATTAGCAGATTAAAACACCTATTTGTCTGATTTCACATTTTGATTAACTGCTTTAACCCTTTTCACAAGGTACACATCAAACACTTAAACTCAAATGAATAGGGATAGAGTAATAATTCCGCTGTGCTCTATGATGGCTGCACGCGTTCTATATCTTCTGTTGAGGGTGATTGCTGTTCGTCCAAAGGGCTGAACACAGTCACTTATTCAACCAGTGACCCCAGATATATGTTAAGAGATTAAAATATGTATTTCTCTGATTTCACATTTTGATTAACAGCTTTATCCTTTTCCACTAGGTACACAACAACAGACTAAACCGCCAACTAATAGGGATAATTTAATTATTCCGCTGTGTGCTATAATGTCTGCACGCGTTCTATATATTCTGTTGAAGATGATTGCTGTTCGTCCAAAGGGCTGAACGCAGTCACTTATTCAAACATTGAACCCAAGATGTATATTAACAGATTAAAATACGTATTTGTCTGATTTCACACATTGATTAACAGCTTTAACCTTCTCCACTAGGTACATAAAAACACACTAAACCGACAATTAATAGGGATAATTTAGTTATTCCGCTGTGCGTTTTAATGGCTGCACGCGTTCTATATCTTCTGTTGAGGGTGATTGCTGTTCGTCCAAAGGGCTGAACGCTGTCACTTATTCAACCAGTAACCCCTAGGTACATATTAACAGATTAGAATACGTATTTGTCTGATTTCACACTTTGATTATCAGCTTTAACCTTTTCCACTACATACGTAACAACACACTAAAACGCAAATTAATAGGAATAACTTAATTATTCCGCTGTGCGCTGTAAAGGCTGCACGCGTTCTATATATTCACTTGAAGGTGATTACTGTTCGTCCAAAGGGCTGAACGCAGTCACTTTTTCAACCAGTGACCCCCAGGTACATATTAACAGAATAAAATACGTATTTGTCTGATTTCACACTTTGATTATCAGCTTTAACCTTTTCCATTAGGTACACAACAACACACTTAAACGCCAATTAATAGGGATAACTTAATTATTCTGTTGAGCGTTCTATATCTTCTGTTGAGGGTGATTGCTGTTCGTCCAAAAGAGCTGAACTCAGTCACTTATTCAAGCAGTGACCACCAGATATACGTTAACAGAATAAAATACGTATTTGTCTGATTTCACACTTTGATTAAAAGCTTTAACCTTTTCCACTAGGGACACAACAATACACTAAACCGCCAATTAATAGGGATAACATAATTATTCCGCTGTGCGCTATAATGGCTCCACGCGTTCTATATATTCTTTTGAAGGTTAGTGCTGTTCGTCCAAAAGGATGAACGCAGTCACTTATTCAACCAGTGACCCCCAGATATATATTAACAGAACAAAATACGTATTTGTCTGATTTAAAATTTTGATTAACAGCTTTAACTTTTTCTATTAGTTACACAACAACACGCTAAACCGCCAATTAATAGGGATAACTTAATCATTCCGTTGTGCGTTATAATGGCTACACGCGTTCTATATCTTCTGTTGATGGTGATTGCTGTTCGTCCAAAGGGCTGAACGCAGTCACTTATTCAACCAGTGACCCCCAGATATGTGTTAACAGATTAAAATATATATTTGTCTGATTTCACACTTTTATTAACAGCTTTAAACTTTTCCAGTAGGTACATATCAATACACTAAACCACCAGTTAATAGGGATAACTTAATTATTCCCCTGTGCTTTATAATTGATGCACGCGTTCTATATCTTCTGTTGAGCGTGATTGCTCTTCGTCTAAAGGGCTGAACGCAGTCACTTATTCAACCAGTGACCCCCAGGTACATATTTAAAGATTAAAATAACTATTTGTCGGATTTCGCACTTTGATTAACAGCTTTAAACTTGTCCACTCGGTACATAACAACATACTAAAACCCAAATTAATAGAGTAATTTAATTATTCCGCTCTGCGATATAATGGCTGCACGCGTTCTATATCTTCTGTTGAGGGTGGTTGCTGTTCTTCCAAAAGGCTGAACGCAGTCACTTATTCAACCAGTAACCCCAGGTACATATTAACAGAATAAAATACGTATTTGTCTGATTTCACACTTTGATTAACAGCTTTAACCTTCTCCACTAGGTACATAACATCACACTACAACGCCAATTAATAGGGATAACTTAATTATTCCGCTGTGCGCTCTAATGGCTGCACGCTTTCTATATCTTCTGTTGTGGGTGATTGCTGTTCGTCCAAAGCGCTGAATGCAGTCACTTATTCAACCAGCGACCCCCAGGTACATATTAAAAGATTAAAATAGGTATTTGTCTGATTTCACACTTTGATTAAGAGCTTTAACCTTCTCCACTAGGTACATAATAACACACTAAAACGCCAATTAATTGGGAAAATTTAATTATTCCGCTGTGAGCTATAATGGCTGCACGCGTTCTATATCTTCTGCTGAGGATGATTGCTGTTCTTCCAAAAGGCTGAACGCAGTCACTTATTCAACCAGTGACCCCCAGGTACATATTAACAGATTAAAATAGGCATTTGTCTAATTTCACACTATGATTATCAGCTTTAACTTTTTCCATTAGGTACACATCAACACACTTAAAGGCCAATAAATAGGGAAAAAATAATTATTCCGCTGTACGCTGTAATGGCTGCACGCGTTCTATATTTTGTGTTGAGGGTGATTGCTGTTCGTCCAAAGGGTTGAACGCAGTCACTTATTCCACCAGTGAACCCCAGGTACATATTAACAGATTAAAATAGGTATTTGTCTGATTTCACACTTTGATTAAGAGTTTTAACCTTCTCCACTACGTACAAAACAAGACACTAAATCGCCAATTAATAGAGTAAATAATTATGCCGTTGTGCGCTATAATGGCTGCACGCGTTCTATATCTTCTGTTGAGGGTGATTAGTGTTCGTCGAAAGGGCGGAACGCAGTCATTTATTCAACCAGTGACTCCCCAGATATATCTTAACAGATTAAAATACGTATTAATCTGATTTCCCACTTTGATTCGGAGTCGTTCTCCGTGTATATCACTTTAGAAATAAAAGATAGTGAATCGTCAGGTAGCACAGATCTGGTTTAACAAGTTTCCTTTCGGACCTGTATTAGCGAGGGTCTATGGGTAACTGCTATTGCAATTAACATTGCTTAATATAGATAAGACACTCATTGTCTAAAATAAATGAGTGGAGGGATTAGGTAGGTTAGTGTAGTCAAATGATGGCGAAAATCAGATGCCGTGACGACCGTTTCCTTTTCCCTATGATGTGACTATAGGTAGGTTGATTCGAACTAACACTCTTAATGTCTATATACGTTTTAGGTGAATGTGATAAAAATATATATTCAGCTGTTTGCGATAACAAAATAATTGATTCGGAGTCGTTCTGTCACTTTAGAAATAAAAGATAATTAATCGTTAGGTAGCACAGCATCTGGTTTAACAAGTTTCGTTTCGGACCTGTATTAGCGAGGGTCTATGGGTAACTGCTATTGCAATTAATATTGCTTAGATATAGATAAGGCACTCATTGTCTAAAATAAATGAGTGGAGGGTTTAGGTAGGTTAGTGTAGTCAAATGATGGCCAAAATCAGATGCCGTGACGACCGTTTCCTTTTCCTTATTTTGTGACTATAGGTAGGTTGATTCGAACTAACACTCTTAATGTCTATATACGTTTTAGGTGAAGGTGATAAAAGTATATATTCAGCTGTTTGCGATAACAAAATAATTGATTCGGAGTCGTTCTGTCACTTTAGAAATAAAAGATAATGAATCGTTAGGTAGCACAGCATCTGGTTTAACAAGTTTCGTTTCGGACCTGTATTAGCGAGGGTCTATGGGTAACTGCTATTGCAATTAACATTGCTTAGATATAGATAAGGCACTCATTGTCTAAAATAAATGAGTGTAGGGTTTAAGTAGGTTAGTGTAGTCAAATGATGGCCAAAATCAGATGCCGTGACCACCGTTTCCTTTTTCCTATGATCTGACTATAGGTAGGTTAATTCGAACTACCACTCTTAATGTCTATATACGTTTTAGGTGAAGTTGATTAAAATATATATTCAGCTGTTTGCGATAAAAAAATAACTGATTCGGAGCCGTTCTGTAACTTTAGAAATAAAAGATAATGAATCGCTAGATAGCACAGCATCTGGTTTAACAAGTTTCGTTTCGGACCTGTATTAGCGAGGGTCTATGGGTAACTGATATTGCAATTAACATTGTTTAGATAGGATAAGGTACTCATTGTCTAAAATAAATGAGTGTAGGGTTTAAGTAGGTTAGTGTAGTCAAATGATGGCCAAAATCAGATGCCGTGACGACCGTTTCCTTTTCCTTTTTTTGTGACTATAGGTAGGTTAATTCGAACTACCACTCTTAATGTCTATATACGTTTTAGGTGAAGTTGATTAAAATATATATTCAGCTGTTTGCGATAACAATATAATTGATTCGGAGCCGTTCTGTCAATTTAGAAATAAAAGATAATGAATCGTTAGGTAGCACAGCATCTGGTTTAACAAGTATCGTTTCGGACCTGTATTAGCGAGGGTCTATGGGTAACTGATATTGCAATTAACATTGTTTAGATAGGATAAGGTACTCATTGTCTAAAATAAATGAGTGTAGGGTTTAAGTAGGTTAGTGTAGTCAAATGATGGCCAAAATCAGATGCCGTGACGACCGTTTCTTTTCCTTATTGTGTGACTATAGGTAGGTTAATTCGAACTAACACTCTTAATGTCTATATACCTTTTAGGTGAAGGTGATAAAAATATATATTCAGCTGTTACGATAACAAAATAATTGATTGGGAGTCGTTCTCTGTGTATGTTACTTTAGAAATAAAAGGTAATGAATCGTTAGGTAGCACAGCATCTGGTTTAACAAGTTTCGTTTCGGACCTGTATTAGCGAGGGTCTATGGGCAACTGCTATTGCAATTAACATTGCTTAGATATAGATAAGGCACTCATTGTCTAAAATAAATGAGTGGAGGGTTTAGGTAGGTTAGTGTAGTCAAATGATGGCCAAAATCAGATGCCGTGACGACCGTTTCCTTTTCCTTATTTTGTGACTATAGGTAGGTTAATTCGAACTAACACTCTTAATGTCTATATACCTTTTAGGTGAAGGTGATAAAAATATATATTCAGCTGTTACGATAACAAAATAATTGATTGGGAGTCGTTCTCCGTGTATGTTACTTTAGAAATAAAAGGTAATGAATCGTTAGGTAGCACAGCATCTGGTTTAACAAGTTTCGTTTCGGACCTGTATTAGCGAGGGTCTATGGGCAACTGCTATTGCAATTAACATTGCTTAGATATAGATAAGGCACTCATTGTCTAAAATAAATGAGTGGAGGGTTTAGGTAGGTTAGTGTAGTCAAATGATGGCCAAAATCAGATGCCGTGACGACTGTTTCCTTTTCCTTATTTTGTGACTATAGGTAGGATAATTCGAACTAACACTCTTAATGTCTATATACCTTTTAGGTGAAGGTGATAAAAATATATATTCAGCTGTTACGATAACAAAATAATTGATTGGGAGTCGTTCTCCGTTTATGTCACTTTAGAAATAAAAGGTAATGAATCGTTAGGTAACACAGCATCTGGTTTAACAAGTTTCGTTTCGGACCTGTATTAGCGAGGGTCTATGGGTAACTGCTATTGCAGTTAACATTGCTTAGATGTAGATAAGGCACTCATTGTCTAAAATAAATGAGTGTAGGGTTTAAGTAGGTTAGTGTAGTCAAATGATGGCCAAAATCAGATGCCGTGACCACCGTTTCCTTTTTCCTATGATGTGACTATAGGTAGGTGAATTCGAACTACCACTCTTAATGTCTATATACGTTTTAGGTGAAGTTGATTAAAATATATATTCAGCTGTTTGCGATAACAAAATAATTGATTCGGAGCCGTTCTGTCACTTTAGAAATAAAAGATAATGAATCGTTAGGTAGCACAGCATCTGGTTTAACAAGTTTCGTTTCGGACCTGTATTAGCGAGGGTCTATGGGTAACTGATATTGCAATTAACATTGTTTAGATAGGATAAGGTACTCATTGTCTGAAATAAATGAGTGTAGGGTTTAAGTAGGTTAGTGTAGTCAAATGATGGCCAAAATCAGATGCCGTGACGACCGTTTCCTTTTCCTTATTGTGTGACTATAAGTAGGTTAATTCGAACTAACACTCTTAATGTCCATATACCTTTTAGGTGAAGGTGATAAAAATATATATTCAGCTGTTTGCGATAACAAAATAATTGATTCGGAGTCGTTCTGTCACTTTAGAAATAAAAGATAATGAATCGTTAGGTAACACAGCATCTGATTTAACAAGTTTCGTTTCGGATCTGTATTAGCGAGAGTCTATGGGTAACTGCTATTGCAATTAACATTGCTTAGATATAGATAAGGCACTCATTGTCTAAAATAAATGAGTGTAGGTTTTAAGTAGGTTAGTGTAGTCAAATGATGGCCAAAATCAGATGCCGTGACCACCGTTTCCTTTTTCCTATGATGTGACTATAGGTAGGTTAATTCGAACTACCACTCTTAATGTCTATATACGTTTTAGGTAAAGTTGATTAAAATATATATTCAGCTGTTTGCGATAACAAAATAATTGATTCGGAGCCGTTCTGTCACTTTAGAAATAAAAGATAATGAATCGTTAGGTAGCACAGCATCTGGTTTAACAAGTTTCGTTTCGGACCTGTATTAGCGAGGGTCTATGGGTAACTGATATTGCAATTAACATTGTTTAGATAAGATAAGGTACTCATTGTCTGAAATAAATGAGTGTAGGGTTTAAGTAGGTTAGTGTAGTCAAATGATGGCCAAAATCAGATGCCGTGACCACCGTTTCCTGTTCCCTATGGTGTGACTATAGGTAGGTTAATTCGAACTAACACTCTTAATGTCTATATACGTTTTAGGTGAAGGTGATAAAAATATATATTCAGCTGTTTGCGATAACCAAATAATTGATTCGGAGTCGTTCTGTCACTTTAGAAATAAAAGATAATGAATCGTTAGGTAGCACAGCATCTGGTTTAACAAGTTTCGTTTCGGACCTGTATTAGCGAGGGTCTATGGGTAACTGCTATTGCAATTAACATTGCTTAGATATAGATAAGGCACTCATTGTCTAAAATAAATGAGTGGAGGGTTTAGGTAGGTTAGTCTAGTCAAATGATGGCCAAAATCAGATGCCGTGACCACCGTTTCCTTTTTCCTATGATGTGACTATAGGTAGGTTAATTCGAACTAACACTCTTAATGTCTATATGCTTTTTAGGTGAAGATGATAAAAATATATATTCAGCTGTTTGAGATAACAAAATAATTTGATTCGGAGAGTATTATATATAATATGTGTTTGCAATGAATATAAAGGTTATCTCCGATTTAAACATCAAATTATTGATGAGTAAACACGAAAATAATATATTTCAAAAACAAAACCCATATACAATGGATTCTCTTTACGTCTTTGAAGACACCACCCGTTACAAAGAAATATAACAATGCAAAGTCATTTATCGTAGAGTAAATATTCTTTTTACACTAAAAGTACTATAACAGCTATGCATTGTCGCTTTTCATTCTTTTTTGCAAGTTTTTTAATGGTAATTTCCTTGTTTTAGTTTTCTCTATAACTATAAACCTCGCTTTCAATTTTATTGATAACGTCTATTACGCTTCCACATCAAATCACTTAACGTGCTTCAACATACTCCAAAGCTGAGGCATACGCGACATAATAGACTTTTCTTCGTTCCCACTGTTATCATAAAACTTTTCTCATTTTTTCTATCCAGGGATTTACGCTTAAACTGTAATAAGCAAAGTATTTTAATAGCCTTTGTTTTCATAACCATAATAATAACTAACATAGTTTAGTAAATTATAAGCATATAATTAATTTCAATGTAATTCTTCCATTTCCATATTCTTTTCTGAGCATTGGAGTCTTGTGACTTGGACCTTTATTCCATCGGCAACAATGAATTCGCAATGAAGCTAGAAAATAAAGCAGAGGAAGCCTTTTCGACATCTTTGAAGAGATCCTTTAGTGTCCTGATGCCAAAGAGATAATTCAACATTTCTGAATCCATCTCTCGACCTAACCCTGCGTACATTTGTTTCAACACTCAATTTCATGTGAATCTTCTGTATTTTCCACATTTGAAGCAAGCGGATACCTCAACGAACCGACACCGACAACTTATTAAGTGTAATAGTGTTGTACAATGCGATATTTTGAAATAAATGTATATTTCATTCATTAAAATGTAGCCTTTTCACTTCCTCAATGTATCTCAGGGTTGAATACATACTAGGATCTCTTCCGTTGAAGTACAGTCGCACAAAAAAATATCCGAACACTATAGTTGATTACAGAATTCAGGAAAAGTATCTGGCAACTATTTTATTTAGAAATTAACGATCTGACAACCTTCGTGTACAATACACGAAGGTTGTCAGATCACTAATTTCTAAAAAAATCGTTGCTACATATTTTTCCTGAATTCTGTAATCAACCATAGTGTTCGGATATTTTTTTCAGCGACTGTACAACGCATTCTTGAATTGCAGAACTATTAGCTGTCTTGAACTCGGGTTTTATGATAGAAGCACAATTGTTATAATGCAATATGGGGTTGCAGAGAGGATATCATAGAAAGAATTTGGGGGAGGCACAGACAAGTCTCTGTGTAGCTACAAGGTTAGGAAAAGAGCGAATTAAAATGTTTAATCAAACAAATGTACAAAACGGGTAAAAAAAAAAGTATTATTGAATCTAAATCGCATACTACTACAGATAAAGACAAAGAATATTAATTCAACACGGGGTGGAAGAAGGAAAAAAAATTGCAAAATTGCGGACAAGAGATCAAGTATTTTAGGTATTGGAAGGGCCGAATTCTGTTTAAAAAAGGTAAATATATTTCGACAGTTTTTATAGTTATTGACCTCTCACTGATAATATTCGAAGCTAGTGCACGTTGAAAAACTTCAAAAAGTTACATCACCATGTGGGAAAACCATGCATTGTTGGGGAACCTACTTCAGGCAGCTGCCCATGCGCCCAACCATGAACGAGGAAATAATAACGTCACCCGGAGCGTCACCCGGAGTCACCCGGAGTCACCCATGGCCAGCGGGGGACAGCTGAGCTAAAGGATTTACATTATCGTCTGTTCTTTCGTTCCTTTCTTTGTACTTCGCTTGGTTAACCTTTCTCCTTAATATATTTTAAACTAAAATAGTGTTTAGATTAAACTTTATGAGAAGTAAATAATCGTGTACTTTTTAAAAAGTAGCACTTTTACATTTAAATACATCGTGATTTTTTTAATGTACATTTGCACTTGCTACGAAAAACAGCATTCAAGCCAGTTTCCGAAATTATTAGTTTTTATAGATCCGAATGAAGCATAATGCACAAAGGACTAAATGGTAAAATGTTAGTTATTGCTCAGATAATGCATTTAGGAGTGCAGTGGCTAAGAAAGTTTATTAAACTTTCTTAGCCACTGCACTCCTAAATAATGATAATTACTTACTGATAATTGCAAAACTTCAAATAATAAATTTTAATACACAAGCGACCTGCGTCTTTGAATGACATTATGAAACAGTTCCCTTGCTAATCCCCATGCCTTCCACAAAAACTAATAAGAAGCAAAGATTACTGGAAAAGTAATAAATTTGGTACTTCGAATTAAAATGCAACTGAGGTAGAATTTCCAGTATTTAAACTTTGAACTTTTTAATACTCAAGTGCATCTTTCTCAAACAATTTGTTTTTACACATAATTTGGATTGCAACGTCTTGAAGGTATTAAAAATTATGACTAAAATGGAAATTTGATTGCTTATATATAAAAGCAGTTTCGGTCATTGCTTACGAATATCAGTTCCATGTATAATGCTTATCTGTTTGATATTCCAAATCGAGTTATGTCCTGCCTTGTGGTAGTAAAATATTGAACTGAAGGGTTTGGGGAAAACAACTGACATTGTGATCAATCAGGGTCGAGTGTAGGGGGCATGCATCCCCCTTTAAAATGTAGTAAGTCTGATGGAAGCAAAATATTATTAAAATCGTGCATGTTTCACATGTATTTCAAGAAAGTTTTTCAAATCCTCTAATCAAATGGGGATGGGAAAACTTTATATTGCAATGGAAATCAATTCTCTTGCTTGGACTCTGCCGCCCCTTTCTCCAGATCTCATCTTAGACATGAAAGTTTAATTTAATTAATTTTAATGTGATTTTTTAACAGACTGAAAATTTTCTCTAAAAAATTGGTCTTACTCATTCTGTTTAATCTTACTACAGCTATGGTCATTAATTTGCATGCAAATTTGCCGCCCCTAAAAAGTGCAACCTGTGGAACAACGCCGCCCCAGCTGACAAGCTGCAACTTCTTTGTTTTCTTTCATACGCACTTTCAAATAACATAGAGTTTTCTCAAAACAATGAACTGTGCCTATAAATAATTTTATCATTTTTCAATGAATTGAGCTTTCAATGAATTGAGCTTTTCAAATGAATTGAGCTTTCAAAGATTTTTTAGGGGAAATGCTTTAGCACCCTCCCCACGAATAGGCACCCATAACAGTCTGCAGAGTGGTTACAGTGCTTGGCTACTGATCTAAGGGACCTGGGTTCGAGCCCCGGGTAAGGCATGGCTGTTTGTGTTGTTTTTCTGCTGAGGTCCTGCCATCCTCTCAGACCATCTACTATGCAATATAAACTGACAAGCTTCTGTCAGACCTCTGTGGCAAGCAGCTGCTTGAGGGGGTATTTATATATTTATTTATTTGTTTTTTATGATAAAGGCATGTTTCCTTAGGATTTTTTCAGAGCTATCATTATCCCTATCTGCAAAAAAGGTGATCGCAGTTCTTGTGATAACTATAGGGGTATCAGCCTACTCTCTGTTCCAGGTAAAGTTCTCTGCATGATTCTATTTAATAGAACGAAGAATCTGGTTGACAGGCAATTGCATAAAGACCAATGTGGATTCAGAAGTGGTAGGGGATGTGTAAGTCAAATATTTTCACTTAGGCAGATTCTTGAGAAATGCTTAGAGTTTCAGAAACCTTTGGTTGCTAGCTTTGTTGATTTCAAAAAGGCTTTCGACTCTGTTGATCGTCATAATTTGTGGTTGATTGTGAGATCATATGGTAAGTTAGTTAACATAATGAAAGCTCTCTATAATAACACTGAGTCGTGTGTGAGAGTTGGTAAGGCTTGCAGCAATTGGTTTAGCATTACTTCTGGTGTTCGACAGGGGTGAATTTTGTCTCCTTTTCTCTTTAGCTTGGTTATTGATTATGTTATGTAAAATTCACTGCAAGGAAAAGATTTTGGCCTTAAATGGTCTAGAGATGCGAACGTTTCTGATTTAGATTATGCTATTGATTTAGCCCTTTTGGCATATGATGTTGATGAGATGAACTCTTTCATTCGAGCTGTTGATGAAACTGGTAGTAGAGTAGGTTTGATTATAAACAGAGGGAAAACTAAAGTGATGAAAATTGGTCAGGCAGGCTGTGATTTAGTTATTCTGAATGGTTGCAGTCTTGAGCAGGTATCACAGTTTAATTATCTTGGGAGCTATTTTAACAGATATTGGTGATGTGCGGCATGAGATAAACAGACGAATAGGGAATGTTGTCGCGGCTTTTAAGAATCTATGGAGAGTGTGGAGAAATAGGCGTATACATCTAAAGACTAAAATTAGACTGTATAATAGTTTGGTTCTTTCTAGGGTTAATTATGGTAGTGACCGTGGACGCTTTGTAAACAAAATCACAAGAAACTAGATGCTTTCGCAGTATTTTGGGCATTAGGTGGTTCAACTTTGTAACTAATGATGAGGTTAGGCAAAGGAGTTTGCAACCTCCTTTAAGCAGCATATTGTGCAGCGAGAGACTCCGTTGGTTTGTCCATGTTGCCCGTATGAATAATTATAGATTGGTTAATAAGGTATGAACAGTGTGACTAAAGGCCCCAGAAAGAGGGTGAGAGCTAGGATGCTGTGGGCAGACAATGTCAAACAGGACCTTATTAGAATTGTTGTGTTGTGGCCAGATGCAACAGCTGTAGCTCAGGACAGATATGCTTGGAGAACTAAATTGCACGTTCTGGTTGAACCTTCGTACCCCATGGCTGATTGAGGATGATGAGGATTACAGTTTGTTACATATTTGTTGAAGATGGTGCAAATGAGAAAGGGTTTTACGAAAATGCAATTTCTAAATCACATAATAATGGTTCCACTGAAATATACTGCATATCTCAATCTATTATAGCATGAGTAACTAATATTCTGTCATACCTAGGGTGTCCAGATTTCACTTAATAAAAACCAGGATATTTAAGTAAGTAATAAAAGCCAGGATATTTAAGCATAATAATATCAACCAGGATATTTAAGTAAATATCCAAACATTAGAAAGCTTAAACTAGTACAGTTTAGTTATGATTCCTATTTAATTTAAATGAATTAGCGTCATTTTCCCTTGGAAGTTGTAAACGCACAGAACTTTGGAAGAAGAGATCGCATTGTGCTTGGCTTAGACTCTAGAATTGTTTATTATGATTTCGAAAGTTTAGAAGAATACTGCAAACTTAATTTTGAGAATCACCACTGAATGTCACTGTTTCAATGGCAAAAATCCAGGGGGCGGGAGTGGCTCAGTCGTAGCCAGCCAGGCTCGTAAACTGCAGTTCCTAGTTTCGAGTCCCAGCTGGGTAAAACATCCCGCCCTGCAAACGGTCATTAGGGGTTACTGATGGGCTTGGAAACGCTGCTTTCCGTTGGATGGGACGTAAAGCCGTGGCCCAGTGTGAGGAAGAGTCATACTCTGTGCACATTCAATAACACATTTGATGGCCTTGACAGGAGGCTACCCTCTATCTCCAAACAGCTGTCCAGTGGGTCCCTCCCCCAACCTTCTCTGAGCCTTCGGGGTCCTTGTAACCTAGACATTTAGTCCATTGTGTTGAAAAAAGTACCGCTGCGAGGTAAAAGAATCCAATCCAATATACGTACAAAATAGCCTTTCGGAAATAAGACAACACACTAAATAAGCAATTATCTCCATATGCTTATTGCATGCAAGTAAGGTGGTAACAAATACATTTTTTCTATACCGATGCAGAACAAAGTTTTCTAAAAAAATATTTCGAAAAGGTGTTCTGGTGATTTTTCTTTACATCTAGACGCATTCCTTTACAATTTCTATCCAGACACGATTTGGTAGTGGTCATAGAGAAACAAATATTATCTACTGAATTATTACAAAGAGTTTCAAAATAATTTTATAATGATTCTAAAGGTAGAAATTTCTTATAAAGCACTAATAAGGGAAACCCATGGAAATATTTCTTACTGTCTTGCAATTAGGTCTATTTTTACTCCCATATTTATTGTAGATTACTGTAAGAACTGGTATGGTTTAATGTAGCTCTAGAGAGTACTGATTTGCTACTTTGAATCACAAAAAAATTGCTTTACTAAGAATTTAAAGTAGACACAGATGCGTTGCCTCACATGTGAAACCTTTTGAAACATCTCTAGTATCTTGGTCTTGTTAAACGAAAATTCAGAGGAAGAAATATGGGAAACCTCATTTCTGGAAAGCTTGTCCTTTGGATTTCTTTGTAGCCAAGCGGTTATCACGTTTGGCTCCTGATAGTAGTAGCATAAATGAGTGTTCTGAGTCAGTAAATGGGTGCAGAGAATTCTGTGAAAATCCATGGGAAAAGTTATGGGGGATGAGGAAAAAAGTGTGTTTTTTTGTGAAAATATGTGTGAAAATTAGAAAAAACGGGGGTATTTTTTAGCATGTGAAAAACTAATTTAAGTTTTTTTTAAAGATGAGGTTTAAATTAATTTGTGAATTAGTTTAAATGGATTAGTTTCAAATGAGGTGTGTGTATATGAGATAAAATTGATGTGGTTTGTTGAGTTATCATACACTTCAGTGGATTATTCGATTGTAAAAAGTCATGGAAATCGGTGTTGTTTTTTGTGAAAATATATGTGAAAATCAGAAAAAACCGGGATGTTTCATGTGGAAAAAAGGTAATTTAAGTTTTTCGGGCAGACGAGATATTTACAAATTTTCACAAAAATGAGGTGTGTGTGTGAAAGAGATAAAAAATGATGTGGTTTGTTGAGTTATCATACACTTCACTGGATTATTCGGTTCTAGAAAGCCAGGTAAATCGGAGAATTTGACAAATCGAGACAGTTTTGAGAAATTTGTTTGAAACATATGACAAAATCAACCGGTAAAATGACATTTTCGGGGACCGGGTCTGATGAAAAGAATCTGTGAATGTATGAAGAGAGAATACTAGATGGAAAAAAAAAATTTTGAAGTGAAAAGTAATTTAGGTTATTTTTTTTAAATAGTCGGAAAGAATTTGAAGTGAAAAGTGATGCCTTAACTGGCATAGTGGTTAGGCAGCTAGCGACTGTTCCAGCAAGGCAAACTTTGTGTGTTGTGTTAGCTCTAACTAAGGCAGTGGTCAGCAGTGACTTCGGTCTTAGTAGGGCATGTCCTTGTATGTGAAGGCCTCTATTAAGCTAGGAGTAGTTTCTACGATTCTTCTCTGTCATATATGTCGCAAATCAAAAAAAAAATGTAGGTTAGAATAATTTTGAACATGTATGAAGTTTGCAAAGAGAGAGAAGAGTTTTATGTTATCGTGCTAAACGGAAATCAGTCTCGATCTCTACAAAAGAACAACGGGGTCGAGATTTACTTTCATTGAACTAAATGGTTCGAGAAGTTGCACTTCGAACCAGTATTCATTCCGAATATCTTATTCGGTTCGATGCACGGCCCTTCTCCCTCTGTCCCCTCCTTCCCTATGCCCTCTCTTCCTCTCTCTGTCCCCTCCTCCCCTATGCCCTCTCTTCCTCTCTCTCTCCCCTCCTCCCCTCTGCCCCCTTTTCTCTCTCAGTCCCCTCCTTCCTTCTGCCCTCTCTTCCTCTCTGTTCCCTCCTCCCCTCTGCCCTCTCTTCCTCTCTCTGTCCCCTCCTCCCCTATGTCCTCTCTCTCTCCCCTCTTCCCCTCTGCCCCTTTTCTCTCTCTCTCTCTGTCCCCTCCTCCCCTCTGCCCCCTCTTCCTCTCTCTGTCCCCTCCTCCCCTATGCCCTCTCTTCCTCTCTCTGTCCCCTCCTCCCCTCTGCCCTCTCTTCCTCTCTCTGTTCCCTCCTCCACTCTGCCCTCTCTGTTCCCTCCTCCACTCTGCCCTCTCTGTCACCTCCTCCCCTCTGCCCTCTCTTCCTCCCTCTCTCCCCTCCTCCCCTCTGCCCTCTCTTCCTCTCTCTGTCCCCCCTCCCCTCTGCCCTCTCTTCCTCTTTCTGTCCCCTCCTAACCTCGGCCCTCTCTTCCTCTCTGTCACCTCCTCCCCTCTTCCTCTCTCTGTTCCCTCCTCCCCTCTGCCCTCTCTTCCTCCCTCTCTCCCCTCTCTTCCTCTCTCTGTCCCCTCCTAACCTCTGCCCTCTCTTCCTCTCTCTGTCCCCCCTCCCCTCTGCCCTCTCTTCCTCCCTCTCTCCCCTCCTCCCCTCTGCCCTCTCTTCCTCTCTCTGTCCACTCCTAACCTCTGCCCTCTCTTCCTCTCTCTGTCCCCCCTCCCCTCTGCCCTCTCTGTCCCCCCTCCCCTCTGCCCTCTCTCTCCCCTCCTCCCCTCTGCCCCCTCTTTCTCTCTGTCCCCTCCTAACCTCTGCCCTCTCTTCCTCTCTCTGTCCCCCCTCCCCTCTGCCCTCTCTTTCTCTCTCTCCCCTCCTCCCCTCTCTTCCTCTCTCTGTCCCCTCCTCCCCTCTACCCCCTTTTCTCTCTTTGTCACCTCCTCCCCTCTGCTCTCTCTTTCTCTCTCTGTCCCCTCCTCCCCTCTGCCCTCTCTCTTTGTCACCTCCTCCCCTCTGCCCTCTCTTCCTCTCTCTGTCCCCTCCTCCCCTCTGCCCCCTCTTCCTCTCTCTGTCCCCTCCTCCCCTCTGCCCCCTCTTCCTCTCTCTGTCCCCTCTTCCCGCTCTTCCTCTCTCTGTCCCCTCCTCCCCTCTGCCCTCTCTTCCTGTCTCTGTCTCCTCCTTCCCTCTGCCCTCTCTTCCTCTCTCTGTCGCCTCCTCCCCTCTCTTCCTGTCTCTGTCTCCTCCTCCCCTCTCTTCCTCTCTCTGTCCCCTCCTCCCCTCTGCCCTCTCTTCCTGTCTCTGTCTCCTCCCCCCTCTGCCCTCTCTTCCTATCTCTCTCCCCTCCTCCTCTCTGCCATCTCTTCCTCTCTCTCCTCCCCCCAGATCCCCCCAAAGAGTTCTCATGTACTCAGATCCTCCCCTCAGATCCCCCAAAGAGTACTCATGTACTCAGATCCTCCCCCCAGATCCCCAAAGAGTTCTCATGTACTCAGATCCTCCCCAAGACCCCCCAAAGCGTTCTCGTGTACTCAGATCCTCCCCTCAGATCCCCCAAAGAGTACTCATGTACTCAGATCCTCCCCCCAGATCCCCAAAGAGTTCTCATGTACTCAGATCCTCCCCAAGACCCCCAAAGTGTTCTCGTGTACTCAGATCCTCCTCCCATATCCCCCCAAAGAGTTCTCATGTACTCAGATCCTACACCCCAGATCCCAATTGTCGTATCCCCCTAGTTGTCATTATCCATCCAATTGTCGTATCTTCCCAGTTGTCGTATCCATTGCATTGCAATCCACCCAATTGTCGTATCTTCCCAGTTGTCGTATCCATTGAATTGCAATCCACCCAATTGTCGTATCTTCCCAGTTGTCGTATCCATTGAATTGCAATCCACCCAATTGTCGTATCTTCCCAGTTGTCGTATCCATTGAATTGCAATCCACCCAATTGTAGTCCACTCAATCGTCATAAAATTGTTCATATGATCAGTGCAGTTGACTCCCACTCAATTATCGTTGACCCATTTCATTACGCTATCATGCGATGGATGAACCTTTCCGTATTCATTCGAAATTTCGAACTCAATTTTCTTCTTAAAGCATAAAGCATTTTTATTTTTTCAGTGTATAGACAGGTAACAAGATCCCGGAAGGCTGAGAGAATGTTGTGGGAAGAGGACTGACTGGACAGCTGTTAGCGAAGAGATGATAGTTAACAGGACCGGATCCAGAAATAATAAAGGGGGAGAGATCTTAAACACAATCAAATCGAAATAATGTAAAGGATGGGGGAATGCAAGAGACTGGATTTCCAATGCATCATAACATTCTCCCTCAATTTTTGAGATCTTCCTTAAATATTTCTCGAAAAATGCATGAAATATAAATATGTTTAATAATGTTTGCCTCTGTTACCATTACTAGCATTCTGAAAGTGAGGGGGGGGGGCATGCTTCCCCCTAGATCAGGCCCTGGTGATTTAAATCCTCATGCTCTTTAAGGCGCACAGGATATGGCTCTCTTGTACACTGAGTCTAGGCTTAAAGTCTGATTTATGGACTGCGGCTTTCCCAAGCTATTATTATTCATCCCTTGGTTGCCCAGCACACTTGGTTCATGCTCGGGATTGAAATAACATTTACAGTGTTCAGGTCAGTCTCAGTGGCAATTTAAATTCTGAATTTGCTTATAACCGTGAAAAATGCAAAATATAATAGAAAAATGGGTTATGGTCGGTAAACAATTCATATCTTGAGCACGAAAGTATAGAATAATTCCCAAGTACTTCATTAAACGATTATGATATGATATATGCATATGGCCAAGTGGTTACAGTGCTTGTCTGTGGATAAAAGTGACTGGGTTCAAACCACTACTGAAAATTTATTTTCCTGAGTTCTCGGCTTGCTCAGACTTCTATGGTGTATTAAATTAACTTACTATGATGTTATTATTTAACTATGATGTATTAATCCCTAAAGGCTCTTGTCGGAGTTCTGAGTCAAGGAACTGCTTAAGGTTAATTTGTTCTTTCCTTATCATTACAAGTTATGGTTTTCACAATGTTACGATAATCTATAACGCAACTCTTTATTACTCTCACACGCGAGAACTTCTCGAGTGGGAGTTATGAAATTTTAGTGTTAACAATTTTGCTTCTTTTCCCATTTATTTCAAAACCTTATGAACTTTATATGACATGTAATAGCAAATTCATTGTAAAAGTATATGTCGTTTTGTTGTTGAATTAACTGTTAATATTATTATGAAAAATTTACTGGGGGATAGAATGTCCTAAACACACCTTTGTTTTCGAATGTTTATCTGTTCTGTGGATTTCAAGCCAAGAATTAATTAAACATGTATTAATTTTAATATTCATTCTAAAGTATTTTTTAATCAGATTTCAAAATTTTATTTTCTGTTATGAATTACCTGAAAGCATTCAACTAGAAATTGTATGAGAATATAGCTTACTGATAAATTGAAAACAACTAAATAATTGTGGATTATTTAACTATAATCTCATTTTAATTACTATTTCAGCATTTGTTATACATCTTAACGAGAATATTTGATATTTTAAAATCAATATGTCACAACCAAGTTCTTCACCTTAATGATCATTTCACGTCTTTTTGGTATATGTTTTACCTATTTTCTTATTGTTTTTCCTTGTGATATGTCTGTTTGTTTATCGATTATGTGACAAACACACAAACCGACAAATGATGTTACTTTGCGTGGTAAAGTGTCACAAATTTCCTGTACATATGTAAAACAAAATAATAAGCTGAGAAATACTAGTTGTGCTATGAGTCGGATTCGAACCCACATCTTCCAGTAACCGGCAAGGTATGCTAACAATTACACCATCAACTACTAACGTTTCTTCTTCACCTAATATGATTTAGCTTTACCGCACTTTTATTTGATTCCAATAGTGGCGCCATCTATCGGTACGTGGTAACTATGTTGTCTCTTAAAGCTGAATTTTAATATTTGTCATTCGTGACAATTTTTTTCAGCTTATTATTTCATGTGCCACTTTGTGTTCTTCTCAAGGTAATTGTTCCACCAAACGTACTACATTCTGCATTAAATGAATACTTGGGTGTCAGAAGCGTTATGGAATGCAAAAATCCCCCCCCCCTAAATTTTCTACCCATAAAAAAGGAGATATATGCAAATCGTTCTTCCATCTTCCGAATATGAGCATCCACAGTTAGGTTGTCAAATGAAAGCTTATCTTGTGGGGAGTGTCGTAATCGTATGCCTTTGGTTCGCCATTTTTGTCTACATCCTCCAACTGGCGCCATTTCGAAATGAATTGCCTCCTTTTGCCTTTTCCCCTCTCTCGATCCTTTGTTTCTCCCTCCTGACCTGTTTCCATGAGAGAAAAAAGAAGAGGAGCTAGGCAGACTTCTCGAAAGTTCCCTAGCCCCGCTCCCGCTCTCCATTTCCATCTGCATACGAATGCTGCTCTTGTCACGTGCAACTGCAAGTCACGCCACTAGGTCAAGATGCCATCGGGTGATGTCCCTTTGGGCAAGTGGTTCACGAATAAGAGAGCTGTAAAGTTCACAAAGGGGAAGACATAGAAGTACCGAACTGAAATTGTAGTGCAGCGCCACCTAACGTAAGGTCCGAATTACTCATTTTCTCTCTGCTCTCGTCATTTTACGACCGCCATTAATGTGTCTCCTTTCGTAGCTTTCAACAGAAGATAGAATTGATATGGCGTTTAATTTCTTTATTTAATCTAGTGATTTGACAAATTACGAATTATTAAAACAAATTGCAACCACAACAAATTACGAGTGAAGGACAATAAGAAAATAAGTTAAAAAGAGAAATGAAATTTGACAATTAACTACCACCTATTTTATAAAACTATTTGATTAAATTAATTTTAGTTCCTTCAATCCCACCGACAGGGTAGCAGACATGAAGCGGTATATCACGGATGTATTTCAACACTAAGTCCATCCTTTATAAGAAAAACAAATTTTGCTGAGATTAGTTGTCCACGAATATACAAAACATTTAGTTCTTGCAAAAAAAAATATTGAGATATGCTGTTGATGTCGCTTGGTTTGTTACTAACAGACCACTTCATAAAGATTTGGGCATCGACAACGTATATACCCATATTAAATGCATCACAAAATGGTTCCTTGAGGTCGTTAATCATTAGTTGACAAAGTTTCAAAGCATTTAAAAGTCCTATTCTGTCATTTTCGGTTCGCTGTAGAATTTCTGAAAGAAGCTTTCTCCTGTATCGCCTTTTGAAACTTACAAGCACGCCCCTAAAGACGTTACATTAGGTGGCAAAACATGGCTTTCATTTGTCAGAAATGAGTTCGCTTGGGTGTGTTGGGGCATTGTCGAGAATGAGTAGGGCCTTTACAGGCATTTTAAGACCTGTCAAGTGGTGTTTTACTTTTGGAACAAATTCTGCAAAGAATCATTCCTTAAAAAAATACGAGTCCATCGAAGCAGATTTTTTAGCTTTGTAGTAAACTAGCTGATCAGCTAAATTTAAATGCTTGAATGCTCGAGGTTTTGCTGATTTCCCAATTACAAAAAGAGGAAGTTTGTGCGTACCTGCAGCATTTCTATACACAGCCACAATGATCCTTTCTTTGTTTGTTTCCTGATGATGAGGATGATGAGGTTTCTTGCGCTGTCAGAAACGTTTTCGTTAGAAGAAGTTTAAAATTTAACCCAGTCTCGTCTACATTGTAGATTTGTTCTGCTTCTTCTTTAATAAGTGGTAAAAGTTTCTCTGAAAATTCATTTGCTGCTAAAGTATCAGCTGACAATTTCTCACAACAAACGCCAAGGTAATGAACACCAGGCCGTTTTTTTCCAGCGAGAGAGCCGCCTCACGCTTGCTGAAAAATCTCCCCCATTAGCGATTTTAGAATGAAGGATTAATGTTTTTTCTTTCAAGATTGGCCCACTGATTGTCGTTCCTTTTCAAAGCTCTTGTATGAACCATAACCAAAGTGCATCATCGACAATTTCATTTTTCGGCTTTTTAAGAGTGCACCGAGAAGAAAGCGTTTTTTCAGACTCGACTTGAATGAAAATGACTTGAGTGTAAAGATTTTCCATCTCTTCTGCAGTCATTCACCGTGCTTTTACCAACACCTAGTTCATCACAAATATGCATTACTGGATCACCTTTGTATATATGTTCTAACGCTTTTAATTTCATCTCCATCGTAACGACATTACGCTTACGTTTGCACCCATTCATTTTGTACCACACAATAATTAATAGATCACAACACATACTCCTGTATACGCGCAGTACATTGTGCACTGCAATATTCACAACGAGGAACTGAAGAAAATATGAACTCTACTATAAACAAAACACTCGGCGACTTGCTTCCGCTTCTTGCAACGACCGGTTAAAGCGCAGGCCGGTTGAGCCAAGACCGGATAAGAGAGAATCTACCGTAGTTTGTTTTAAGAACCCTTAATTATTATTATGCAATATCTACTAATATTTACAAAAACAAAGTAAAATAAAGTTTTCTCCCCACATTTCAAAAATATTCCTTGTACAATAGATTCGAACTTGATATCAACGGAAATAAAAAAATAAAATGTAATTGTTTTCCTGCTAATTAAATATAATTAACACTTCACCACAACAGTAAATAGGGTATTCAAACGTGTTCCGTTTTTTAAAATCAATGAAAAATGCAACGAAACTATTTTTCTTCAAATGAAAACATTTCTCAGAACATAGTACGCATCAGAAACCTCGGGATCATGAGGGAATTTTTTAGAAACAGGCACATTTCCTTGTTTCATCTTGCACGCGGAACACTTTCATGGAATTATTTTGTTTTTCGTTCCATACTTCACTTCTGCTTACATGAAACAACTTGCTTTGTAACAATGAGAAAAAGTTATTATTATTTAACATTAGATAAACAACATTAACTTTCTTTTCTTTGAATCCTAATCTAAATAACGAAAGCGATTGGCTAATACTTTGCCCTGACCACGGTCAGTAGGGGACACCGATGGGCTTGGGAAGACAGCCGTCCGTCGGATGGGACGTTAAGTGGGTGGCACCATGTGCGGAAGAGCCATACCCTGTGCACGTTAAAGAACACACTGGATGGCCTTGACGGGAGGCTTTTATCTATTTCTCATAAGCAATTCCATTGGGTTCCCTCCCTAAATCTTCGGCTTCGGGGTCATTGTGACCTGGACATTTACCCATGGTGTGCAAAAAAAATGCCGTTCAGAGGAAAAACAAACCAACCCAATTTGGCTAGTACCTTGAATATTTTCTTTTGAACAATGAATCTCTTGTTGCGATGTTATGCAACCACGGCAATTCCCGGTTCCGCTTGTACAGCACTACCTGGTTATGAAAAGCCATGACCATCTAGAGCCGGGGGCAAGGAATACGCCCTATAGGCGCACCTCAACCCCAGCCTCACATGGCAGCAGTCCTATAGAAGGAAAGCTGACCACCGGAAGAAATCTTACTTTAATCTATTCCCCGGTTTGCAAATGTGCAAGGATATATAGATCCAAGCTCGATCGGCACCCGGGGTGGAGACTCTTAGTAAGACCCAGACTTTTGTGAGGGCTCTGGCTTACTAGGAATCAATCCGTTCTGCCGAGCCCTCGAACAGCTCCACTGAGCTCCTGATAGGTGAGGTCTCTGACGCCGTCAACATCCGACCGGCAATCAAGCCGGCCAGCAGCGTCTTCAACCTCGGTTGGCTTCAGCAATGCTCCAGCCGGGGACCACCCCAACCGGCAAAACCTTAGCAATGCTCCAGCTTTTGCCCACTACAGCCGGCAAAGCCTTTGGCATGCTCCAGCTGGGGATCATCCCGACCGGCAAAACCTCAGCCGGGTTGCTGGGCCCTAGGCCCCCCCACCACGACAAGGTGGTCCCCTATCGGGGGGGTTTCTTTTGAACAATAAAAATTACTATTACATTGCGTTAACGGATATTTCTGAATGAGATTCTAAGCTTCAAACAAGAAAACTAAATTTCTAAAGAAAGCCAGCCAAACGCGTAATTCCAAAAATGTCACCACCTGATAAGAAGTTATAATCAAAATAATGCAATGCTTGTACAAGTGGTAAAAGTTAATCGGTTCAATAATTCATGTCATTTGTATTTTCCTATCATTATGTCATTTGTTAAGGAAAAACCTTTCTTAAATTCATCTTTTATTACAGTTATTGCTGACATTGTTACATTAACACACTAATAGTGATAAAGATAAGATGATGTTACGATAGGTGCTAAATGGTTAACTGACTATTTAATACCCATCGTAATACCGTCTTATCTTCATAATGCATATCTCCATTCAAGTACAGGATCCGAGATTTAAAAAAAAGTGCGGTAGTTGAAGGCAGAAAGTTTTTCAAACGCTCTGGTATCTTCGACTACGAATTTCTGACCACCATAAAGAACCTATTAACTACTTTTGAACAGTTCCCATTTGGATAAAATTGACAAAATCTTGCGACTAATATTACACAGGAAAAACCTCCTTTGCCTCCAAGTATATTGCAATACATACCCCGCATTTTAGCCCACAGTTTAATACACTTCATGGATAATTTAAAACCTTCTTTGTTGTTTAAAAATAGGAATAGCCCTTCTGTAATCCGAGAACAGTTTAAGTTGCGGATACACTTGATATGCAGGTTTCTGAGTAGATTGTGATTTCTGAGATCTCGAAGTTTGTTAACGCTATGAAGAGCAAAACGAGCGTAGACCATATCTTTCTCGACACCAGAAAATACAATAATCACAACTGGAACTTATGCATATCTGATGGTACGTAGACTTTACATTTCAGGACAAACTGAACAAATGTTGTGAAAAGTCCTTTCTCAACACATTTCGAGATGTAATACACAGTAAGACAATGTCAGCTGTTCTAGAGATTACGCGCATTTCGTGAGACCAAACTTAAACATTTTCGCATGTTCTTTTTCCTATAAATGTTGGGGAAGGGCTGTTTTCTTATTTCTGTTATCTGTAATAATAATAAATACACCCTAAAGCAGCTGCTTGCCTTAGAGGACTGACAGGAGCCTGTCAATTTATATGACAGAGTAAAAGGTCAGAGGATGGCAGAAACTCAGCAGAAAAACGACACATCCATCCATGCCTTACCCGGTCATCGAACCCATCTCTAAGATCAGTAGCCAAGCGCGCTAACCAATCAGCCGTGAGACACACTCTACAGTTTGTGAATTTTTCACAGGACTTTCATTCGATGCACACCTTCTTTCGGGAACTCATAAAACAGGCATTCTTTCAAAGCCTGGTTTAAATCTTCAGTTAATAAACGGTCTCTGTTTGTTGGATAATGCTCATCTACGGAAGATGTAACACCAAGATGGTTCGCTTGTGGGTGTTGTCCAACGTCTTCCGCCATTTATCGTCCTTCAGTAGATCAATAACTCTGGAAACACAACGAAAGATAAGTGTTTGTATAATAACCGCCATACACGCTACTACAATAACACAGTAAAAATAGCAATAATAACAACAACAACACAGTAATAATAATAATAATAATAACAACAACAAAATGGAGTAGTAGTAGCCCAATCAGATATTTATTGATATTTTTTAAATGATTAACATCTACAGGTAATGGACAAATACCGAAGACCAACGTAAAATCATTAACATCGTGTTGCACTAACACTTGTTTTCTGTACAGCCTGTATACGTAGTTGCACAGAGTTTACCAGCTTCTGAAAATCAGCAGGAGGGATAGAACACCGTTCGTCAATTTTCCTTTCTGAGAAAATATTTTTTTCATTTCGAAATGTTTCAAGTATATGATATTCTTCAAGAACTCTTAATTACTATTCTGCAAAATCTACTAAACTCTACAAAAACAAAGTAGAAAAAAACCTTTTTTTCCAACATTTGAAATAAATTCCTAGTACAATAACTCAAAATTGATATCAACGAAAATAAGAAAGCTAAAATGTAGTTGTTTTCCCTTTCAAATGGAAAAACATTGACAATACACCACAACAGTGAACATTGTATTAAAACGTGTTTCCAGTTTCTCAAAATGAATTAAATTAAACGAAAATATATATCCTTCGAAGGAAAATATTTTGCCGGACATAATATGCATCAGAAACGTCTAATTCCTGAAAGATTTTCTTGGAAACGGGTATATTTACTGATCATTGTTTCTTCTTGCATGCAGAATACTTCCAAATAAATAGTTCCTAGTTGGTTTCTTCTTAGATAGTTCACTTCCTCTTATATGCAACAGCATGCTAGGTAATAATGTGGACAAAGTTATTAATATCTAAGATTAGATTAACATTCTTCACTTTAAAACCAAATCCAATTAATCAGAACGATTGGCTAGTACACTCAAGTTTTCCTTTTTGACAGAGAAAATTAGTATTTCATTCATAAATATTTCCAATGAGATTCTAAGCTTAAGAAAATAAAACCAATCCCTCATTCAACCAAACCGCACAATTCCAAATATGTCTCTTCCGAATAGGAGGTTGCAATCAAACCAAGAGAATGCTTCCATAAGTGGTAAAAGTTAATTGGTTCAAATAATTCATTCCATTTGAATATTCGTCACATTATATCATTTGTTAAGGAAAAACCTGTCACAAATTAATCTTTTATTACTCACTTGTTTCATTAACAAAAGAATACTGATAAAGATAAGAAAATATTACGATCGTTACTAAATGGTTAGCTAACCATTAAGTACCCATTGTAACACCGTCTTATCTTCATAACGCATATCTCCATTCAAGTACAAGATACGAGATTAAAAAAAAATCTGTTGTGGAATGACCCAACCCGTTTCCTCGAACGCATGGAACTTCATGTCCATCATAAAGAACCTATTAACTAATTTTGAACAGCTCGCATTTGGATAAAATTGGCATTTTCTTGCGACTAATATTCCCCATGAGAGGCCATTTTTGTATCCAAGTATATTGGAATACACACCACTCCTTTCAGCCCACAGTTTAATACACCTCACGGAGAATTTAAAGTCTTCTTTGTTGGGTAAAAATTGAAACAGCTCTTTCATAATGTCAGAACGTTTTACCTGCTGATACATTTGATAACCAGGATTCTGACTAAATTATAAACTCTAAACTCTAGCATCACGAACTTTGTTAAAGTTTTGAACACCTAAACGGACGTAGACCATATCTACCTCGACACCAGAAAATATATTTTTTCACAACTTTAGCTTATGCATGTTCGTTGATACGTAGGATTTGCACTTCAGGCTATTTCTTTCAGAAGCTGAACAAATGTTATGAAAAGTTCTTTCTCATTTCGAGATTATAATACACTGAAAGTCAATGTCAGCTGATCTAGAGTTTTACGAACAATTGTGACCAATTGTTCGTAAAATGTTTATATGACCCAATATAAACATTTTCTCATGTACTTTTTCCGCTAAATGTTGACGAAGTGCTGTCTGCTTATTTATCTCTTTTGTCCATGTGTTTAGTGGATTCGTAAAAAAGAGGAATTCTTTCAAGGCATCGTGTAACGGTTCAGTCAATAGGAGGTCTCTGTCTGTAGGGGACAGGGTGGCTCGCGCACTACGCTCGTAATCTGCAGTTCTCTGGTTGGGGTCCCAGCTGGGCCAACATTAAGAGTTATGTACGCAAATCTCCTTGCCTCAGTTATTACATGGCACAGATGAACTAGGAAAGGCCGCCGTCCACCGGATGGGTCGTTAAGCCGTAGTCCGCATGTGTGGGAGAGCCATACCCTGTACACGTTAACGAAAATGCTGGATGGTATTGACGGGAAGCTACCATCTGTCTCCCAACAGCTGTTCCAGTGGGTTCCCTTCCCCCACCTTCTCTGAGACTTTGAGATCCTTATGGCCTGGCCATTTTCTCTATTGTGTGCAAAAAAAGTGCCGCTCAGAGGTAAAGCGACCCAACTACTACAACAACGTAATAATAATAACTACAACAAAATGGTAGTAATAATAGTAACAGCACTATCAGATGTTTTTCGATTTTTTTTAGATTATTAACATCTACAGGTAATGGGGGAAAAAACGAAAGGGCAACGTAAAATCATTAATATCGTGTTGGACTAACAATTGTTTCCAGTACAGCCTGTATTCGTAGTTCCATAGAGTCTACCAGTGTCTGAAAATCAGCAGGAAGGATACAACACCAAAAACGAAACATGATAAAATCCCGCTTGTTCAATGGAGCTGGAAAACTGTCTGAGATGACGTTAAAGTAGTTCTCATTGATTTTCTAGATCAGGGGTGGGCAAATAGCGGCCCGCTAAGAGTTTTTTGTGGCCCGCCAAGACAGTCAGAAAAATCCGCCTTGAACCGAGATTTCCTTCCCGTGCGCGACCGAAGTTTCGTCTCGTATTTTCCACTAGGACGGCCACATCAATACGCATGCGCAGTATAGATACGATACGCAGTGCTTTTCCGGTTGATCTTGGCAACAGTAAAAATATAAATTTCCAACTTTAGTGAAACCATGAACCCTCCGAAAAAACGTAAAATCGGTGATGAATGTCGTGTGTTTAATGAAGAATGGACAAACAAATATTTCTTTGGTAATACAGGGAATAAAGCAGTGTGTTTATTGTGTCATGAAACGATAACCGTATTTAAGGAGTACAATCTGAAACGAGATTACAAAACAAAACATAGCGAATTTGGCTGCAAACTTTCCAAGGAAGAACTCAAAATAAAAGCTGCGGAGTGTGTGAAAAGACTGAAGAAGCAACAAACGTTATTTTCAAAGCAATCAACACTTCAAAATAGCGCTACAGAAGCAAGTTTCATGGTAGCCTACAACCTTGCTAAACACAACAAGCCTTTTTCGGATGGCGAGTTTATTAAGCAGTGTATGGTAGAGTGTGCAAGCGTATTGTGTCCTGATGTTAGAAGCAAATTTGAAAGCATTTCATTGTCAAGAAGGACTATACTGTAGTGCGGTGCATTGACTCAATTAGTGACGAACTCACAGAACAGCTGAAGACTGCGAGCAAAGATTTTGTTTGGTTTTTCTTTTGCACTGGATGAGAGCACAGATAACGAAGACACTGCACAATTACTCATCTTTATCCGTGGAATTAATGAAAATTTCGTTATCACAGAGGAATTACTTGGCCTAGAATCAATGAAAGATAGATCCACTGGTCAGAACTTGCTTGAGTGTGCTGTGAATTGTGTGGAGAAAAGTGGCTTGTCCTGGAACAAAATGGCAAGCATTACAACAGATGGGGCCAGAGCTTTCAGTGGAAAAAATGTAGGTATTATTAAGCTTTTAAAAAACAAGTTACAAGCACAAGACACAGACAGTGATATCTTGTCTTTTCATTGCATTTTGCATCAGGAGAGCCTTTGTAAAGCTGCACAGGACTTAAAGCATGTGGTAGATCCTATTGTTAGTGTGGTGAACACAATCAGAGCAAGGGCACTCCACCATCGACAGTTCCAATCTTTTCTTGAAGATGTGGAGGCAGAGTATGAAGACGTAATTTACCACAACAGTGTGAGGTGGTTGAGCCTGGGCAAAGTGATAAAAAGAGTCTGGGCATTGCAGAATGAAATCCTCTTATTTCTGGACACGAAGGAGATATCTCATGATTTTGTTGCAAAAATAGGATGTGAGGAGTGGAGATATGAGACGATGTTTGCAGCTGATGTATTTGAGAAATTGAATGAACTGAATGTGACATTGCAGGGAAAGGGGTTGTTTGCACATGAAATGTGGAAGCATGTAAAATCATTCAAAGCAAAACTAGGTCTATTTGCAAGGCAAGCAGGTGAAGGCAATTTTTGTCATTTCCCTTTATTAGGAAAACAGAAAGTGCCTGAAAGTGTTTTTGCTAAGATAAGGGATCATCTGCAGAGTTTGGAGGACGAGGTCACAAGCAGATTTCAGGACTTTAAGAAAATTGAGCCTAAATTCAATTTGCTCTCTTATCCCATCACTGCTGATATTGACAGAGCACCTGAGGAGCTGCAGCTTGAACTTATTGACATGCAGTCAGATCACACTGTGAAAGAAATGTTTAATGCTGTAACATTAGTTGACTTTTACAAATCTTTGTCTGCTGAAAAGTTTCCATCTATGAAGAAATTTGCTGGGAAAATGTTCTCTATATTTGGGTCTACATATATTTGTGAGCAAAGTTTTTCTTGCTTGAAGATTAACAAGAGTAAATATAGATGCTCTTTGACAGACATTAACTTGCAGGCTGTGATGAGAATCTCAACAAGCAATCTCACTACTGATTTCAAACAAATTGTAGAAAAGTGTGATAGAGTACATTTGTTTCATTAAACTGATTCTAAAATTAAATGTGCTTGCATCTACAGATGATATGAAATTAGCACAATAAATAAATTGAATAAAACTGCCACTATTTTATTTAATTTATATTTATTGATTTTTATGGTACAATTTATACCTTTTCTGAAATGCAAAGTTAACTAATGAATGCAATCATTTTAAAAAGTGCGGCTCTCCGCTAACCTGCGCTTCCACAAAGTGGCCCCCCGAGCCAAAACAATTGCCCACTCCTGCCCTAGAGGTATGACCCCGCTTACTGCTGCAGTACCCTGCAGGTTAGGATGGGTTACAGAGAATGGTAATATGCATGCTGCTGACCACTGCAAAGCACAGATATTCGCTCCATGCACAGTCCAGCCAAAGTCGCACCTCCATTGTTTCCCGCAGCTGAAGGTCACATTCTCATCAACTGGTTGCGTTCTAGTGACAATCTGAAGGATAGTTTCTAGAGATAAGATGCAGTCAGTAAAATGGCTTTTCGACTCTAAAATTTTTCACTGAGAACAAATATTTGTTTCAATTCACGAAACTGAATTCGGTTTCTTAGGAAAATAATCAGTTTATGGAATGAAATGAAAATAAAAATAAATTATCTCTCAAACATCTCCTTCTCAGAGAAGTCTGACAGGAACCTGTCAGTATAATACGCTACAGACAAAATTTGTGAGGAAGGCGAGACCGCAGCAGAAAGACACATCTAGACATAGGGTACGACTTTTTTCAGGTTAAAAATAACTCCATTAGATGAATAATTATCGGGGAAAAAATCTACTTTTTTTTCAATTTGTGTTGAAATAAAAATAATTGAAATATTCCGATATAAGGTAATAATTTTATTATTGACATACGATAACATATGCATATCCATTGTTTCTTCGGCGAGAGGGGCGGGTATGGTCTAGTCGATACCCCGGCAGGCTCGTAATCTGCTTCAGGGCGACTGCTTGAGGGAATATTTAATTTTTAGAAAAGAATTCATAGCGGAATATTTACTGGAAGAATGGTTTGCAAAACTTTTAAAAATTGGTGGAACTGAAAAAATATAGATATAGATGCATGATTTTAATTCCCGTAAAACATATAATTTCACGTAATATAATAATAAGTGGTTTGAAAACAAATTAATACACAGAACACTTAACTTTTATAAGTTCAATCTTTATCTGATATTATTATATAATCATCCTAAAATTTCGGGTGGGGGGAGAGGGGGGTCTTATTTTCCTAACAGCAAATTTGGGGTTGTTAGTTCCTATACTGCACGACTGGCATGTTAGGAGCTCTGCAATAAACAAATTATTAAATGAAAAATAATTGCTTTGTGACAAGATAGTAAGAAACTTAACGTCTTTTATTCTAGATCAAAGGCTCTGAAGTGAGGCTACTGATAATTGAAATAACAAAAGAAATTAATGATACTTTTTATTTATGATACAAGTTCGCCATCAAAAGAACAATTTAAAATAAGCGCATTAATAAATAAAATAAAAATAAATACCTCCTCAAGCAGATGCTTGCCACAGAGGTCTGACAGGAGCCTGTTAGTTAAATTCGCCATAATAGAGGGATCTGTAAGGATGGCGGGCCCTCAGCAGATTTTTTCCCTACTGCACGTGGTGTTCACAAATGGTCACCCTCCCAGGTACCGAACGCGCCAAAAGCTGCTCAACTTCGGCGGTCGGACGGTGTTTTCAGATTCAAATTTATAACATTTGTTATTTAATTATGAAAACATTTACTTCAACCAAAGCCGTATTGTTAAGTGTATTGGCCGACACAGTACGTAACTATTTGATGAGGGGATTGAATTATAGATCAGAAGAAAAAATAGAAGCTTTAGTTATCTGAATTTCTTTTTCTATTTGAGTTTACCATACAATTTTATTCGTTTTCTCTTAATTTTGCTGCAGCTCATTTGTTGTCGCGATGTAATGCTACAACGAGAAAATATCTCCTGTTGACTACTACACCTATCCCTCGATTTACACTGAAGATAGGTTCCCACAAAACCGTGTAAATCGAAATCCGTGTAATCGAAATCAAAACCGCGTAAATCGAAACTGAATTATGCACATTTTAGAGTTTTTTTCGTTTTACACGGTTTTACATAGCAAAATCCAAGATTTCGATTTACACGGTTTTGTGCGGAACCTATCTTCAGTGTAAATCGAGGGATAGGTGTATGCTAGATGCTGAAGTGTCGGTGGTTTGACTAAGCAAATAATGATATGAGTAGTGTGGTGCCAACCTGGGGCGCCCCCACGCACTGTGCTTTCCCCCTATGACGTCACTGACCAGAAATTGACCCGTGTTGCAATCGTCCACGCTGCCTTCTCAGATTGAAATTTGACCCCTATGTCGCAATCGACCGGAAATTGACCCGTGTTGCAACTGTCCACGTTGCCTTCTCAGATTGAACTTTGACCCCTATGACGTCACCGACCGGAAATTGACCCCTGTGTCGCAACTGTCCACGTTGCCTTCTCAGATTGAACTCTGACCCCTATGTCGCAATCGACCGGAAATTGACCTGTGTTGCAATCGTCCACGTTGCCTTCTCAGATTGAACTTTGACCATTATGTCTCAACCGACCATATTTTAAGCCCTCTTCATAGATCTCCTGGTCGACCTATATTTTAAGCCCCCCTTCTCGAATAGTCTCGATTTTCCCCTGATTAACCCATATTTTAAGCCCACCCATCTTCATAGACCCCCTGGTTGACCCACCTATATTTTAAGCCCTCCCCTCTTTAAAGCAAATCAGTTTTCTCTATACACGTTTAATCGGTCTCATCCAGCGTCCATACTATTTTTAGTACGTCTCCTGTATTTAAAAAAAATTCCTCCAACAGCGTGATTTGAACCCTCTACCTCAGTACCGATAGCGTCATGGCTCTCGGCTATGCCTTGTTACTTGATGGTGTGGTTTAGATGTGTCTCAAACGGGTATAGCCATATAAATCAGGGTATAGCCATATAAATCAAGTATCTCTTTATTAAGCTTGAGTTTTATATTTCAGATATTAACCTAGGTTTTTTATTATCCTACGTTTTTTTACAACCTTCGTATTCTTTATAACTAACTTTTTTCAGCGTATTTCTTATAATGAACTCCATGACTAGAAGAAGGACAAATCTACAGTTTTAAAAGACTGTCCCACAGCAAATACCAATGGGCAAAAAATTAATAAAAGGAAAAAAAAACTTAAAAATTTATTCGTCATTATGTAAAAAGGGATAATATGGTGACCTATAACTTTAGTACGTCTCCTGTATTTTAAAAAAATTTGCTTCCAACGTAGTGATTTGAACCCTCTATCCCAGTGCTGATAGCGTCATCGCGCTCGGCTATGCCTTGTTACTTGATGACGTGGCTTAGATGTGTCTCAAACGGGGTATAAATCACGTATCTCTTTATTATAGCTTGAGTTTTATATTTCAGATATTAACCTAGGTTTTTTATTATCCTACGTTTTTTCACAACCTTCGTATTCTTTATAACTAGCTTTATTTCTGTGTAACCTTCGTTTATAACCTACGTATTTCTTTTAACTCCGTGACTAGAAGGACTATTCTACAGTAAGACTGTACCTCAGAAAATGTCATTGGGTAAAAAAATTTAATAAAAGGAAAAACTTATTCCTCATTATGTATGATATGGATTGACCTGTATGGGTGTCATAAAAGTCCCGCTTTAGAATACGTGTTCGGTACCGGACCACGTTTTTATTCACGGATGTCCTGTGAAATTAAAAGATATTAAACGGTGAATCACAATGGGACCACGATTTACTGATCCTTTGACGATCCTCTTCGATAAACTCGTTAATCATCAAAAAGTCCTCCTTTCTTAAAAACCCTACATTAATTAAAACTCTTATCAAAGTCCCCCTCATTAACAGTTCCACCCCCCTTTCAAGGACTAGCCTGCAGTAATTGTTTTCCCACAGAAAATGCCATTGGGTAAAAATATTTAATAAAAAAAATCTGTTTTAAAAACTTATTCGTCATTATGTGTGATATGGTGACCGTAAATTGTTCCACACCACGGATCACGTTTTACTGACGGATGGTTAAGTCCTGCGCAATTAAAAAATTTTAACTTTTACTCTCATCTGAAATTTTTCCACTAAACTTTTTTTTGAATGGCAACGAGGGTGTTGCAATTCTTTTATCTGTATTTTGCGAGTTCGACCTTTCATCATGCATTTCGCAACAAGCAGGATGTGTTCGTCACAAGGTCACTTTCTTAACGGGTGATTGCAGACAGATCTGTTGCTATCCGCTCAACAATATTTGCATCTGCTACTGATAACACGATTTCCTTCATTAAAAATAGAAACTTGGAAAATAATTCCACAGCATTAATTAAGAACACAAACTGATTTCGTGCTAAAACATAGTCTTCCAGAACTGATGAGAAGAAACACACGACATTATTCAAAAGATTCGTAAGGATGAAAACTGTAAAAGGTACGAGAACTAAGGTCAAGGTATGAAAATTCATTCAAAGTGACAAGCAGGGTGTGATTCTGCATAGTTCAATGAGTCCTTTAGTAGCCGTTAGGAAGGCGAGAAGTAGGAGATTTGCAGACTGAGAAAAATAACATATCGGTGGAATATGGGATGTTCGTTTCCAAAGAGAATGAATGTTTTCATTTTACATCTTCAGTACCCTCAAAAAGTTACATATCTACGGTCTATTATTATTTTGTACCATGGAAAACCAGTTAATCAGCCCAGAAAAATCAATAGTTGATGTATATATTAATGTTTCGCTGAATTATTTATTAGAATGAATGCAGTAACATGAATATTGATGAAACAGTACAAAACAAATTTTTTTCAAAGAGTTACATTTAGTACACACAATTCTTTAGTTTTTTTTCTCTGCTTTTACACATGGCCGTCTTGTGTTTACTTCGACTGTCAAATGATCTCCTACCCTGAGCATGCTATTAGAAGCTTCTACGGCACCAACCGGGAAAAGCACGGGATATTTTGCTACCAATGAACTAGGAATTAACTCTTTTTTTTCCATTACCACTGGGACTACTTTCCACATATGTAAATCCTGTATTAACTGTGAATGAGCCTGTAATAAATTGAATGCCTTAACAACTACATACATTTAGAAGAAAAATATATCTAAATTTGTAAAAATGAACAACATTTCTGTCAATGTTTTTGGACACGAGAAAGAGGTGTTCCCACTCTACATCACACCATTCAGATTTAAAGCGCACGCAAATCTCCTACTGTTATCAGATGATGAAAAGCAGCATTATTGTTCCATTAAGAATTTGATAAGAATCTATGAAATCCAAAGTTCCAAGGGAGAATGCTGTTTTCCGTATTATTGGGAACACAATTAATCTTCTTATTTTTGATCATTCCTTGCGTAATAAGATGGCTATCCTTTAGGTTATGAAATATAACTGGAACATTATTAGGAGCTTGAAAATTGGGATGACACGTATTATGAGCGCCTCCTCGGAGAAGTGCTAAAACTATGTGTTAGATACAATGAAATTCATTCCTGTCATGTTTACACAACTCCTGCCTTCATACCTGAAGATGACAAATATGTACCTTTTTGGGAGACATACGAGGGGGAATTTCAGTGAATTGTTTTAGCACGGCAAGCAACAAGCATTTAGAATGAAAGACCGATTGCAAGTTTGTTTAAACTAACTCTTCAGATGCACGTTTCTCCATAGATTCGTAAAACTCATTATGTATTCTTTGCTTTCTCTCACACATCTCACAAAGTAATTAAAGTTCAAACACTAATAACATCTTCCCTATGTGTATCTTTCTAATAAACCATACGACCAAAGTAGATAAATCGCAAGCATCATCTGAGTCAGATCTGAGTCCATATATCTGCTAATTCATTACAATGAAAATCTCACAATAGCCTGAAATGGACAGTACTTTACCTACGACACAGCATGTGACTAGGTCTTTAATCAAATTACATGCATAAACGAAAATTAGAAAAACAGCGAATAGGTTGGTAAATTCAATGAGAATCACTAAAATGAAAAGGGCGTTGGAATATCTGTAAATGCACACACATTTCACTGGATAGGTGAATATTTTCACAATTCTTTGGAAGTGGAAGACACAATAACTGTAAAACATACAGTGACGAGAGAAAGTATAAAAATGCAGTGGGATGGTTGTAAAAATCGCTTCAAAACAGCAAATTACAGCGCAAATACTGTAAGATAGAAAAAACGACTATTAACAAGCGCCATCTAGTGTGTAAAATAAGTGAACCTAAGGAGTAACTGATAAAAGTCACTCTTTAGCGGAAGGAGTAACTGATAAAAGTCACTCTTTAGCGGAAGGAGTAATACAGGAAAATCATAAAATATTAAGGTCCCACTCTAGTAAATCACGGTCCACTGCGTACACACGGATGGATGAATATCACAAAATACTTTGCATATAGAAAACATCAATAAAGAACCACAGAAGTTTGGAAATTTAAAATCTGAAAACTCGTTGTTTATAAGAAAACAATATTTTCAGTATTTCCATGAAAAGTTGGGTCCCAGAATTGATCCGCTAGACCTAACTTTGCATTCTCTGACTCCAACCACCGATAAAACGTAACGTAAGCTCTCTCGGCGGTTATTCCAAAGCGCTTTCACGCGCTCTTTTCAGAGTTCCTGGTCCCCCTACTACGTTTCAATAAGCGCATAAGTGTGTGAAGGTGACTATTTTTCGCTGCAAACACAAGTTTTTCGACAAAGATAGGATGTTTCACTACAATCTAACAAACGCATTTTCACGTCTAAGAATCGGTTTAGTTATTTTTCCCTGCATATTTCTATACTAGTGTGGAATTCTTAGAACAAGTGGTACTATGTTCGTGTGAAAGTGGTTCTGGCAAGCACACGTTTTTTGATAATGTTATGCACCCTGTTTGGAAAGAACACTGTCTATGGAGCATTATTCCTGTAAATTCCATAAGCATAATGCTTCGCGATTCTGAGGCCCCCATAACTGATAGACAATACTTTGCATTTACAGGACCTAACGCATAAAGTCTTTCACACTTCAAACTCAATCATCACATTTCAGAAAGAAAGAGGATTGAAAATAAAAGAAGTGATAGAGAAGCATAAGAAAAGTGCCCTACCCAGCATTCTCACATTAAAGGAAAACGTAAGCATTCATTGCCTCAAAACAACTAAGACAGAGGACGCCATGTGCCAGCTTGAAAGGCAGCAAGAAGGTTGGTAACAATGGTTTAACCATCCATTTTTAAGTATTAGGGCGTTCATGTTACAATTTCTTACAACAACGTTCATATCTAGTGAAGATGGAACAGTAAATCAGTAAATCGTGGTCCCATTGTGATTCACCGTTTAATATCTTTTAATTTCACAGGACATCCGTGAATAAAAACGTGGTCCGGTACCGAACACGTATTCTAAAGCGGGACTTTTATGACACCCATACAGGTCAATCCATATCATACATAATGAGGAATAAGTTTTTCCTTTTATTAAATTTTTTTACCCAATGACATTAAAAGAAATACGTAGGTTATAAACGAAGGTTACACAGAAATAAAGCTAGTTATAAAGAATGCGAAGGTAGTGAAAAAACGTAGGATAATAAAAAACCTAGGTTAATATCTGAAATATAAAACTCAAGCTATAATAAAGAGATATGTGATTTATACCCCGTTTGAGACACATCTAAGCCACGTCATCAAGTAACAAGGCATAGCCGAGCGCGATGACGCTATCAGCACTGGGGTAGAGGGTCCAAATCACTGCGTTGGAAGCAAATTTTTTTAAAATACAGGAGACGTACTAAAGTTATAGGTCACCATATTATCCCTTTTTACATAATGACGAATAAGTTTTTAAGTTTTTTTTTTCCTTTTATTAATTTTTTGCCCATTGGTATTTGCTGTGGGACAGTCTTTTAAAACTGTAGATTTGTCCTTCTTCTAGTCATGGAGTTCATTATAAGAAATACGCTGAAAAAAGTTAGTTATAAAGAATACGAAGGTTGTAAAAAAACGTAGGATAATAAAAAACCTAGGTTAATATCTGAAGTACAAAACTCAAGCTTAATAAAGAGATACGTGATTTATATGGCTATACCCTGATTTATATGGCTATACCCGTTTGAGACACACCTAAACCACACCATCAAGTAACAAGGCATAGCCGAGAGCAATGACGCTATCGGTACTGAGGTAGAGGGTTCAAATCACGCTGTTGGAATTTTTTTTTTAAATACAGGAGACGTACTAAAAATAGTATGGACGCTGGATGAGACCGATTAAACGTGTATAGAGAAAACTGATTTGCTTTAAAGAGGGGAGGGCTTAAAATATAGGTGGGTCAACCAGGGGGTCTATGAAGATGGGTGGGCTTAAAATATGGGTTAATCAGGGGAAAATCGAGACTATTCGAGAAGGGGGACTTAAAATATAGGTCGACCAGGGGATCTATGAAGAGGGCTTAAAATATGGTCGGTTGAGACATAATGGTCAAAGTTCAATCTGAGAAGGCAACGTGGACAGTTGCAACACGGGCCAATTTCCGGTCGATTGCGACATAGGAGTCAAAGTTCAATCTGAGAAGGCAACGTGGACGATTGCAACACGGTCAATTTCCGGTCGGTGACGTCATAGGAGGGGGGGAAAAGCACAGTGCGTGGTGGTGCCCCAGGTTGGCACTACACTACTGATGTGGTTAGCAGATGGAGACATCAACAACTTTTGACTAGCTTGTGTAACGAGAGAAATAGGACGTACCCAGGGGGCCCGGAATATTGTATTGTTTTGTGCGCACAAATTTGTATTGTTATCCACCCATTCTGTTTTTCATGGTCCCTGGTCTTAGGTTGGTACACGCTTACTCTCCCCCCCCCCACTCTACCATGGTTACCGGCTTTAGGCATGGGCCATGCTCTTGTCCTTTTCCATCCTCTCTGCTTGTTTTAGTCATTTGCTTAATTGAATCACTTACTGAATTACTTTCCAATGTAATTCATAAGTAATGATACACAATTTCATTCTTTTCACCCTCCCAAGTTCAGGCTGTGTGGTACAGATCAACTCTCTCTCTCCACTTATATTTATCTTTGCAATCTTGGTCTTGTCTTATTCATATCTCAGACTTCTCTACCTGCTTTGAAATCCAAAACATTTGTATTTGGAACTAAAATAGATAGAGTTACATTTGGAACACTAAAAGTAGATTAAAAAAAACTAAAAAAATTTATTATTATTTATTAGCATGTTTGTCTACTGATCAAAGGGACCTAGGTTTAAAGCCCCGGATAAGGCATGGATGTTTGTGTTATTCTTCTGCTGAGGACAAGCCATCCTCACAAATCCCTTCTACTATGGCGTATTAAACTGAAAGATTCCTGTCAGACTTCTGTGACAAGCAGCTGTTTGACGAGGGTATATAGATAATATCTACCCTGCCCTCGTGCAGAAAATATGACACTGAGGGGATTGGGAAGGCCGACGTCAGTTAAATGGGAAGTAAAATTTTAGCCTTGCGTGCAGGATAACTATAGCCTGTGCCATTAAAACAGTAAGATTGAGGCAGGCTTCCATCTTTCTCCTAACAGCTGTACAGTTTGCTGTAACCAGGACATTTAGCCCATTGTGCAGAAAACAGAGCCGCTCAGACGAAATGTGTTAACTCAAGCATCATTCCATCCTCCTCACCCCAATAGACACGAGCAAGTCCGGATCTGAAAAAAAAAGAGAGGGAAACAAGAAAAACAATCGAGCCGAAAAAACGTAAGGGGGGGGGGGGGGGGGGGGGGGCAAGAGGCTGTATTTCCAATGCAATATATCATTTTCCCCTCGTTTTATAAATTATTTTATATTTCTTGAAAAATCCATGAAACAAAATAAGTTTAGTAATATTTATTTCTATTACCCTTACTAGGACTCTGAAAAGGAATAGGAGATGCCCCCCCCCCCCTCCCTAGATCTTGTCCTTGGACTCGAGTATGTACCCCTCCACCCATGACTTGTTTAGTCACATTACTGATGATCTGAAATGTAAAATAGAACAGACTACTTTTGATTTAATCATTTGCCGAATTGAATCACTTACTCAATTACTTAATTCCCCGCCCTGCCCACGGTCAGTAGGGGACACCGATGGGCTTGGAAAGGCCGCCGTCCGTCGGATGGGACGTTAAGCCGTGTGTGGGAGAGCCATACCCTGTGCACGTTAAAGAACACGCTGGATGGCCTTGACGGGAGGCTACCATCTGTCTCCCAACAGCTGTTCCAGTGGGTCCCCTCCCCCAACCTTCGGGGTCCATGTGACCTGGCCATTTAGCCCATGGTGTGCAGAAAAGTGCCGCTCAAAGGTAAAACAACCCAACTTAACAATGTATTCTATAAAACTTAGATACAAAATTTTATTCTTTTCACCCTCCAAAGTTCAAGTTGTGTGGTCCCAGTCAGCTCTCTCTATCCACTTATCTTTATTATTATCTTTCCAATCTTGCTCTTGAAGTCCTCTTTTCGGCATTCTTTTTTTCATACCATTTTTCCATCTCTTTCACCGTCTTCTTCCAGCGGGTTCTCATTTCCATATTAAATTTATCCATCTTCCTTTATCCATCATATTCATGTCTTTCTCATTTTGATAATATTTTTTACACCTCCAATATTTTTATGTAATCTCTGATTGCTTTAGTTTCTTTATTTCTCATTTTATCTAGTCTTTGCTTCCTCGGATATCTTTTGCAATATCCACTTCGATTACTTTTATCTCAGATGCAAACCTTTCTCACAAAATCATTTTTGATTCTTATGTTAGAGTACTCTCTACAATTGTATTAAAATCTATTCTTTAAAAATCAATTCAGCACTCTTACTGCTTTCTATTTTTGGTCCTCTTATTTTATTAATCTTTCTTTAATTTTTTTTCATCATACATTCCACTATTAATAACAGCTTTCTCTTTGTTGGGTGTTAAGAAACCGACATCAGAATCCAAAAAATAGAAACATTGGAAACTTTTTTCTTTGAAAAATTTTTATTATGACATCTATTTTATGTAAAAATATATAATCCAAGTAATTACAATCTTATGCCAGTTTTTAAGTAGATTAAATGTTGTTATTAAAAAATAATAATGAAAAAACTTTTCAAAAATTGACACATGCATGCGTTTTAAAAACTGCTTTGGGAAAGGAATTAAGAGCAAAAGTCACAGGAGTCTGATATCTCATGTTCAATGGGTTTATGTAGCTTATAACCATATAGGTTTCGAGGTGAAGGGAGGCTCAGCTTAATGAGAGTCAATTTACGGAGTGGAGGGGAGCTCTGCCTGGCTCGGCTGCGGTTAACTCCGTTCTCCCTTCGGGTGAAGGACGGGGACGACAAACCAGGAAGAGTCCATTTCAAAACTCGGCCGGTTTGGTATTCTGAGGTACTTCGTTTTCCTAGGCCCGTGGTAGTTAAAGCTATCCAGCGTGTTCTTTAACGTGAATAAGGTATGGCTCTTCCACATATGGGGCCAAGGCTTAGCATCCCATTTGGAATACATCATACATATTTCAAGCCCCCTACTGACTGAAAGCAGGGTGGACAATTCTGTGGGGGGAAATCTCCATGCTGCCCTAGCCGGAGCTCGAACCTGGGTACTGCAAATTATGAGCTTGGTGTGCTATTTACTGAACCACTCCCGTTTCCTAGGAGTTGTTCAGTGGGTCCCCCTTTCCCAGCCTCATAGCCTGGTTATTTAACCTATTGTGTGCAAAAAAAAAGTGCAATCAGAGGTAATGCAACCAAATCCAACTCTTGTCAGATTGTTATGGATTCTGAGTGACACAAATCACTTATAGTTAATATGGATACTCGTTTTAAGAGAGAATATAGTTTATATTTGTCAACTTCAGTACTTACTAATAGTTGACAACAGCATCTATTGACGCCATGTTTGGGCTCGGTGACAGTAAGGGCTAAGTGCTATAAAAACAGAACTTTTCCAAATATAATGGGGTGCACCCCCCATTCACACTGCGTCATATTCGGGATCACATAGGTTGATGTTTTTAACAGCTTTTTGTTTCTGGCAGGACTATGCAGTTTGAATAGAAATAATTACTATTGATTTTGATTTGTTGAGATTGTGAAATTTAACGTAAATTTTCAGGTTTAAGAACAATGTTTCTGTATTTTTTGAATATTAAGCGAATATTATTGATAATCATGATTTAGAGTTTTAACTTGGCTTATTTTCAGAGCTTAGGAGCTTTGACTGTGGTTTTTCATTCAAGCACAGGTAAGTGTCCACCTACTTTTGGCAATAGAGTGTATGTACATTGAATAATATGATTACTATAACGAGTGATTCGCTATAACCATCTTACTCTCTTATACACATTACTGTGCTTTTGACTTGTGAATGTTGCTGATTTTTTCGCTAACTATTTGTTATTCTTGTCTTTAAATTTTCAATTTCTTCAAGACGTTAAAGCTTTGACTTTATATCTGCATACAGGAAAATAGAATCAAAGAAAACTTTACTTGAATCACTTTTCAGTTATTAATCTCAGCTGTACAATTTCTTCTTTGTTTGCACCAGTTACATTAAAATCCAAACCAGTATTCAGATTCCTTTTCATTCTCTGTTGAATCCTATTACGAATACTAACAGGCAATTTTATGTTGTGATAACAAAGGCAAGCGATGGATTTAGAAAGAGAATTTTGTAGTGTGTTCACTTTTGTTTTTGTCTCTGAAAGAATGAGTGCATTTTAGTTCGTTGAAGGACTTCAGAGCAATGAGCTCAGATGAAGGATGGTTTCGATTCGCAGTCTGCATCAATGCTGAACTGTATAAAATCTTGTTTTATATTTATTTTAATAAGTTAATTTGTGTGATGTAGCTTCTGAAATACATCAGTTATATCAGCTACAGCTAATTTTTCAAAAATATTGTTTTCAAAACCCAGCATTGAAGAGAATGGATTGGCCTAATTTATAGCATACCCGGCTTTTTATCTGCATTTCCCAGGTTCGAATCCCAGACCTGCATTGTGAATTTTATTGGCTAACTCCCATTCTGTTCTCAGTGAGAAAGTCTGTTGGATATAAGTTAATTTTATTTCTGAATACATTGTGGGTAGTCAAATGTCGATGGGGCAGGGTTGGCTCAGTTAGTAGTGCACCAAGCTCTTAATCTACAGTTCCCAGGTTCAAGTCCCAGCTAGGTCAGCACTGAGATTTATCTCCACAGAATTCCCCGCCCTGCCCATGGTCAGAAGGGGACACCGATGGGCTTGGAAAGTCCGCTGTCTGTCGGATGGGACATTAAGCCCCATGTGCGGGAAAGCCATACCCTGTGCATGTTAAAGAACATGCTGGATGGCCTTGATGGGAGGCTATCATCTGTTTCCCAACAGCTGCTCCAATAGGTACCCTTACCCAACTTTTCTGAGCCTTTGCAGTCCTTGTGATCTGGTCATTTAGCCCATTGTGTACAAAAAAGTGTCACTCAGAGGCAAAAAAAGTGTCACTCCAATCCAACCCAACCCAACATTTGGGTTGGGTTGGATTGGGATTATTAACATCAAGCTATGGCCCTACATGTAGAAGAGCCATACCTTGTGCATGTTAAAAAAGATGGGTGGCAATGATGGGAGGCTTCCATCTGTCTCTAACAGTTATCCAGTAGATCTCCATCCCCAATGTTGTCCGAGTCCTTTATGACTTGACCATTAAGACAATCATGTGCAAAAAAAAAAAGTGTTGCTTAGAAGTAAAAGCAACTCAGTACTGAGATTTGAGAGCCTTTTTTATATTTTTATTAAAATATATTACAATTCACTAGTACATATATGAAATACCCATTCTGTCCAGGGATTTGAACCCAGACCCCAGCAGTTGCAGTGTCATCATGAACCAATTTAATACCAGAGTGAAGTGGCTGAACATCAAGTATTCATATTTTCTTACACAATTTTTCCAGCAAAAAAAAACTAATGGATTGATTTCGATTTAACCAATAATTTGAAAATTATATAATTAAAATTTCATCAATTTTGTTAAAATATAAGAATTCTGAAATCCTATTGCTTATGTATAGCAATGACCACAAGTTAAGCATACAATATAAATTTGAGATCTCATAAACGTGTCAATAAAATGTTATGAAATTTGGAGTAACAATGCATTGTTATATAATGCAATAAACAGTGATGCATAGAGTTAACCTACTTCACGATTTCTGTGGGTTATGCAAATGAATGCAGGAGTGCCCATTGTTAAGGGATTTATTTCAGCAGAATAGAGGTTAATATGGAGAATGATGACCCTGTACAGCTACACCAGCATTGAAATGACTTCTCATACTGTCACATGACCAACCTAATAAGGTTGGTCATGTGACACTATATTCGACTCTTCCCAGAGAACAGATCAAAGCTTATGGGGGGTTCTTGGAGAAGACTGATGACCTCCCAGCATATTTCCCCAATGCATTCCACACTCTATAAAGTTCAGAGAATACTGCCACTCCATCAATTGGAAATACTCACTTTCAAGGAGTTAATTTACTGAGCCCTTAGGAAGGGGATTATCATCTATCAAAATTGGGGGGGGGGGCAAAGGATGCCTCTGAAAAGCTCCACATAGAGCTTAAGAATATTATCCTCATACTTCTGAACAGTCAGAGTGACTCCAGCAAAGATGAGTGGTGTGTGTCCATTTGACATGGACTTCTATGACCTGTGCATTTGCATAACCCAAATAACTGGCGTGGTCATTTGCATATTGCAACATACAGCAGCATGAGTAGAACTCATTGTCGTAAGCACACCAAGGGAAGAGCACAATACCATTCAGGAACAAAGTAACTACAACAGACACACAACACTACCCAGCCATGCTGTTTGTGTCTCAGCAGTGATTAGTTATGGATTACCTTCCATTGCAGTTCTCAGCTGCCATTAATCTGATTCCACTGTTGACAACATATTTGTGCGTAACTGGTATTGCTCAACAGCCTCACAACTGGAATTTTGGTGCTATCTGCAATATTTCTTCTACATTGACATTTGGGTTGGGTTGTTTTACCTCCGAGTGGCACTTTTTTTGTGCACAATGGGCTAAATGACCAGATCACAAGGACCGCAAAGGCTCAGAAAAGTTGGGGGAGGGTACCTATTGGAGCAGCTGTTGGGAAACAGTTGGTAGCCTCCCATCAAGGCCATCCAGCATGTTCTTTAACATGCACAGGGTATGGCTTTCCCGCACATGGGGCTTAATGTCCCATCCGACAGACAGTGGCCTTTCCAAGCCCATCGGTGTCCCCTACTGACCATGGGCGGGGAATTCTGTGGAGATAAATTTCAGTGCTGACCTAGCTGGGACTTGAACCTGGGAACTGTAGATTAAGAGCTTGGTGCACTACTGACTGAGCCAACCCCGTCCCATCGACATTTGACTACCCACAATGTATTGAGAAATAAAATTAACTTATATAAGAATGAGTTAAAATTATAAGAACAGAAGTGAAAGTTTGCTTACATATTAAAATTTCTATGTTTTGCAATTTGTCATGAGACACTACACCTATGCTCATCGAGAAGAGTGCCCTGATATCCTATATGCATCTGTCACTTCTACATGTGTGGGATTGCTGTCCTGAGGCCTTTATGCATCAGTTTGTGTACACAGATGGTTGGTGTTCTATATTTGGGAAGCTTTAATGTTTTCCTTATTGACCCTGTCCATGATGCATGATTTAAGATTGATTTGCAAATTATTATTTACCCTAGTAACAGCAGATTGTAAAATAAACTACTCCCCATAAGAAACAGGTGTCAGATACTTGCTTGGAGAATGCAATACAATCTCTCTAAAGTTGGATGGACATGTCTTTAAATTGAGGCTCGTGTGTGCCAGTATGCCAGAATATCAGCAAATGGTTGCAGCAGTGGCTACAGACTAGATAAAAGGAATAGATCCAACATTATCAGCTAGGTTTGACACATTGTAATTCCAGAATATTGAAGCTAATATCAACAAAGACCATCAAAACTGCAAGAGATTGACCTACATTATCATTCTCCATTGCACTGTGCACACTTACAAAATACAAAGTTTAAAGGCACCTGCAGCAATGCTGAGACAGAATACATGAGAGTCATTCATTGCTAATGTCACACAATGTCATTCCTATGAGAAATGACATTGTGTGACATTAGCAATGAATTTCACTTTTACCATGGTTCTTTGTTTGGATCAAACTCAAATATATATATACACAGAGTACCAATACTCTATTTAAGCAAGATGTGGCAAGCAGATGCTTGAAGGGGATATTTATTTATTTATAATATCCATTTTCATACAGTTATCATTTTCCAATGGGCTCTCCTTGAAGTTGACCTTTTTCCTGGCCTTTTCTGCAATTTGATCATTACCAATAGAGTCTCTCTCCAACATGACTGAATAATTACTGGCATGCCTCAATCAGTCCTGACTGTTACCGAATTTTCCTCAAAATTGAAAGTAAGGAGAGATATTCCATAGGATGACATTAAACACCTGATCACTTCAATAATGCAATACATATTGGCCAGCATTAATGCTCATGCTTAAAGCCCATGGGGGCATTAAGCAGGGCAGATAACATTCCTAATATTTAAAAGGAAATTCTGTATTTGGGAAACTTTTAATGCTTTCCTCATTGACACTGTCCACAAAGTATGATTTTCTAGATAATAAAAATAAATTACCCCTCATGCAGCTGCTTGCCACAGAAGATTGCTTCATTATTGAGAATTAACACTATTTTCCTTTTACATGACATTTCACTACTCATAATATATAAAAATAAATAAATACCCCCTCAAACAGCTGCTTGCCACAGAGGTCTGACAGGAGCCTGTCAGTTTATATGCCATAGTAGAAGGTCTGAGAGGATGGCAGGTCCTCAGCAAAAAACCAACACATACATCCATGCTTTACCCGAAGCTTGAGTCCAGGTCCCTTAGATCAGTAGCCAAGCACACTAAACACTCGGCCACGGAACATAATATATTCAGAAGTAAAATTATTAATTTGCATATATAGGAAGACTATATGAGGACAGTCCCTGGATTAAAGGCTCTGTCCCTGACAAATAAATGTTCCTAGAATTCAGTTTCAGATATTTTTTAAACATTAAATTGAGTGTACAGCCGAGTAATTTTGTTAATTAACCTGCATTATTCAAGTTTCATTTTGTGCTACTAGATATTAAGGTTTGTATTATATGAAATTATTATAAAATATGTTCTAAATGGAAAAAATTGTGTTACTTTTTAACATAATAATTTCATGAAAAGTCAATCCTTCAGATTGAATTTTCAGAAGTCTCGTATTTTTTTCTTTAATCTGGTTACCCTAAATAAAATGCGAGTCCTTCAGATAGAATTTTCAAAAGTCTCTGGATCTTCTTAAAATATGATCATCCTATACATATGAATGAGTCACAACCATAAGAACAAAAGTGGAAGTTTGCAAAAAATAAATATATTAAGGTAATATATTTATTTCTTATTATTTTACTAAGATAGAAAAAAATACAGAAAATAATTATAATAGAAGGCTAATTCTTTTAACTGGAAAAGATTCAGGCAATTATTGGTAGTTTTCACTTTCTAGTGGCAAGCTGTATAAGTGAATTGCTTATTATAATGGAAGTCTAAAACTTTGAATGTATTTTTACCAAATTCAACCAATGTCACTTACATTCTTATGGTTTTTTTAACACTCATATAATTATTTTCTATAAGTCTCACATAATCTAAATTACTTTATGTTAAATGAATTGTAGAAAACTAATTTCAATGAAATTTAAGTAAAGTTTTTTTATGTTACTTTTAAACTAACCTATTGTTTTTCTAGAAAGTTAAAATAACAAAACAATAATGATCTTTTCACTGCCATTACAAACAGTTCTACTATATTTCTTACTATATATTTATAGCATATAAAATTATGAATTTTAATCACTTTGAATATTGTAGCCTTTGAACATATTGTAGATATTACACTATATCATCATATTGTAGGAATAAAACAATTTAAACATTAACTCAATATTATGACATCTTACAACTTATATATATTTAATAACTGTTCATTCTCTTATTTACATTGTCTACAATGGAAGATAAATAACATTCAAAATATACTGTGCATCTTATGAGGTAGTGGTTTATCAGAAGTCAAATCATGACCAGATGCAAACAATGTGTGCTCTGTAATGAACCTATCTGTCAACTCCAAATTTAATGTTTTAATTGCTCTCCAGTAAAGTTCTCCAGCTGCTTCAGGTTTCCCCTTGGGATGTTCTATTTCAAGTCTTATATAGCTCATCCATAAATCTGCAACAGAAAATGATATAATGTTGCTTAGTGCAATATTTAAAGATTCATAAAATTCTTGTTAGCACTTAAACCTAAATGCAGGGTTACATAAGGGGGAGTGAGTGAATTTGCTTAGTTCCTGCAGAGAGTCTTTTAAGTTTTAATTACACGTGAAAGACAATTTCAATACTCCAAGCCAATGGCATCTCATCCTAAAATGACTAAAAAAAAATGAGCATATGAACTCCTGGAACAATAAAATATATAAATTTCAACAAAAACAGATATTTTTCCATATTCAAAAAATATTTTTTATTTAATTATTGGTTTATTCATATGGCCCAGAGGTGAAGCATACACTGTGCTGAAAAAAGTGTCCAGAACTTCAATGTTATGTGAATGGAAAGTCACTTTCAAAGCTCCCTAACATTGAAAATAAACCTTTTACGCAAAAACTGTTATTAGCAATAAATTGTAGATGTCACTCAAATCTCTCTAAATATATTTCCTGCAATATTCATTTAATATTTAAAGAATGAATGGAAGCTGAAGCATTTATCTTCAACTTTTGACACTTGTGAAAAAATACTTCAATAGATAAAACACAACTCTTGTAACAATTTGTTCACTAACATAAATTAAATATGTGATCCATTTATGGTAGAAACGTTGGCAAAAAAACAAATAAATTCTTCATAACCTCTTACTTTCAAAAATAAATGTAATCAACTAAAATCATCTAATTTCCCTTTAGTGAGACAGTTTAATTGTCTACACCCTGACAGAATACCACTGCAAACTTTAATGCTTCTGTTGACTGATCTTATAGCCTTTGTTACTGGAAATCTGGATTGGTGGTTGGTAATTCAGTGATTAGGGCAGAAGTTCTCAAATTTTTTAGGATCAACGTTTTCTTTTGATTTTTGAGAAACCCTCACACCTTCCCACCTTTCATTTATCACCAGCCAACACTCCTGTTAATAAAAGTTCAATTCATAATTAAAAATAAAAAAATTCACATCCTTGGAATATCTTCATGGCCTCCCAGTTTGGAACTCCTGGATTAGAGTAGCTGAAACACTATCAGGAGATCAAGGATTTGTATTTTACCTAGTTCAAGACAATTTTTCCATAAAGTTCAATTCCCAGGAGATGTTACCCCAAGCCCTTTGTGCAGCTAAATTGAGCATTAAATTAGAACATCATAACAGCTGTGCTAATACAGCTATGGATAACATGGCTGATAACAACAAATGAAAGCTTCTATGTTATATTAGTTGAAGGCTATATTCAAAGTTCTAACTACTGAAATAATATGAAAAAGTAAATTTTTTTAAGAGTTAGATGAAATATATTTGCATCTTATTTTATTTATAATATTCATTAAATATTTACAGATATATGAAAGCTGGGAAATTTAACAGTAATGTTCCTTATCTCTAAAACTTTTCAGCAAAATCTAACTAAAAGAATCTTTATATAAACCCACAAAAATTATACTTTTAAAGCAAATAATTTGATACAAAGTATTATTACTCATATTTCAGCATAATTTTTAAACCATTTACTTTGCAAATTCAGTTAATTGTTACGTGATTGTGTAAGGTTTCTTTTAATTTACACAGATTTTGAAGAATATTTCTAAAAATGAGTTGTTTGTTTGGGTTTTAATGGCACAAGAGCAACAAAGGCTATGTTCTGCCAAACAAGGTAAAATAAAATGATAAACATCACAGAATTCACAACTAAAGCTAAAAATAATACATAATAGGAGAAAAAGTAAAAAAAAAAAAGCATAAAGGACAAAACAAGAAAGAAAAATGTATAACAAAAACCAGTGTGTATAAAGAATGAGTTTAAAACAAAAAAAAGTGTAAAAGAGAAAAATCATCATGGGAATATAGGACCCATGTAAAAGCATAAATAAGTGTAAATTGAAAAAAATACTATAAATATGTAAAATAGCTAGTAAAACGAAAAAAAGTCAAAAACAGGAGTTAAAAATGAATTGTCAGATAAAAAGTGTCTGAGTGTAAGAGGTTCTGATGTTAAATGATTAGAAATAAATAAAATATGATGTTCACAGTTAAAAGCATGACATTCGATTAAAATATGTTTGATGGTTAAAATGGTATCACAAAACTTGCACTTAGGTTCATCAGACACCTGAAGAAGAAATGAATGTGAGAGAAATGAATATCTAAATGGAGCTGAGCACTAAAAATGAGTGAGTCTGATATTAAGCCAATGAATACAGAGGCAATGAATGGCATGATATAATCGATATAATATACATAACTGTAAACAATGTATCTTTCTATAGATATGCTACAGCTCTTGTATGATGCGAAAGTCATGTCATTCAAATTGGTTAAGTGTCCAGCTTCTATTAACCAGGTAAATGCTGAACAGATTAAAAAAAAAACAAATACTGCACAGATTATTAATCAGTATTTAAAAAACTTTTCTTTACCATTTTAAAAAAAATTCTTTTCCATATTTTTGCCTTACCATTTTTTTTCTTTCTAAATATTACGAGGCACAGTAGGATCAAACTCTTTAATAAAACATGAATAAATACTGTACAATAAGTCTCTATGCCCAATTCTGCTACGATTCACCAGTGCACCACATTGAGTATTACATTTAATGTATACATAACTCTGAGCATGACAATATGTCGCTCGCTAAGTCTAGGGTGCGGACATTTTATGTATTATCATAAATCTCAGATGTCACTATACCTTCGTTATATAATACCATATACTTAGTACTACCAACTAAATACTTTCTTTAACCTATTTTAAAGAGTACTAGTTAGCAAATACAAAAGGCAATATTACCACAGACTTGCAAAAGGCTGGAACAACTGCATCATTTGACGTTATTCTGTTAGTCTCGACACTACTGTCGTGGTTTCTAACCCATGCTACCAGCCCTGTTACATCGGAGATATCAGCAATGATGGATAAACAAACATCAGATTTCCACTGTAGATTACTGTTCTGTTATCTTTATAACAGTGATAATAGCAGATTTCCACTAACTCTTAATAGGGGATTCCTCGGACTTGAGTTGTTAATGTTCGTTGCAATAATGTTACAATCCTATTGCTATTATCTGCTTTTTTCGTAGTGGATTACTTTTAAACTGTTGTACATGCTGGTATCACACTTTTTCTCTGAATTTCGGTGCTCACTGCCCTGCACTGGCCGCCACAGCACTATCATATGCAGACTTATAACTTCCAACAACAGCCATTAAAACTTTTCTTTTAATGGTTTTTAAAGTTTTAATGGCTGTTGTTGGAAGTTATAAGTCTGCGTATTGATAGTACTGCAGCAGCCAGTGCAGGGCAGTGAGCACCGAAATTCAGGGAAAAAGTGTGATACCAGCATGTACAACAGTTTAAAAGTAATCCACTATGAAAAAAGCAGATAATAGCAATACGATTGTAACATTATTGCAACGGACATTAACAACCCAAGTCAGAGGAATCCCCTATTAAGAGCTAATGGAAATCTGCTATTGTCACCGTTACTAAGATAACAGAACAGTAATCTACAGTGGAAACCTGATGTTTGTTTATCCATCATTGCTGATATCTCTGATGTAACAGGACTGGTAGCATGTGTTAGAAACCACAACAGTAGTGTCGAGACTAACAGAATAACATCAAATGATGCAGTTGTTCCAGCCTTTTGCAAGTCTGTGGTAATATTGCCTTTTGTATTTGCTAACTAGTACTCTTTAAAATAGGTTAAAGAAAGTATTTAGTTGGTAGTACTAAGTATATGGTATTATATAACGAAGGTATAGTGACATCTGAGATTTATGATAATACATAAAATGTCCACACCCTAGACTTGGCGAGTGACATATTGTCATGCTCAGAGTTATGTATACATCAAATGTAATACTCAATGCGATGCACTGGTGAATCGTAGCAGAATTGGGCATCGAGACTTATTGTACAGTATTTATTCGTGTTTTATTAAAGACCATTTTTATCTATTCCATATTTCACTTGTCATAAGTATTTATTACATTAACATTGAGACATGTAACAAAATGCATTTTCTTAAACTTGATAAATTCAAATTTTATATATTGAATAAATTCCTACATTTAAATTTCTTCCATAAAGTTACTTACCAACATTGGAATTGCCAAATTCACGAAGAGCATCTTCATGATACCTTCTTAGCTTCTTTATTAAAGGAGTCAGCTGAAACCATAAAATTATTATTTGCCACTTTTCAAGTTGGCATCTTAAAAATTTTACTGTGCAATTGCAGAACAGTACAGAAAATTTGAAAACTTTACATGGAAAGCATTTAATGAGAAAGACAAACAACATTATTTAGTGCCATAAGCCACAAAGGAAAATCTAAGGGAGAGCCTACACTGCCACTACTGCAAACCTGAAGGCAATTTCAGATGACTCTTAAAAATGCAGATAGGTAACAGGAGTATTCGTACCAATGGCACAATACAACAATAATAAATAAAAAAATACCCCCTCAAGCAGTTGCTTGTCACAGAGATCTGACAGGCCCTCAGCAGAAAAAAAAACACGAACACCCATGCCTTACCCAGGGCTCGAACCCAGGTCCCTTAGATCAGTAGCCAAGGGAGTTAACCATTTAGCCTTGGGACGGCTACAACAATAATGTAGCTCAAAAAGTGCAACTCTCTGTGATTACCATTATTGATTACTTATGAGTTTAGTTATCAATTTTGATATTCTGAATCATTATCATTATTGGAAATCAATTATTATGTGAAAAACATGATAAAACTTAGGGAACACAATTTCAAAAGTTGTGAAATTTAGTAAATAGTTATTTGATATGCAATGAACAAATATAAGCATTGATTGGCTGGTTTATGGATAAATAAGAAAAAAAACCCCAAGAAGTGGTTAGGTCATGTGATAAGAAAATTACTTGAATTTGTTCATTTAGGGAGAGGAAAGAGCTTAAGTACACATTAACTCATATAATATGGATTTTTTTGGCTACAGAGGGCATTTAAAAAGTTCTTGACATGTGTCTGTGGATTTGCACTCGTTCCTCTGAAGTTAACAAGCTACAACTTGTTTTAAAACTTCTCTAAACTTGTCATTACCTGTTAAAATCAAAGGCCACATCATAATTTTTCTCTTCCTTAGTGGCACGTAAAGTTTGGTCTGCAAAATCTGTGCTTTGTTACTATATAGCCTATTAATGACTTTACCTTTCACAATGTCACACTTTACATTTTTTGCAGATTGGGGACATGAAAAAAAAGTGCTGATTTATCACAAGAATATGGGGATCATGCCTGTTCATATGGCTTATAGGATGAATGCACAAATTCAGAGAAGGACAGCAGAGCTTCAAAGACCTTCCTTGTTTAGGAAGCCAAAGGAGGCTAGGAATGAGAGAATAACTGCTGCTGTTTGGAACTCATTAAGAAAAACCTACACATCACCATTCGGTAATAAGTTTAGATGTCAGTGTGGAAACAATTATTCATAAACATTTAAAGTTCCAAAAGATCTGTGACAAATGGGTACCCCACAAACTGACAGAACAGCAAAAAAGGGGCAGAGTCAACTTGTGCAAGGAGATGGTGGCAATGTTGAACCTAGTGGCCCCAAACAGTTAACAGACATTATCACAGGTGATGAGATGTGGTTTTATTACTATACAACTCCCAGAAAGATCAACAATTATATTTGAGTTGTGGAAGATAAACCATGTCCCCAAATCCTCCAACAAAACTTGCGCTCAAAGACAAAGATGTTCACATTTATTCAATTCCCAAGGAGTGGTAGCGATGGACACCTCATTTGAAAAAATTACTATAAATAGCCAAACTACACCAAAATTGTTTTGCCCAAAATGGTTAAGGTGATGAAGGAGCAGTATCCAAAAAAAGCAAGTTAAAGGTTCTTCTTCTTCTTCATGACAATGCCAATGCTCACAAAATCCAGCAAGTTACACCCTATCTGGAGCAAGAAAAGTCAAACAGCTATCCCATCCTGCATATTCACATGATCTTGCACCATGTGATTTTTGTTTGTTTCCAAAAATTAAAAAAGAACTTGCTGGGAAGTCTTTTTCAAGGGTACAAGACCTTGCAAAATGCATTCATTCAGAGTTGCAAGTATTTCCCAACAAGAGTACCATTAAGTGTTCCAGAATTGATGCAGATGTCTTCAACTTTGCACAGATTTTGGAGAGGAGTACTTTGAAGGACAGTAAAAGTTTTGTTGAGGTAAGTGCAATGGTTTTTGTTCTGCAGATGCACCTTACAATAAAAATATATTCACTATGCAAATATTGTTTTATGACACAATATTTCTAACTAAAAAGAATAATACACAATATTAACAAATCAATGCTTTTTAAAAAATAACTCCAAGATTTGGATTTTTGAGGAAATAATTTTAGAGGAGAAAGTGCTGTTTCAAGTTAAGTCACTTCAGAGCAACTACAACAGGAAATGCATTTTGAATAAAATCATAATATTGGTGATAGTTATGACACAAGGTGGCCAGATAGTTGGAGGATTATTGGGTGGGGTGAAAGCTGTTAGAAAAAGAGATAAATTTGTTTTAACAATTTGAGTGGTAATTAAGCTATCGCCAACTTCAGCAGCTGGAGAGCTTCTAAAAGTTACATCAGCATTAAATACAAACATGTTGCTTATGTATCTTACATAGTAGTTTTAACTGCCTGCCATCCTCACAGACCTTCTACTCTGGCATATAAACTGACAGGCTCCTGTCAGACCTCTGTGGCAAGCAGCTGCTTGAGGGGATATTTATTTTTTTTAGGGTATATTATACATAACTTTTATTTCTTTATTTTTCCCAGCTACATTTTTTCATAAATTTTTTTAAATCATATCATATACCCTATATGTAAATTAATACTTATATGATGGAATATTAATACAATGCATATATAATTACAAATACATATTCAAATAAAAACCATAAATGAAACCATTTAAATTCACACAAATATATATTAAAAATAAAATGAACTACTTTTTCAATTAGTAACATCACAATCATAAATAATTAATAGTGCTAAATTTACCTCTACATAATAATTTATGGACTTCAAGAATGACTAGCAACCTTTTAAATGAATCTGAAAGATATCTCTGCACAATATATGTTTTAAATTTGCAAATGTAATTTTGATTACTATCAATTAGAAAATAAGAAACTTTTATTTTCTGCCACATTTACCATATACAACATATTATCAAAACTGAGACTGGTAATAATGCTAGCAATTCTCTGTGACACTGTAAAATAAATTAAATCAATTTAATGCTTTACATAATGCATAATAATTTATTACACCATTTCTCAAACTGTGGGTCACAAGTACCTTAAAGGTACTTATCACAGCTGGATATGGTTGAATTTGTAATATATAAAAAACTGTTTCATTCATTGTAAAAATGTGGGTTAAAGCTCAATATGTTAAAAACACTCACTTCACTAACTAAACCACAAGACATTTTTTCCACTCTCTTTCTCCTACTCTCCAACAAGAGAGAGCAACAGTAACACTTCCTACAGTATGCGACACAAAAATGCTAGCCTCAAGTCCTCCACTATTCCCCTCACCCTACAATGTTCCCAGCTAATTCTAATCCACATACACTTATATCTTCCTTGGTTCTTCAATTGACAGTTCCAGGTACCTTAGTTTACCAAAACTTTATGATGCTGCACCCTATACTGTTGTCTGGAGCATTCTGTTGTGAGAATATTCTTATCTCACATGACTTTCACCAAAGGTAAAGGAATGTATGGGACAAATTCTGTCAATGGCAAAGAGGATGACACAGTTCACCAGTAATAAAATGAGGGCATTTGGTTGGTTATTTTACCACTGAGCGGCACTTTTTTTGCACAAAGTGGGCTAAATGGCCAGGTCACATGGACCCCGAAGGCTCAGAGAAGGTTGGGGGAGGGGACCCACTGTAACAGCTGTTGGGAGACAGATGGTAGCCTCCCGTCAAGGCCATTCAGCGTGTTCTTTAATGTGCACAGGGTATGGCTCTCCCACACACGGGGCCACGGCTCAATGTCCCATCCGACGGACGGCGGCCTTTCCAAGTCCATCGGTGTCCCCTACTGACCGTGGGCAGGGCGGGGAATTTTGCGGAGATAAATCTCAACGCTGACCCAGCTGGGACTCGAACCTGGGAACTACAGATTACGAGCCTGGTGCGCTACCGACTGAGCCACCCCCGCCCTAAATGGCCAGGTCACAAGGATGCCAAGTGTTCAGAGAAGGTTGGAGAGGGGACCCACAACACATCTGTTAGGAAACAGATGGTAGCTTCCCATCAGGGCTATCCAGCATGTTCTTTAAAAGCATGGGATATGGCTCTCCCACACAAGGGGCCATGGCTTTACTTACAATCCAATGAACAGCGACCTTCACAAGCCCATTGGTGTCCTCTACTGACCGAAGGAGGGGAGTTTTGCTGACATAAATCTCAATGCTAGCCCAGGTGGGATTCAAACCTGGGAACTGCAGATTATGAGCCTGGCATGCTACTGACTGAGCCACCTCTGTACCTAAAGGGGGCTATGAAGAATCCTATCAATGATATGGGGGAGGGATTTGCAAAAAATTCTGTCAAAGGTAAAAGGCATTGCAAAAAAAATCTGTCAATGGTAAAGGAAGTCACGATGGGAAAAGTTTGTGATTTGCTGCCTTGCTAAGTTTCAGGTGAAAGATGCAGAAGGTTTGAAGCTGGTATATACACAGTCATATCAGAATAATATGACCACCTACCTAATAATGGGAATAACCACCCTTGGCCTGGATGAGAGCGTGGCATGGACACAATGAGGCCCTGGAAGGTTGCCAGAGGCACATGTGCCCATTCGAACTCCAGCAAAGCATGAAGGTTCCGGAGATGTTGTGGATCCGCACATTGAACCTGTCGATCCAAATGGTCCCACAAGTGCTCTATGGGATTGAGGTTGGCCGATTTTGCTGGCCAAGGGAAAACAGAGACATCGCTGTCGCATTCCTGGAACCAGTCACACACTACCTTAGCGACATGACAGGGCACATCGTCCTATTGGTAGACACCATCACCACCAGGGAAAATGTCCAACATGAAGGGATGTGTGTGGTCAGTGAGGATGGATAGCCATTGGTATTCAGGGACCCATCCAGTGGTACCAGCAGTCCCAGGTCATACAAGGAAAACATCCCCCCCCCCCCTCCAAAAGCACGATGCGACTGCCGGCCTGCATTTGACTGACAAGCCTGTCCGAGTATTGGTTCTCGTGTGTCTGATGCCATATCCACCACTGCCTGTCACTTCTGTGGAGTAGAAACCTTGATTCGTCGGAGAAGACAACCTTTTCCACTCTTTCACTGTCCAATCCCGTGCGAACTGCAGGCATAGTGTACCCACCCAGAATATGTAGCAGCCCAGAATATGCGCCATAAGAAATATGAAGCAGCATTTTAACATATGTTTTTCAACTTTTAATTGCTTTAACTTTCCCTAAATCTCAGTTTAATAGCCTGTAAGTTCAATTTGCACTATTTTTATGTGTGTGCAGCTGTAGAGCACTCAGTTATTGAATGTTTATTGTATATTGTCAATTAAGGTGGCTGTATTGCTTTTGACTGGAACTGCTTTTCTGATTCTTCATTTGTAAAAATATGGTAACATATGGACAGTTTAAGATAGAACTAGGGGATATATACATAGCCAACAGACCTTGGTCAACATGGGTGCCTTTATGCAGTGTCGACTCTGGAGACCTATGCGTAACAGGGTTCACTCTACTGTTATCGGGAACATGTACCTTGGTGCCCCAGTGTTCATTTGAGCAATCAATTGTTGCACTGTTGCATGTCGATTGCCCTTTACCAGTCAACGGAGGGTGACTTTCTCCTCTGGGGTCGATGGCCTTTGGGGCTCCACAGTTATGATGTCTGGAGGTATTCGGTGTGCCAGTGGTCTATTCTTGGTACACCCTTACTAAGGCACCTCGCAATCAGCCCACAAAGTCTACTGTTTCTGAGATGCTTCCACCCTTGGCGCAATAGCCAATGATCATTCCTTTTTCAACATCCATCAAATCAATATCTATCCTGGCTGGCTACTTATATCTCTGTGTGGTCGACCTTGAAATGTGCACCCTGTGAAGCGCCAGGGCGGGTACACTGTGATTCCATGGGTGGTCATATTATTCTGATGCAACTATGTATATATCCCCTAGTTCTATCTAAACTGTTCGTACGTTACCATATCTTTACAAATGAAGAATCAGAAAAACAATACAGCCATCTTAATCGATAATATACAATAAGCATTCAATAACTGAGTGCTCTACAGCTGCACACACATAAAAAAGTGCAAATTGAAATTACAGGCTATTAAACTGAAATTTAGGGAAAGTTAAAGCAATTAAAAGTTGAAAAAGCATATTTGTTAAAATGTTGCTATATATTTGATATGACACAATGTATCAACTATACGTGACAATGCAAAATGTGCAGTAACATTTTACTATGTTTTCTTTTACAACTTTTAACTTTATTGTTACTTAAATCTCAGTTTGAAGTTCAACTGGCATTAATTTTGTGTATGTGAGTGCAATATGTGTGAAACAGTATAACACACCAGTTCATGAATGCTTATTGTATATCATCAATTGTGACAGGATTTATGAATATATCTAGTTTCCAATGCCATTTATGCATACCTACCTGGAAGCTGTATTGGCAAACATATACCTTACCAATGGATATTTGTCTGGGACAGCTCTTTACTATAAATATTTTTCAACTATAAAGATATAACACATGGACAGTTAAGACAGAACTAGATGATATCAATTGCAAACCTACTGTTCATATGAAATCTAATAAGGTATTATGTGTTACATAAAACTATTGATAACCATAGCAACTTAAGATGATTTTTTAACCTATTTTACAGTGTGGTAGAGAATTTTATATTGGATTCTATGTTGCAATTAAACTTTTTTATGCAATTTATTTAGGAAAAAAAAATAACTTACTTGGGCATTCTCTATAACAATCATTTTCTGGAAAAGCAATGGTGAGAGTGGATACATCTTTTTTAATCTAAAAATAAAATGCATTTAGTATTTCCTTAAATATTAAACTGTGGCTTTGAAAAGAAAAAAAATAGGGGGGGGGGGGGGGGTCTAATACCAACACTTGAGAAAACTGTCTTTTAATACAGGGTTAATAATTGGAAATATATATATTCTACATATATCTCAGGTTAAGAATAAAAGCTGATATTCACCATTTTTACATTAAAAATATCACTCTTTCTTAGCACAGTTTTACAGTTAACTGATGTTGGCAAGATATCAACATTGGTTACATTCATAGTATAACACAGCATTTTTCTGATTAATTATACAACATGCTTACACTCTCAATCTGTACAATTTAAGGTTCAAAAAATGTTAGAGTTCATTAAAGATTTGGGCAAATGGAATATGAGAAATGAAAATGGACAAATGCAACATGTAAAAATATACATACTAATAATATATGTGCAAACATATGCACACAGCACCATGGCGATGGATGGTGGCCTTTCCTTTCGAAGTCCATTGATGTCCCTTACTGAACAAGGGCAGGGAGTTTTGTGAAGTCTCAATACTGGCCCAGATGGGATTCGAACATGAGAATTGCAGTTTATGAGCCTAGCATGCTACCGACTGAGCTACTCCCATCCACATCAAACTGTGATGCAATGCGTTAGAGAAAATATATTTTTTCATATATTTTTCAACTTATGCATATTTTGTAAATATAATTTTAAACATCATAATTTTGATAAGTTTAAAAAGCCATTCCGTTTTTTCAGTTTAATCTCATCTATACACAGACAGTTATGCAGAGAATCTTCAATTTTGACTGCTTCCTCTTTTACATTAACTAGTTATTTTGTAATTATCATGCATTTTATTAACTACCATGCAATGAATATACAGATATTATTAAACTTTTTTGTTGATGTTTCTTACCTTTTGTATAATTCCCTTGCTGCATTAACACCTTCACGAAGGGCTGTAATTTCTAAATAAGCTTCTTTTAAAGGAACACTTACATCCAAAGGAAATTGAACTGCATGCTTGGGGAAAGAAAAACCTTTTCACATCTTAACACTTTATAAAGCATTTCATATCAATATGTAATACTTATATATATCTAAAGCAAACTGAGAAATGACAATTCTCTAAGCATATAATTAAAAAATATATATATTATTCAGAATAAATACAGTGAAGGCCTTGCACTTTCCAATAATTTAAAAATTTCATTTCCAATTTTATTCTTGAATTCATATTGAAACATTTCAATTTTTAACGATGTTAGCAATATTTTAATTTCTGAAACTAATTTACTATTTTAAAAACAATTTTTTTGTGCAAACAGAAGAAAAGTCACCATAATGACTTTGATTACTATACAAAGTTTGTTTAGAAATCAATGACTAATCTCCAAATATGTGAACACAGAGCAAATGCAAGATAAATAACTAGTACCCTGAAAATGATACAAAGTATACTTCTACATCCCTGCAACATATCATATATACTTCTGAAACACGTATTATGGAGCACTAAATATTCTGTTTTAGTTCTGTACAGTGGTAAAGCAAGACATTTTGAATAACAGAAGTAATTATCATAAAGCAATGATAAAATTAAATTGAACATCAACTATCATTCTGGTAGTATTTTTTTAATGCAAATATTCTTGTGATGTTTTACTATTAAATAATACAGTAACAAGACTGAATCTAAAGGAAAATGCAGAGGAAATATGTATAATATATAAGTTTAACATTTATTTTCATCTGTGTTCTGGTTACTAACTTTGTCAAAGAAGGGAGGGCACAGCTACCTTGCCTGCTCCCTTAGATTAGCCCAGCAGCATAGTTTACTAGTTGATTATCATTACTATGAACAATGTCTAATACCACCTAACAATCATGATTAAATCAGTGGTTATTTGTTAAATTGTCTTTTCTATCAATTTCAGTTTAACAGCTTTGGAAATGTTTTGAAAGATATTTGGATTTTGTTGATCCAAGAAACTTTTTTTTTTTTCAAGCATTCTGCTGACTCAGAATTTTTAAGCTTTTCTGACTTAAAAAGAAATATTTGTAATTTTTCTAAAAAGAGTGACTTTTCAAAGAGTTAGGTTGTTTTACCTCTGAGCAGCACTTTTTTTGCAACACAATGGGCTAAATGGACAAGCCACAAGGACCTTGAGGCTTAAAGAAGGTTGGGGGAGGGGGCACACTGGACAGCTGTTAAGAGACAAATGACAGCCTCCTGTCAAGGCCATCCAGCATGTTCTTTAATGTGCACAGGGTATGGCTCTCCTGCATGAGGCCACAGCTTTACATCCCATCTGATGGACATCGGCCTTTCCAAGTCCATTGGTGTCCCCTACTGACTGTGGGCAAGGCAGGGAGTTTTGAAGAGATAAATCTGAATGCTGGCCCAGCTGAGACTTGAACCTGGGAATTGCAGATTATGAAACTGGTGTGCTACCAACTAAGCCACCTGTGCCCTTTTCCAAAAAGTAACAAGACACTGATGAAAAAAATTTAGGGTATAATGAAGAACAATCTTTATATCCTGAAAAAGAGATGGATGGTTTGGATTTTTCCGACCCCTCAAGTGAAAGCTTGAGCAATTTGGAGGCAGAGCCTCCATTTACAGCCCTCCCTCTCTTACTAAATTCTGTGAAACACGGAGGTTAGAGTGTTTCACAGAATTTAGTAAGAGTGGAAGGGCTGTAAATGGAGGCTCTGCCTCCAAATTGCTCAAGCTTTCACTTGACGGGTCATGTGATGCCCCCTCATTCACTTTTACTTTACCTTAACCAGTTTTGCTTAATTTACGTTATATTTATCATTTTGGGGATTTTTATTTCATTTTCGGCATCACAGCGCTCGTTTTCAAGAGCACAGGAGTTGCACATGCGCAACTCCGAACTTTCGATTGTCACCCGCTAAAGCATGCATGGTTTAGACTTAGATGGAGACTTAGACTTAATCTGAGACTTAGATGGTCAGAGATCTGAAAAAATTTGACTTCGATTATGCAGATGATTTCCTTTTGGCAACTCATCTTGACAAGATGAATTCTTTCTTTAGAAGTGACGACACTGATAATAAAAATAGGTTTGGTGATAAACTGAGGAAAACCCCAAAGTGATGAGTTGTTAAAATAATAGGAAATTACAGATATGCACCTGTTGGTGATTGAATAAATATTGAAGAAAAATTGTGATTAGCTGGGCGAGATCTGAATCCATGATCTACTGATAACAAATCAGGTGCTCTGACTACTGAGCTACCAGCTGCCAAACAATCATCCTCTATTAGTGGCTATAAGCATTATACCAGAGAGTTAGTCATTGGAAATGTATCTGACTGCAACTGAAGACTCTAGTCTAGAAGCACTTTCCAGGTTAGTGCACATGACCAGCCGACATCAAATTCCAAGAGGCATGGTATTTTTTTTAAGCCAACATACCATTTGGGTTGGGTTGTTTTACCTCTGAGCGGCATTTTTTTGCACACCATGGGCTAAATGGCCAGGTCACATGGACCCCGAAGGCTCAGAGAAGGTTGGGGGAGGGGACCCACTGGAACAGCTGTTGGGAGACAGATGGTAGCCTCCCGTCAAGGCCATCCAGCGTGTTCTTTAACGTGCACAGGGTATGTCTCTCCCGCACACGGGGCCACGGCTTAACGTCCCATCCGATAGACGGCGGCCTTTCCAAGCCCATCGGTGTCCCCTACTGACCGTGGGCAGGGCGGGGAATTCCAACATACCATGTATCAAGCATAAGGATTAATGTTGAAATAATAGGAAACCACAGATATGCACTTATTGGTGATAGACACTTATTGGCAAGGCAAATGCCATTGAATAAATATAGAGGAAAAACTGTTATTAGCCGGGTGGGATCTGAACCCCCAACTTTCTGATAACATGTCAGGTATTCCGACCACTAAGCTACCAGCTGCTGAACAATCATCCTCTATTACTGGTTTTAAGCATTATACCATAGAGTTTGTCATTGGCAATGCATCTGACTGTAATTGAAGACTCCAGTCTAGGATTTTTTACTCTGCTGTAGGTGTGTAACTTCTGAGTGGCACTTTTTTTGCACACAATGGCCTAAATGGCAGGTCACAAGGGGCCCCAGGGCTCAGAGAAGGTTGGAAGAATGAGGCCCACTGGACAGCTGGTAATCTGCCATCAAACGTGTTCTTTAACGTTTACAAAGTATGGCTGTCCTGCACATGGGGCCACAGCTCAACATCTGATCAGATGAATGGTGGCATTTCCAAGCCCATTGGTAAAAATTTTTTGGCTTTATATGAAGTATGTATTATATATTATTTTATATGTATACTGATCCTTTCTAGCACAAGATCTGTAGGATGCTGGATGCATTTTTTTCACCTATCAGTAATGGTATTATGATTAAATGAGTAAATGATTCTTGGACCAATTGTTCAGAATTTTACATAACTTGGACCAATGTTTTCAGATTTCCAAAAATGTTCACACATTTGAGTCCAGCAGTTTTTTTCTTTTGTTCCAGAAATTTAACCTGCAAAAGTTTTTCTTCTGGGTAACATTCATGACAATGCATGTTTACATAGTGCTTGGCAGAGTTTCATCAAAGCACTCACAATAGAGACAAGTGCCAATTAATTCAGTGTTAAAGAATTAATGCAATTTTTAGCAGATTTAGATAACCCATAATTTTCTGAAATTTCAAATAATACACAATAAATTAGAACTATACATTATGCAAAATATTTACCTCTAAGAGATCATTCAACTGGGAAGGGTTATTTAGTAGTATCCACTCCATTCCAAACTGCCATATTGGTAAAGTATCCTGTTTCAGAAAATTATTTCTTATTAGAACTATAACATTAATCAAATAGAAAATGAGCTTATGACCCAATATAAAACATATTTCAATTACTTAATACTAAATGGGATCTTGACATACACTGGAAAGTGAAGTATGCACCCATTCCATGTGATGATGTACAGAACCAGCCAAGCCTAGCATCTAAAGTAAGACCTTGCTTTCTTGTGGTGCAAACCATTTGTAGTTTTCAAAAGAGATATTCTTTTCCAGAAAGAAATGGAATGGGAGGGCTGTCAGAACAGATGGGCCTATTGCTCTGGTTACTATGATTATTTTTCATTTTTCTCTACCCTACTTCAGAGTGGTTAATCACACAAGGTCCTGGTCACTTATACTTATCAGACGAGATTTGATTATGGCTATGAGCTTGATTATGGATCCTGAACTTGCAGCACTGGCGGGTTCCTGCTGAGGGAAAATCTACTGCTGTGTTTTTTGTTTGTTTTGGGTTGACAGCTCCAAGTGAATAGATGTACAGGATACCTTATATCAACTAATGGATAATCCTGATCAGAGGCCATCACAGGTACCTGAACTCTTGCTTCTACTGGCATTGTTAAACCTACACTGATCCTAACAGTCTCGGTGGCTTCTCTCTGTCTTTAGTGGTGGGGGGAAAAGGTCTTTGCCCTATGTCTGCATTTAGGGATTTGTAATGCTCCAAAAGTATATTAAACTTCTCTTTAAACTTTTGACTGATCCAAATTAAACTAAACTTCCAGAGAGCATTAGGTGTTAGGCAATTAATCTTGCCAAATAAAGTTAAATGAGGGCTTGTTAAGTATATTGGTGTTACTTAGTGAGTAAGAAATCAAAAGATTGTCAAATTATTAAAGTTAAATCTTAATAAAAATCAATTATTGTTGCTCAAGAGAAAAAAATAGCAAAGTCAAAATATTTCATATAGCAAAGTTTGTTTCCAAAAAATTCAAGACTCACTAAATAAACTGATGAATACAAAAGTTTGAGCAACTAAAAGCTCACATCTACCTCCATCTCTACTATCAACTAAACAAACTACTACATTTTACTGACTCATTCTCTATTGACTCCTGTGACCAAAAGTCACAGGAGAACAATTAGTATACACAAGGTGTGCAATGACATGTGTGTGTTGCATGCTGGGAAAAACATTTGCATAATCTTACGATCGTGCGCTGGCTATGATGCAAGAGGGAGTATGTCCTTAATGTGTGAATTAGCAGCAGTCAATCAAAAGTCGGAGTTGCGCATGTGCAACTCCTTTAGCGGATCAGAAGAGGGAAATGTGATTAGGTCCAATGGAAGAATAAATCTTCAAAATGATAAATATAACATAAAAGTAAAACTGATTAAGGAAAAGTAAAAGTGAATGGATGGACCATCTCAGGCCATTTGATATTGTCAGCACTACCTCTCTTTACAAACACAGTTTCTTTCAAATCCTACTAATAATTTTCTCTCTGCAGGTATGTAGAACAAGAGGATGTTGCATAGAGATTATTCTCCTGATGCTCTCATACAGGAATTCCAGCATTATAACCTGGATATTCTGAGTTTGCATTATACCAGATGGACAGGCAAACCAGACTGACAAGTGTTTTATAAACACCTGTCCATGGACAGATACTTAAAAATAATTTTAAATTCATTTTTTCAGGGAGGGAGGATGAAAAGCATCTTCAAGGTGTAGGTTTGTTCTCAACAGACACACCAGTGATGCTCTTCTGGATATGACTGCATTAATGAAAGATCTCTTACAGCTAAATTAAAACTAAGATTAAAGAATGTTATCTATTATTATGCCCGCACAGAGGACTCTGATGAGAATGAAGAAGATAGGTTTTATGGACAACTGCAGAATATTTTACATTCTGTCAAGAAAGGTCATATTACTCTTGGGCTAGGTGACATTCACAATGCTAAAGTTGGTACTGATTCTAACCTTTGGGGAGGGGTGATAAGTCCTTTTGGCATCGGCAATTGTAATAACAATGACGAATGTCTCCTAAAGGCAAGTAAACTTAATGGTTTAAGAACTGATACTTATTACAAATACTAGAACATTTATAAATACATAGTTTTCACCTTATGCATTGTATATGAATATGATATTATCAATTATATATTAATTAACAGCAAATAGGCTATTTTGGTTAGGAATACCATATCATATAGGGGAGCAGAAATTAGGTCTGACCATTTACCTGGTCAAAAGTGTCTTGCAAGTCAAGCTTAAGAAATATTGTGCCAGGTTGAGAATTACCTTTATCACAGAAGCTTTGAGAGATCTAGATATAGCCAAAGTATACCCTGATAGGCTATGTAGTCATTATGACAGTCATAGTTTGCTTACTACTGAAATTGAGAAAGAATGGGAGTACTTTAAACAGGCTTTTCTTGAAACCAATGCCTTTATTCTGGGTAAAAAGGAGAAGAGGAAACAAAGTTATTTGAGTGATAAGGCACTGCAACTTATTTCTGAAAGAAAGAACTTCAGAATTAATCTTAATCAACACCCTACTACTCCTAACAGAAAGCATTACAAAGAGCCTAATAGACCTGTAAATGATCAGTTGAAGGCTGATAAGAATCTAAGTCTTGATAGCTTGGCTGACAAAGCTGAGGAAGCAGTTATATAGTGTATCTATCAGCAGTGAGCAACACCAGATAGTTCATCTTTTGCATGGGAAGAAACAGACAGGTACACAGGGGTTGAGGGATAAATGTGGTAAGGATATTGAAGGTGAGGATTCTGTCATAGCAAGGTGGGCTGAACATTTCAGCGATGTTTTAAACAATGTGGTTAGCTCTACTCCCATTGATTGTAATGATGATAAATGCATTACTTTGGCTATCTCTAAATTAAAACCACACTAATCCCTAGGGGTATATGAAATTACCACTGCAATGTTTAGAGGTGGGAATGTTTCTGTTGTCATATGGCTAGCTGAAATACTGAATTTTTTTATGGTAAAGGTGCCAGCATAACCATAAATTCCTAAGGACTTACCTGAGCTACAATTATCCATACTTTAAGAAAGGTGACTGCAGTTCTTGTGATAATTAAAGGGAAATCAGCCTACTTTCTGTCCCAGATAAAGTTCTATGAATTACTGTACTAATAGAATTAAGAATTTGGTTGATGGACAACTGCGTGGTGAATACTGTGGCTTCAAAAATGGTAAGAGATGTGATAGAAATAATGATAGTGATGATGTAAGAGAAAAAACAATACTTATCGATTGGCCAAAAGATCGCTAATTTCGGAAAATAAATCTACTGAAATGAAAACTAACTAAGGTTTAAATATAAAAAAAAATACTAATTTTACAAAGAGTATCCAATATGCTGGACCAAAACTGTAAACAATACTTATAGCACATGGAATGGAGATATCATGTGTCAGCCATCTGTGTCTTGTTTGATTCAGTGAAGCATAATTAATTAAATGCAGGTGCAACCAGAATTTCTAAGAAGGATGTGTTTACTTTCAGTTTCGATTTGATGATGCTGGGAAAAATGATAAAAATAACTTGGAAATATTGGAATAGGTTTGTGATAGAAAAGAGTGTGAAACGGAAAAAAAAATTGTGGTACGTATTTTGTAATTACTTCCAAAATTTATTGCTTTTAAAAATAACAGTTTTTTTTTTGTTATTTTTAGATTTTCGAAAATTTAAGGAAAAATTTGTTAATAATAGTTCATATCAAACTTGTGAGCTTAAATCAGAAGGTTGCTTCAGCAAACAGGAACGTTAACAAGCAAATTGGCAATACCGTTTAGTGCTTCTAAGAAATGGCAATCAATAATTTAATTATAAAATTATTTATATTTTGGTTAAAAAAACTATGCATCAAATTAAAAAATATATTTTTGAAGCCTGAATTATATATTTTTATAAAGTACATACATATAAAAAAATTACAATGGCAATTTTTATTAAAACAACAACAACAACAAAAAAAAAAAAAAAAAACGATATATTTTTGTTGTACTAAATGCATATACATACGCCATTGGTCCCTCAATTCAGATTCTCCATACGTATACAGACAGCTTGGACACTGGAAGGGTTAATGAGATATGAGCCTATGAATATCAATCTTGATCAGAGACTCTTCTGATCAAGATCAGTTGTCTGGGCATAGGCTCCCTAGCCTACCTATTGATGATTATGTAAAAATGATGGGAGACTGTTAAATAGATATTTTTCACAATTTCATGGGAGTTACAGGCTTCACTGTATCTGTAACAGTAAACAACGGAAATTTGTTTGGAAATTTGTTTTTTGATCCAGGTGCAACTATATATAAAAAGATTGGTGCTATTCCCATTTGGACACTGGTACAAGTGTTTTTCTCATTTGGGACTACTGGGATCCATCAATTTAAAAAAATACTACTGGGATCTGCAAAGAGTATAAAAAAGAACCCATAGATGCCAGAAAAATCATCTATAAAATAATATATAACTGACATAAAAAAAAATTAAAATTGAATTTTTTCATGAATGTGAAAATTGGTGCAGTTGGTACCTCCACAGGAATGGACACATGGGTGGCAAACAGTGGTTGGAATCCAGCATTAAATAATGTATATGTTTTCTTACTAATTGTTACATAATCAATATAACAGTTGCTTCTCCTATAAATTGCTAAATTTAGAAAGTATAATTTTAATTACCCTTTTAATCTTAAGAATTGCTTAAAAATTATTACCTTTTCCGGAAGAGAATTGATAGCTTCATTAAATATTTCAGATATAAGTTTGCAATCTTTTCTACTCTGAATAAGAAGAGAAAGGCAGAGTAACCAAAGTTTAAATTTATCAGGCCACTTCCGAGCAGCTGCTAGAGCAACAGATTGTGCCGAATCATCTTCCCCATTAGAATGCAACAAACCTGCCTGTAAGGTAACAAAATGTTATATGATAAATCAAATCAGAGTTTAATAAGCTAAAAGAAGAAAGGAAATATTATAAAGTCAAACCTTCATTTATTCATAACATGATCATCAAAGAATCCAACCAATAATGCAGTTTTTGGGTTAGTTTAAAAATTATTTCATAATCTTAGTAAATAAATAAATTAAAAAAAAAAAAAAAAATTATCTTCCTATATGGTCCCTGAAAAGTAGAAAATATACCTAAAGCATATCGATGGTGCAATCAGTCAGAGTTTGTATTCACTTCAAAGGAATATAGGGTGCCGGCAATCTTGTTGAGTAGGTAAATCAGGTCCCTATCTTCCTTTGAAGTGAATATGAACTCAGTGATTGATTGCACCATCGATATGCTTTAGGTATATTTTCTACTTAATTTGGTTTATGTCCCATCCAATGGATCATTGAGAAAGGGGAATCATTGTTCTTTTCAAGCCAAAATGGATTAACATATGCAGTCTGGTGGACAGTGGCTTTTCCAAGCCTTTCTAACCAAAGGCAGGGTAGAGAGAGGTAAACTGCTAAACAAATATCAGGTTCTATATCTCCTAAAACAATACAGGTATAATGGATAAACATATATTAAAAATATGCATGCATATTATTTAATGTACTGTAACAATTAACAGAAAACGAAATTTTTTCATTCATATGGTAAATTTGGTATACCACACAAAACTAACACTACAGGTAAAAGCATATGTCAAGCACTCATTACTATTCAATTTATTTTAGTATTATGATTGTATAATCTTTAAAAAACTTGCATATTTAAAATATTTTGTTTTCATACCTTATGCATGAAACACAATGAATATTTTTTATTAAAAATTTAGAAATTACACTCCTTTAGTATTTGAAATCAATATAGCAGTAATTTACCCATAACTATAAAGTATCAATCAAAATTATTTACAAAGCATGAAAACAGTGACAGAACATTTAAGAAATGGTGGAGACATCTTTAGATCTATTACAAACATGTAGAATAACTTAAGTAAATAAATTACTATTATAAATTGTGTTAGCAAGCTTACCCATTCCAAGTACAGTTCACGAGATAGGCAGTTCTGTTCAGATGCTCGTTTCATCAAATTAAATATATGAGACAGAACCTAAGTGCAAAAAACAAACTAAAAAACCAAACCTTTAGCCTTAAGAGGGTTTCTGTTAAGAACAATTTTTTTTTTAATCTATTTTAAAACTATGTAAAAAAAGTTATTCATCCATTCTTTGTGAATTTGGTCTCACATACTTTCACAAACTAGAATAATCCCCAAATTTATGAATGGTTGACTTATACAGACTTTCACTTTAAAGCTACTGACTCTTTGGGCATGTGTTTTTACTTTACAAAGCTTTTTTTTTTTTGCCATAATGATTTTCACAAATTTATGATACACATAATTCAAGTCCTCAATCCTAGGAAAAGAAGTGTAAGAATGTACACAAGCAAATCCATATTAATAACAGGCATATGAGGCATAATGAAGGTACTATGGTTGTGAGGAGGGGGGGGAGAACAAAAATTTTCCAACTTGGAAATCAAATTTTACCAATTGAAAAAAAAATAAGCATGGGTACATACATTTAATCATGTCTCTAATTACCAAGGCATAAATTATTAATAATAAAATATAAGAATTAATTTATATCAATTTATTATCATTTAATACTTAACTTTACTAATTAATAATATTTTAATTTATATCAATACTTGGATATAAATTTTATTATTGCTATTACATACAGATATCCTGCAGTGTAAGAAGGTTCAATTTAAGAATTTTTGCTAATACAAAACTTCTAAGTTTTACAAAATTTGATATCAAAAGCCTTAAATTTGTTATAGCAAAGTTCTTATTCAGAATTACTTAAGATTATTAAATATTTGCTTGCTGAAGATTAGAAAAATGCTTTAACTATGTTATTTATTTATCATTTGTAATTTTATGTTTTAAAGAGAAATAATCCTTTAGAACAGGCATGAGCAAACTACTGCCAAAGAATGTATAAGTACATAGAATTAATGTAAGATCATGACCTTGGAAGTTTGCTTCTTTGCACAACTATTTGAACCTCAAGTGAAAATGCCAACAGAGGGTGGTTTCACACTATTGGCAGTTTACTATCCTTTAGATGGAATCAAACAGCAAACAAGTAAGCAATAAAACTATAACAAGAAAGTGTTGCTATTGATTTTCTGCATAAAGCAATCCATTTTAAATACTTTATAACAAATTAACTCTTACTGTATCGCAGCCCAAATAATCGCTTTCATCTTTTCCATTCTAGTGATTGGAGAGCAAAGTTTCACTCTCTTAGTATAAGGTTGTGAAAAAAAATTTTTTTGAATAGAAATTTGATTTTTTTTTCAACTGCTTCTAATTAAATATAAAATATATATTTTTTACCTGCTGATTCTGCTTGAAAAAATTATAATGAAGTTTAAAAACAAATCTATTTGAATCTACAGTGAACATTTGAGCATGCACAGTCACCATAAACAGCATCAAGTAGCACTGATTTAGTTTATGCCTTTATTCTGCTGTCCCATATTTAGATTATCAATCGATTGCATTTCTGCGTATTTTGTGCTATTTATAGCTCTATTAGAGTTGTAATGCTTTCTAAACTTTTAATGTAAGGATATTGACTTTTTTTCTTACTACTGGAAATTACATCATTTGGGAACTATGCACATCGACTTTCGACTTTTTTTTAGCAGACTTTCGATTTTAAAGACTTTTTTATTTATTTTAATGCTTCTAAAATTATTGTTTATTGCTTCTCAAATGGATACTGTGGTTATAAACAATAATTAGAAACAATCGAAAGTGAAACTGCTAACGATTTATAATGGCAGCAATCAGAACGAAGCATTAGGATTACTCGGAGCACGATTTTTAAATGGTAGGACTTTAAATGTAATTAAAAATATTGATAAATAAAGTATATAAACAAATTAACATTAGGCAATTGCAATTTTTAACCAAAATTTCTGCCAGAATTTTAGAATTAAACTTTTCCGTAGCAGTTATGCAGCTTCATAATAAAGCAACTTGTTCTCAAATTCAGTGCATTGATTAAACTTTAAATGCTTTGAACTTTTTTTAATTTTTTTATAGTTCATCACTTTTCTGATATATTTTTCATTTCTTATTTAAATTGTCTAGTTTTTAAAGCAAAATTATTTTTTATGACACTGCTTTACTTAGGCTTAGAGTTTGCCTATCATCAAAAGTCTAAGATTATGCATAATGATTTCGAAAAAACGAAATAAATTAAAGATTTAAGCAATAATCGAAATATTATGAACTGTTTATATTAGAATAATAAAATAATATAGAAAAAACGGGAATGTATATATATATATTTGAAATTTTACTAAAGATAAAGTGAAAAAAATACAGTAAAATTTTGCAATTTTTTTTTACCATTTTATTAAGCACAATTAAATGCTCTTTTCTTTTGGTATATAACATGACATATTTCCATTCATTAGTTACTTCAGGATGGGATTCTAAAGTTGTTTATTTTCTGAAAACACTAAAATAAATACGACCACTACAGTGAATTCAGTTTCAGAAACCAGACACTGTAAGGGTTATTACACTGTAACGAATATTAGCAGTGGGAATTTTTTAATTAATGCTTATATTACATTTGTAAAGCGTATTGTTGAGCTTTCTCTTTATTACTTGATAAAATATTTTTATATTTGATATCCACTAGCATAAATTTAAAAAAAAAAGGAAATTTAATATTTGATTATTTATTTTAAACTTTAAATTGCTTTAATGTTTTATGTGAATCCCTGAAAATCAGATTTTCTGCATTACTGTTTGAACCCTGAAGTGAAATTTGTTGCAAGAGGGTGTCCTTTACAGTTTTGCTCACTGTTCTTTCCCTTATATGTACTTGCCACCACCACTTCTTTAAGTGAGGGCATGCAAGTTACTGATAACAAATAAATTTGTAAAAGAGAAAAGAATATAATGAGACTAAGAAGTCCAACTTTAGTGAAGTGGATTAATTAAATCATTAAAATAATTGATTTAAATTATATTATTAATGTTAGTTTTTTTTCTATACTGGTTTATACATATATTATTGATTATATATTTCTTTGGCAGCTTGATCTTCCATTTCAGTTTTTTATGCAGCCCTTTAGCTAAAAGGTTTGCCCAGACAAGCTTTAGAATATGTGTAGGTTTTACACAACTTCACTGGTATGTCACTGAATGGACTGAAAATACAAATGTATTACGTAGCTCATGAGTTTAATAATTGGTCAATGAGTTCGCTTATGGATTGTTTATAAAATATCAGAGTTTAATAAATATTGTGCATTCTTTGGTGTTATTTTACTATGCTGTAGGGTAAAAATTTTACTTTTAAGATAAAATTTTCAATTCATTACATTAAGTTGATAGGAAAACGGTTTTCGATATGCAAAATTTTGGACAACGAAATATTTTTTGGGAACCTTACCTGTACACATTTTATTGATATTAAATGTTTTAAGCAAAAAACATTTTTAAATGTTATATATTTTATTCATTATATTTTTCAAATAATATTTTTATTTAAAAAAAGGGAAAACAGTGTATCTCAGACTTTAATGTAATATTATTATGCTACACCTACATCGGAGCAACTTGATGCAACAGAGAAAGTTTTAACAAAATCAAATTTTTTCTATGCAATTATAATGAAGAAGGAACAGTGCATTCATGAAAATTGTTGATAGAGGTAACTGTGAAGAAATTCTACAAGCCAGGATTGAGACTTTGAAGTAAACACTTGATCACTTATATAGAAGATCACAGTGAATTAATTTCAAACGTAAGCAATAACTTTTACATCTTGCAAGTATCACAACAGTACAAGGTACAAATTATGAAAACAACATCACTCAAGCATCTCTCCAGAAATATCCCAGAGTATTCTAACCTGTTGAACCAATGCCAGTTAGTCTTTTTTTCACTAATAATGACTAACACTCTTCCCGTGAAATTTGGGCATCTCCGTTTGGCACCATCTATGATCTTGGGTGGCAACTATTTCTTTTTAGTGCTCTGAGTAAGATGGTAATAATTAATGAAGTCATATCATGCTATATAGTATTATTAATGATTTAAATGATAATTGACAACTGTGTTACTTGTAGATGTTTAAACATTTAAATTAATTATTGTTTAACAATTAATTTAAATATTTATATAATTGCAAAACCTGTGACAAAAAGATAAATCATCAACTAATATACACAAAGACTATTTTGTCATTTAGCTTCTTTGCTCTCTCTTTCTGCCACATATATATTTTTTAAATTTTTCCATTTTAGGAACACTCTTATTTTTGGCCCCTAGCATTAGCCTAGTTTCCCTAAAGCAAACACGGTCTACCTGGAGAGAGAAACAAGAAAGGCGGTCATTTAACTGCTCATCTGTAAGACAGATAAGAGTCGTTGGTCAGCCATGGTAGTGTTTTGTACCCATGACATGAGAGGACAAAATTTTATCCCAACTCAGATTGATTTTGGAATGCTGCCTCGATTTTGTCAACTCTTAATTTTATAAACATAACTTCAATTTTCACAACTCACTTGGATTTTACTGTCTTTTCAAATTCTGCCAACTCACCTAGATTTTGTCAACCCTGATTTCCTTTGCAACTCCCCACCCCCATAACTACACCCCTGACAGGCATGTCCACATGCATGGATGGGACAAGCATGGGGGCTGCATGGCACTTGATGATTGATGCCACATGACACTTGAGATTTTGCTGACAGTGCATGTCTTTTTTCCATAGCATGCTGAACTAACTCTTGGCATATCACCACACCTATCATTAACTGTTGGTAAGAGCTTAATTACTTTATAAATGGTTGATAAAAAAAATTAAACATATTTCAGTCTCATGCAATTTTACAATACTCGACTGCCCAATCTTAAATTTAATACATGGCTTTCCCCTGTGCCAATTCATGTTGCATTAAAAATTGAAGTTCCAATCTATAATAGAATGCAATTTAGAATATCAAACTCTCCTTTTCCTTCATTTCTATATTTCACTGACTGAAAGTTTCCATCCAACGCTTTTTGTCCCCTCCCTCATGTATAACTAATTGCCCAAATAGTTGATTGCCAGGTCCCATAATTCTCCCATGGGTTTCCTTGTACCATTTGTATGTGTTAATCAAGTCTCTTTTCTAGCCCTCATAGAATTTGCGTTTAAGACCACATTCAATTTTGGACTTCAAGTATCAGTAATTTCAGTTCAACAGTTAAGAATCACCAGTTCAAGGGTTCCTAGTTTAATAACATTTTCTGTAACTATAGTAAAAGATAAACTCTACAAATTAGCTGAAAAATGTAAGCTCGTAATGAAGGAAATAAACAACTAACAATTTATTAATACATCATACAGCTACTGTTAAAGACTTACTATATTGAACATATACTACTTCAATATTCACAGCAATTACTTGGTGAACAGCTCAAAACATTTTGAGCTTGCAGTCTCATTGAACAAATCGCCAGATCTTAGGCATTTGATAGATTTCAGTGCTCCTGCAAGACCTTCCAAACCTTTGTTGATGAAGAAAAGGGATGTCTCCAACTACCTGATCTCCTATGGAATACCTGATCATCCGAGGAACAGAAGAAGCAGACAATGAAGATGATTGTGAAGAAGATGAATATGACAAAGACAATAAAGCTGAATGTGAAGGGAACAATGAGGATGGATCCTCAGTTGAAACCTCTTTGCAGACAGGGCAGAATCTAATGCAGAAATTGGTTTCATATTTGTTTTAGTGTAGTTCAATGCCCATGGTCCCCACCCACTACAGAGCCCAACATGGGGATGCCTAGGCACTATATCCCCACAGCCACTGAGCCAAGCCCTCACAAATAATATAAAAGCTAAATGATGGTTCTCCCACAGAAAAGCTGATTTCCATACCAAGGAAGTTTTTTTTCTGCTTCCGTATCCAAGACCTCATTTATTTTCAGGATTGGGTTCTTTTACCTCTGAGCGGCACTTTTTTGCACACCATGGGCTAAATGGCCAGGTCACATGGACCCCGAAGGCTCAGAGAAGGTTGGGGGAGGGGGCCCACTGGAACAGCTGTTGGGAGACAGATGGTAGCCTCCAGTCAAGGCCATCCAGCGTGTTCTTTAATGTGCAGAGGATATGGCTCTCCCGCACACGGGGCCTTATTTTCAGGAAATGATACAAGATAAAAGTTTTTTTACTGAAAAACGAAGAAATAATAAAATAATTTTTTTTGCAATTACTTCTAAAATATGTTGTTTTTTAATAATAGCAGTTTCTTTTTTGTCAATTTTCAGGAGATTTTCAAAAATTTGTTGATAACATTTCAAATTAAACTTGTGAGTTTAAATAAGGGGATTGCTTTAACAAAAAGTAATGTTAAAAAACAAATCAGCAATACTGTATAGTGCTTCTAAGAAATGGCAATCGATAGCTTTAACAAGTCACTTATATTGCAGTTAAATAAAATATGCATGAAATGAAAAAAACAATTATTTTTCAAGCTTGAGATATATTTTTATACGATATATATAAGGAAATTTTACAACAGCAATTTTTATTTTTAAAAAATCGTTTTTTTTTATTGTACTCGGCCTTTTCTGGAAGGGCTAAGTATTAATAAACATTAATAACCACAAAACATGTTGATACACTAGTTTTCATCATTAGAAACAACTTCATTGCATTACCTTATTCTTTTTTCTATCAGATTTTGCTGCACTAATTCGGCTCAGATCAAAGTTCAGGTAATAGCTCCACATTTGTTCTGAAATCAAAATGAACAATTTGCTAAAAATAAAGTTAAAATTGTAACAAATTAATATAAACTATATTTAAAAAGTACTGCTCAAGAAAATGAAAGCACTGTAAATAAATAAAATTTTGGGAGTATATTTTGCACTTTAAGAGGCTTATTTCAAGAGCTTTGTGCCAGTGTGTTACTTTGGTCTTTAAAATTTGCATTAGGGTGTCTATTTTTTTTCAAGCTAAATTGTAATAGTCTCAGTGCAATTGTGTGCAACTTTTTTCACCCTATACGTGTGAAGATCATGTGAATAAAGTATTCTTTCACCAAGAGTAAGGCATCTATTGGTAAATTGCAAAATATTTATGTTTACAATATTTTCTTTTGCCACACACAGAAAAAACTTTTAATTATGTAGTTATGCTATAATTTCAACTGAATTGCTCTAAGATTTCATAGAAGCATGGGAAACAGTGCTATCTTTAAAATTTTTATGATTAAAAAGGGGAAGATATATTAAATATGCACATAAAATATAAATGTTTTGATCAGTGTTAGAAAATGTTATTTTAATGAAATAACGAAATGATTTTTGAATAATGTTAATGGAATTTCAAAATATTTATAACGATAAAACATAACAAAATAATGGAAAAAATAGTTTTATTTCATTATTTTCACAGTTTTTGTGTTTTGATACATTTCAGATTTTTCCTTTATAAGATATACTTAGATTTTTGCTGTATGAAACAACAAATGTACAATTTACTTTTATGATCAACGAACAAAGCCCTTCATTGGCTCAAGGTGTAAGATTGGGGTGAAGCCATTCATTTTCACATTTTAAAAGAATTTGAGAAGCAACTCTCTTAGCCATCTTCCTTGTAATTGGTGCTTTGTGATAAGCAGATAAGAGCTGCAGTGGAAAAGGGAAGTCTCCATTCATGCAGAAGGTAAACAGGGCAATTACAATAGGGCAAAAATGCGAGGTATATTACAATTCCCTGTGATCGACTTAGACACTTAGAAAGGGAAATTTGAGTATAGGAATAGAGAATTGGAGGAAGGGACCATTAATTTATTGATAATAGTCGAAATTTTCGGTTTTGATCTTCCCACCAAACCTTCAACTTCCTCCCCCCCTCAATACATTTTCATTGTGTATGTTTGCAAATCCATTAACAATAAACCTCACTCACCTTGCCACATGCTGAAAAAAATTAAGGAGGTAATTCTCATGTTTCAATTGAGCAGTGACGAAGCATAACTTGTACTTCTCTGCAGCTCCTTTAAGAAGAGACTGCGCAAAGTTAATAGGCACTCTTTTCAGTTTATTTATTTACATTTATTCATTATATTATTTTTCATTCTATTTGTAGTCTATAAATAGTAGAATAACATTGATTGCATTATATCAATATTTTTGAATGAATTTCTTTTTTTTTTAAATTTCATCGACTCTGCATTATAATGTTAATATTTCTGAGGGGAACTTCACTTTTTTTAAAAATTTCTTCGAGTCATTTTAGCAACTTGTTTTAAAAATATTAATCTGTGCACAAAAAACATTATTATTACTAAGAATTGCATACTTATGCTTAGAAATTATTAATAATACTCCATTTTCTTCTGAATAATTCCTAGAAATTTGGTGTAATTTCTTCAGTTAGGGACTTATCAAAGGGGTGGTGGGGAGTGGAAGGTTTGTCCCCCTAATCCCTGAAAATCTGGTTGTCTTATGCAAAAACTCAAATTTGTCTACTTGTTTGAAATCCAAAAAAGGTGTCTTTGTATAATTTTTATTTTAGCCTCATATTTTATGCCCAACACTAAAAGTAGATATAAAGAAAACAACTATAAATTTTTATTCCATATATCATAGAATATCAAGTTAATCTTTCCTGTACAGTAATATTTTAGTAATCAGAACACCCTACTCAAGTCTTATTCTCAGACTCATCCCTCCAAACTAAATTCTCACCACACCAAATTAAATTCTTACCCTCCCAAACTAAATTTTCTGACCCCCCTAGAAACTCAAATTCAAATTCTCCCCGATGCTAAATTCATGGACCCCTCCCATCCCCTATCCCGAAAATAAATCCTGGTACATGCCTGTCTTCAGTAGTTTGGATTGCATGGCTTACATACATTATTATAATACATACAATGGTGTCATCCTATTTATTATTTACAACATTATTATTAATTCCTAATTGCTTCTAGGTAGGTCTCCCTAGTTTGGATCTCCTAAATTGCAATTTTTATTTCATTATTATTCTTAAACCATAATTTTTAAGAATCAATAGCAGAAAAAGTAACCACAACAATTGATTTATACATATGCATTTATTTCATTATTAATAATTGTTATTAATATTGACAAGTTTCCTTTTTCCAATTTTTATTTGTTAATTTTTAACACATGGATTGACTGAATTGATGCAAACTGCTGAACAATGGTATTGCATACATATAATAAAAAAAAATAACATATTTCATTAATTTTCATTTTTAAAATATTTCGAAATAATGCAACGTTATAAAGAAATTTATATTTTGCCATAACAAAAAATGATACTAAAGCTTTTGGCTGTAACGAAAAAAGCAACGAAACGTTTTTCATTTCATTTGCCAAACTGGTTTTGATATGATAGCAGAAGAATTTTCATAACTTTAACAACTCATTCTACCACAACTTCTACATTGTATAAGTCTTTGAGTTTCACTATTGTAGTTATATAACTGCATGATAACTGAAGTGCCAGTTTAATAGGCAAGTTGAATTAGAAGCATATGAGAAATCTGCTTTAACTGTTATGAAATATAGGCTTCCTCAATGTTTGTTTTACTTCCCTTCGAGAAGCACTTTTGTTCAGTGGGCTAAATGATGAGATCCCAAGGGATCTTCACTGACATCAACACCTGACATGGTCAGCAGCTGTTGTAGCCCATTCGTGACAAGGTCCAATATGTGATGCATTCGGAGATGATCTTCTGCACACCACAATGCTTAATCCTGCTGTAATTTTCCTGGTTGTGGCCAGTCTGTTTGCATGTACAATACTTGGCAAAGTCTTTTGACCCCTTTGATCCACAAGCTGTTTTAATCCACAGGATCGCTGATCACTGACAGTTTTTTGCTTTTTGCACCTTCTTGGTAAACCCTTGAAAGAGGTGTGTGAAAAGCCCAGGAGGATGGATGGCTGTTTGGAGATATTAGAACTGGCATGCCTAGTACTAACTATCATGCCACATTCAAAGCAACTGGTTTTGCCCATCTGACACTGAATCCAACTCTAACTGATGCTCAAAGAGCTGATCTGCTTGATTTATACTGTAAACTGATGTCACATGATGTATTGTTTTGGAATGAACCATTTACATAATGAGGAGTGGTGTACCTAATAAACTGACATCTCAGTGCATATGCATATTTTTTTTATTGTCCTTCAATGTAAAATAAACTAAAAGTTAGATATATTAAGAAAAAAAATTGGTAAACATACAAATTTTTTACTGAATATGATATTCCCATGTCACATGTTTTTATTTCACAAATGACTGGTTAACAGGTTGGGATGATATAGTGAAACAACCAATTTGGCAAACACAAATCATTAGAAAAAGAATTGGGTTGTTCTACCTCCAAGAGGCATTTTTTGCACATAATAGGATAAATGGCCAGGTCACAAGGACTCCGAGGGCTCAGAGAAGGTTGGAAGGAGGAGACCCACTAGACAGCTATTAGAACACAGACAGTAGCTTCCCATCAAGGCCATTCAATGGGGTCTTTAATGCGAACAGGGTATGGCTTTCCCACAAATGGGGCCACAACTTTATGTCCCATCTGATGGATGGTGGCCTTTCCAAGCCCAGCAGTGTCTTCTACTTACTGAGGGCAGGGTGGGGTTTTGTGGAGATGACTCTTAAAAATAGCTCAGGTGCCACTTGAAACTGGGAACTGCAGATTACAATACAAGCCTGGCATGCTACCAAATGAGCCACCCCTGCTTCAATATACGAAGAGCAAAAAGCAGTAGGAAGATAATAAAATTTGACTTACCAGTTGATGTCTTTTCCAAAGCTTCTTCATAGAGGCTACACACTTGTTCTTCTAATTGACGAATAATTTCTTCTGAAAAATGGCAATATTATATTGTACAAAAATTTTAATTTTCAAAATTTGGGTTTACAATTTTTTTTAAGTAAAAAAAAAGCTTACTTCATAATTTCAATTAACAGCATAGAATTTAATATTAAAAATTTCATATTCAAAATTATTATCAAATAAAAGGTCTGTTAATACAACAGGCATTTGCAAGAAAACTGTATTGAGTTTTAGTCCACTTTGTATAATGCTGAGAAAATAAAGTCTGCAATATCCAAGAATGTATGATTTTAAGTTGTTATAAAATAAATTGTTGTAATTAATTAATAATTACTATGTGAAATAAAACAGACTGATAACATTATAATGAATTATTCCCCACTTCCAAAGTAGGATAAATTTATTAGTGCAGAGTGAAATGAGTGAACAATAGTAAAATAAATGGCTTAACTTATTAAAAGATTTATGACACATGATTCATAATTAGAAACATAATATAGAATATATAATACATCTATAATTAGAAATAATATTGTGCTAATTATGACTATAATTAAGCATTGTTATATTAAAATACAATGTTCCTTTACATTAATTAATAATGACAAAAAATTATAATACTTCCACTTTTATATGAGGTATTAAGAATAATGTGCTTTGGAGATCTCCATCAACTGCAGAATAAAAAACTGCATGTGGCATTGCATTTTTAGACTAGTAGCATCAACAATATTTTTGTGACCCCCCCCATCCTCATAATCCATCACTGCCTAATAAAAAAAATGTCTTATATTACATTGTTCTGAGACTGATTTTTATTTGGGACCAAGATACAAAGCCCTTTAATTTTTAGGGCCCTTGTTTTCCACCTTTAATTGTATAAATTATATATGTAGTAGATGTAGTTTATAGGAAAAATCTTGGGCTCCTTAATGTTTAAATCAGGCCTCGATTCTTCCCATATAAAGAATAGAGTATATACCCTATTAATACAAAGCATACACACTAAAAGGACAATTTATTATGCAAACCCACCTAACAACATGTGGTTCCACTTTTAACCCTCACAACTGCAGCAACACATTGAGGTACAGGCTCTACCATGAGTGGAAATGTTCGGGTGGTATTGTGGCTCATTATTTCCAGTTTGCAAAGCACTGAGTGTTGCAGGTAGAAGGTTTTGGAATTGAATGCATTGCTCCACTTTGTCCCCCAGATGCTCAATAGGGTCCAAATCTGGAGAGTGAGAGGGCCATTTGAGGGTTGTGGAACTCACTGGAATGCTCCTCCAAGCAGGCTTTTACCAAATGGGAGTGATGAGACAGGGCATTGAAAGAAGGAGTCCCACTGTGGAAAATGGATAACCACGAACAGGTGTAGGTATTTGGTAAGAATGTCAACCTTGTGCGGTGATGGTGGTCTCAAAGGTACAAGGGACCTATTGAGACAATTTGACCCATGTAAACATGCCCAAAAACACTGCACTGCCTCCACCAGCCTGTAACACCCTGACTTGAAAGTTGGGGTCCATGACCTCTTATGGTCTATGCCTCCTGTTGGCATGTTGTAGTTGGAATCTAGATTTGTCATACCAAGCTGTCTCCAGTCTTCCACGATCTATGGGCAATGTTCCTTTACCCACTGCAGTCTCAAAGCCTGGTGATGTGCTGTTAACAAGGGTACTCAATGTGGGTGTCAGCTGCTGTAGCCCAATTGTGCCATTGTATGTCAAATGGTTTTTGCACAAACTTTTGTAGCTACCTCGTTGTTGAATGCTGACATTACCATCTGTACTGCAGCCTTCCATTCTAACATGGGAGAGGTGGCACTCACCTCAAACATCGATGGCCCAGTTATGGCCACATTTTCCCCAGCAGCTGCAAGTTTCCTCGATTTTGATGTCCTGGTATACACCTTATTGAAGTATCTGCTGAGCAATTAGACTGTGAGATTTATAAGGGTTGAATGTAATGTGCCATTTTTTAAAGTGCAATATTACCCTTATTTTAGTTGACATTTTGAACATCAGGCCTATAGATTGTTGGGAATCTTCTCCTTATAAATAGGCAAAACTAGATTAAATTTGTCCTTGGCAAGTACCCTTAATTATTGCATCACAAGGTCATTATTACAGGGCCAACAATTATAATGGAAATAAGCCATAAATATCAACTGTCAACTCAAAAGCTAAAACTGCTTGGCCACTATAGATCTGCAAGCAAGAGATACAGAATTACAATTTGGAACTCTGAAACATGCTCTCAAAATTCTTAAATCAATATTAATTTTACAAATTTTCATTAATGCCTGTACGTGTGCATATCCCTAATGCATGAGTGTCCAAATATGCAGCCCACCTGACCCCAGGGTGCAGTTCATCCAAGATTTGTAGCAAAATAAAACTTGAACTAGTAGAGCCTAATTACTTGAATATGCTACCACTGTGTAACTGGCCCAGTAAATGTTAAAATTCAATTCCACTACAATTACATAATGAATCTGCATTATCAATGATGACTGGTAATAGAAAAACAAGTAATAAAATTCATGTGACCCAATATTGAAAGAACTTAAACATCCTTGTGTAAATGTGTGATTCCATCTAATTTTAAATAAATTGGCCATCACACTATTTTTTGCTTCCTTAATTTTTTTCATTAGTATCCTAATGTAAGTACCAGAAACATTTTCAATTCTTTTTTGCATTCATGTTCTGAAGGGGCCCACTTTAATTTCATTTTGATTTTTTTCACTGTATTACTCAATAGATAAATTTCAAAGCAACCAATTTCCTTCAAAATCTTAGAAATTTCAATTTATACCTATAATTCAGGTATTTTGACACAATAAAAGTAAAATATTTTGGAAAACTGAAATTTGGAATTTTTGTTCCTTAGATATATTTTTGTACTTTATGTTAATAAATATATTAGTTTGAAATGAGGTGCATTTTTATAAAATAAATTTATTTGAAATCTTACTTTTTTTCTGTCCTCGTTCTTTTCCAAGTTGAATTTCTTCACTTAATTTCATTAATGGGTGTCTGGCAAGGATATCCAAAGTTTGCTCCTTTTCAGGATGTCTCTTTTCAATGCTATATGAAACACATTTTACAGAAATTTAAATTGCAATGTATTCTAACAAACAATGTATATAACAATATACAACAAATAACTATCTATCAAATAGAGTAATAAGCTTGCATACGGAGGAAAAGTTACCTAAATAAATAGAACAAGTGCTCAAGTTCTTAAAAGTTCTAATAAAATGGCAAAACTAAAATTTTAATCCATTTTTTTTCATCAATTAAATATTTTACAAAGACTGAAGCAAATTATAATACATAGGCCAATCCATAATTTGTTGCAACATAGCAATAATGTGTAGGCCATAGTGTTTTTCTCAGGATTGGGTTGTTTCACCTCTGAGAGGCACTTTTTTGCACACAATGGGCTAAAAGACCAGGTCACAAGGACCCCGAGAGTTCAGAGAAGGTTGGGAGAGGGAACCCACTCTCCCAACTGGGGAGAGTGCTGGGAGACAGTTGGTAGCCTCCCATCAAGGCCATCCAGCGTATTCTTTAATGTGCACAGGGTATGGCTTTCCCATAGACAGGCCATGGCTTAACATCCCATCTGATGGATAGCAGCCTTTCCAAACCCATCAGTGTCCCCTACTGACCATGGGCAGGACGGGTAATTTTGCAGAGATAAATCTAAACGCTGGTAGCTGGGATGTGAACCTGGGAACTACAGATTACAAGCCTGGCATGCTACCAACTGAGCCACCCATACCTTTTTCCTCAGGAAAAGTCTGTGTGTGAAAGAGTGGATTTTAATGCTGTTAGTCTTGTTTATACAAGTGATGCTCATTTTTAAGGTTGCAAAAACAGTGTTAAACATTACATGTCACATGAAAGCACCATAAAACATAGTCTACATATGTGAGAAACAATTTGCTTCATTAAAATAGTTTGCTTAAAATAAATTAAAGTTCTCTGTCGTTTAGCAAAAAAAATTTAAAGCTTATCCTTCAAACTATTTGCATATTAAAAGTTTTTAGGAGCAAATTTAGAAGCTTTTCAGAGCAAGGACAACACTCTGTCTTCAGTAAAGTGACACTATGTGGTGATGCTAGGGCTGTTAAGAACTTTTTCCACATGCAGTGAAGAATGTTTCTAGTGTCTCAGTTGCAGATGGTGCAAAAAAGTGTCACTCAGAGGTAAAACTCAAACCAACCTCCACCTATGGTTAAAATTTTCTCCTCTCTTTTAGGGGAGGAAAGAAATGGACATAGTTCGCAGTACCCATTATCCCCACCCGTGTCAGAAGTTTCTAAACCAAAAACTGGAATTTCCTCACTCGGATAATCGTACTTTTCAAATCACTTTGTACCCACCAGAGTCCTTCGGATACAATTTGCCAGGCATGTGTAACTTTATAACAAAAGAAAATCAACTATGTTCTGAGGTGAATAAAAAATGTAAAGGTACAAAAAAATTATTATTATTATTATTATTATTAAATAAAACTATTTATTACTTAATAATATAATATTTAAAACATTTATTAATCATTTGTATATACTTTTATTAGTGTTTGCATACTTTTCAAATTAAATTAACAATTTTAACTTCGGATACGAATTTCGGTTTTGAAGTTTTTATTTCAACAATCTCGTGTTTTGCTCATGCTTAATTAGAATGACTTCAATATCCATGGACGCTCATGCTCTTGACCCAACAAACTGTACAATGAGTTTATCACATGAAATCAGAAAGAAATTAGTTTGATGCATTTATTATTTCAAATTTAATGGTGGCAACAGTTACTTTGAATAACTCAACTGTTAATGTTTAATCATGCGAAATCAGATATTAGTTTAGTTTGATGTATTCTTCTTTTCAAATTTATTAGTGGCAACAGTTATTTTCAATAAATTTAATATGTTAAGTCTATGGGGATTTTGAGAAATTCAAACTCTCCCACCCCAATTTTGGTTGACCCCAGCGAATTCGCACATAGCCTATATTCTTTCCCTCGGTGAAGGGAAATGCAGAGTTTGGGGTCTCTAGCTCTTCTGGAAGATGAGTGCATAAACGGACACACAAACTTTCTTCCTTATACAATATATTAGATAATGCTTCCCATGTCACAAGCGCCTTCATTTGGCATACAAGTTATGTTCAGGACTTGAGTTTAAAAAAATATGTAGAACAATTCTTTGCACATTTTCTCTTTTTTTTAAGGGGAAGGGGGGGGGGGGGGTAGAAGCAGGGGATATTTATAACCTGTGATACTCCCCATGTAACAAGCTTTCATTTACATAACCTGTTTCTTTTGGCCCTCACATTCTAAAGATATAGTAGAACAACTGATTTCATATTTCTCCTTTTCAAGGGAGGAAGAAAGCATGGGGATTCATTTTTATACCCTATGACACTCCCTGCCTCACAAGCTTTCATTTGACACATAAATCATTAAGTTTGTCTGCCACATTTGAAAGATATGGTGAAACAACTGTTGTGACAAACATAAAAACTAGCAAACCCAAATAACCGACAAACGATGAGTGAAAAGCAATGGGAAGATAGGTAAAAATATATCCCTTTAATAGTCCTGGGCTCCTTTGCAGTGTGGCATGAGTGTAGTAGAGATTTTATAATGAGAGCTAGATCTGGTGCTTGTACATCTAAATTCTTTCTACTATACTGGTACATTGGAATTATTGTTGCAATCAAAAACCTGCAGCCCCATTCTTAAACAGACATTATAATACACCATGACAGAAAAATTTGCAAGTGTTGAAATCCTGCTATCACTATCAGCTTTAAACACAAAGTTACTTTCAAATATGTGATTTTAAAAACATTACTTTAAAAGGGTTTAGGCAAAAATCCTAAATTTGGCTCTTTATTCTGCTATTTTTACTTCTGCATCACTAATACTTTGATGTTACACTTCCAGGACTATTGAAGTGATATATTTTTTAAGTTTATGAACTTTGTTTAATATTGGCATCTGTTGAGGTTGGTACAATGGTATTATAATGAAATTTTATATTGATACATATTACTGTGATACAACATAGATTAATCCTACTAACTCTATATATTTTTACTCAGCAATTAAATGTAATAAATACATGTACATAGTTGAAACAGCTTTAACTTTAAAAGTAGTGAAACCTCCCTAAAGGGAATACCAGTGGGATGAAATAAAGTGACCATTACACAGAGGTGTCCACTTAAGGGAGTTGAGGCCAGTTTGACCAAGCTGAACAAATAAAATGCATACAATAAAATATGTACAACAGGAATAGATTAATAAATTTAATGTAGTAAGTAAATGCATAAATGTATATCATTTTTGATAAGAAAATAAAATTAACTTTTTTGTTTATTTTTCATTTTTACAGTTTTTACTGTGTTTACAATTAAGTCACTTATTAATTTTAGTCAACTCATGGTTTTGGTTTACATAGGAGTTCCTTAAGGTTGATGGGGATTTAATACATCAACATGTTTAAGGAATTTGGATTCACATTGTCCTTCAATTCTTTTCTTCTTCAAGTTCTCCATTGATCTTATTAATGTTTAATACCTCAATGTTTGCACCTTTTAAGACTGTATTACAGTCTATTGAAACACATTCTTCACCCTTTTATTTTTCCATTTGCAAAATATAGGAAAGAGAAGTATCCCAGAAAGTACTCCTAGCTCTTCAGGCTTTCTCCAACCAAGTCACTGGTGACCATTGCCTCAATCACAACACTCAAAGTTTGCCTGCTGGAACAGTAGCTAGCCCTCTAACCACTATTCCAGTTAAAATCCTTCAATTCTTTTCAAAATCAAAATTAATTGGATCTTCTAATGTTTATAGCAAGTCATTAAATACAGACATGCCAGATTAATCTTCAATATCATCATCATCATCACATTGTCCAAAATTACAGTTAAATCCTACATTCTTGAAAAAAATTTACAATTCTAGAGAGGTCACTCAACCAATGCTTAATACAGGTGCTTAATACCTGCAATACCCTGATGATTTTGCTAAGTTTGATCCCATTATTTCCATTCATTCACTTTTGAAACAGATGTTCAAAAACCAATGTTGATATTTTACCTTGAAATTTTCTGCAATTCACTGATCTAGAGGTTAAGATGTGAATGGGAGGCAAAAGCTCTTTTTCAATACTGTTTAATATAATCTTTGGATGAGATGTTACATTACCAAGGATTAAAATAATTTTTCTGTTTGGGCAATGTCTTTTTTTATGTAACTGAGTCAGCCATTCCATCATTATGCATCTAGTCATCATTGACTTACCATTTGCTCTCCAATTAACAATAAATTTATTTGGGTTAGTGCCTTTAAAGCACCTTAATTTCAGTGACTTACAGATAACAAGAGGAATTTCCCAAAAGCCTGTCATGCTTATACGCAAAAGTACTGTGATATGTTCCTTTGCCACTTTACCCCGAAGGGGAATTGATTCGGTTGGTAGAGTGCCAGGCTCATAATCTGCAGTTCCCAAGTTCAAATCCCAACTATGACTGCATTGAAATTTATCTCAGCTAAATCCTCACACTGATCTGGTCAGAAAGGGGACACCAATGGGCTTGGAAGAGCCACCGTTCTTTGGATGGGACATTAAGCTGTGGCTCTTTGTGCAGAAGAGTCATACCCTGTGCATACATTAAAGAACACTCTAGAAAGTCTTGATGGAAGATTTCCATCTGTTTCCTAACAGCTGTCAAGTGGATCTTTTCCCCAAACTTCTGTGAATCTTTGATGTCCCTGTGACCTGGCCATTTAGTCCACTATCTGCAGAAAAGTACTGTTCAGAGGTAAAACATTCCAATCCTACTTTACTCTCAGCATGTTTCCTTCTAAAGCACATCATATTTTCTGGAATTGTGGGGAAAAACAGATTCATTTCATCTCCATTCTATATATTTTCTGGAGAGTATGATTTGAGTATTGATGGCAGTCTTTCTTCTCATTCAAAAGCAGTTTCTAAAATTTTATGTGGGAGAACTTTCTAAACAAGGTTTTGAAGGAAATAGGGACAGATGGAATATTATACATATTTTTGCAGCCATTTTCAAAGATTTTGTTTCAATCATAGGCCCAGATATAAGAATTTTTTAACTACATACAGGACAAAATTACTCAAATACCAATTTATTTACTAAAGGACATTTGCTGTTAGAAAATGGTATTGTTTTCCATTCTCATTTTTCCACCACTGTTTTAAAAGTGGTGGAACCACATACCTTAATTTTTAATGATTAATGGTGCTGAATTTTGGTGAAAGTTTTGCTTATTTTGAAATGATCAGTTAACCTATGAACTCCATTTTTTCCTTTCCCCACATGCTCTATAACTTTGTCTTTTAAAGTTAACAGCTTCCGAGTTATACTGAGTCCTTAACTGGGTATAGAACTGTAAAATTCCTATAAACTACCCAAAAATTAGCTATACACTAGAAAAATCCTCCCTGCAAAATCAGATATTGCATCCCAGAATGACCACATATGCAGACTTACTTGTAAGGAACACAACTGCACATTATGGAATATAGATGGTAGAAAATAATGAAATAAACTTGACATATTTGGTATCTACTAACAAATTACCACTTTGAAGTCTACTATTAGATTATTAGTATTAACAGATGGTAGTGTCAGGCTAGATGATATTTTATTTAGATGGTCATTATTCTTTGCACATCTAACAATTATCAGTCTGTTGAATGAGTACAGCTGACTCACAGAATAGAATATTTTCCTTAAACCCAAAATTTTTGCCTAATATTGTTCAAGTGTTCATTAGAGAGAGGTCAAAAATATGCAATGGACACCTTTTGAAGTGTCTGTGTCCATAATGGAAGATTGTCTATTTTAGAGAGGTTGCTTAATATGTAATTTCCAAAGCTTCTGGCAGGGACTCAACAAGTGTCCACAAATGGAGGTGTCCATTAAGAGAGGTTTCACTGTATATTATTTCTATTTAAAATATTCAGACATTACTTACTCTTTAATGATATCATCAATCATACTATTGGCAAACTTAAAATTTTCACATATAGGTATAAATGACAGAGCGAAGTCTACATCTAGAAAGATAAAGTCAATCAGTAGCGTAACATGAACAATGATAATAATACTTATTCACTCCAATACACAAATTTCAGTAAAATATTGTAAAACTGCTACACCACTAAGAAATATCCAATCAAGATCCTTCCTGAAAAAGCAATCACTAACAAAATTGTTTTGTTAATAATATTAAAATTTGAAATCTTAATAATTCTATTACAAGGAAATAACATTTAACACAATTAATAGCTGTACATTAACATTTAAACATTATAAGTCCGGAGGAGTGCTCAGAATATTCTTGTAGAATCCTACCAGCTTAATAATGCCATCTAGGCTGCTATTCAAATACTACAATAAGTTCCTATTTTCTGTACTCACTATTGGTACAAACTTTTAAGCCAGCCTTAAGCACAATAAATAAATCCTGTAATGGAGCTCAAGTAAAAAAGAGGAACAATATTTACCAATAATGGTGGTGAATGTCTGCTGGCACAGGTACAGCTTGTAATTACTTGTTATATCTCACTCTATCTTCAGTTGTTTGTTGAGCATTGACATAGATGTTGGTACTGTTGTTATCACCAATGCAGATTGCAGATACTTGTCATACTCTACACAATCGTGCCCAGTTGTTTGATAAGCATTGACATAGTCATCAGTACTATTGTTAATATCACTACTATAGCTGTATACCAGTTTTTTTAAAATTCCTAGGAGCTCCTGTCATCAATTTCCTTAATGACACCTGGTTATTATAATTCTCATAATTGAATAAGTTTCATCACTCAACTGGTTTTAAACTGATAGTTTTATTATGACATTTGACTCAGATACTCAAAACTTACTAAAATAACCCTTTCAAGAAAGTTACTAATATTTATCCTCTCCTAAAGAGTTAAAAGTTTAAAATACAACTGCCCTTTCCCAGAGCTATGTGTTTCGTCAACCCTCCATGGTTTTTGGCTTCATCAGGCTCTCGATTGTGGATGTTACATCTCTTATAATGTTTAAATGTTAATGTATAGTTATCAATTGTGTTAATTAAATTTTATTAATCTAGCTGTGATTTTTATTTAATAGAAGGAAATAACACTTTTCTGCCATGTTTTCAAAATGTTTATGTTCTTTATGCAAGTAGAATAACATCTACAACAGACTTTGATTAAATGTTGTATTAATTACAAATCATTCCAAGTCAAATCTACCAATTGACTGAAAAAAGACAATGATGGGTGAGTGGGCAGGGGGCATACCCACCCACTCACCCCCTTTGAGAATGCTGTTAAGGTAAAAGAGGGGAAAAATTATTAAACTTATGAATTTTTTTCATGTATTTTTCAAGAATTTTTTTAAAGATCTCTAAAACAGAGAAGGTAATGTTCTACTATAATGGAAATACAGTCTTTAAGTTTCTAGCCCCCCCCCCTCCCCTTAATTTTTTTTTAGATCCAGACATGCACAGAAGTAATTACACTACTATTAGTTACATTGAGGACTCAATTTTAAACCATGTCAAACATGTACACATGTGGATAAGAAAACACAGTATCAGAGACATATTTTGCATGTAGATATTTAGCACACCAGAAGCACTGACTTTGTATTTCCATGCTAATAAGCATAATTTTTCAATATGTTTGAGAAAATATATGAAATAAGAGAAGGACTATCAATAAAAACATTTGAATAAAGTGAACTTTAAAATAGTTGTTTCAGTTCACAAATGGCTGGAAATCCCTATCCTATAATACAGTGGTCCCCAAACCTTTGATTGGCAGGCTACAGGGGTATGTTGTTTGGGTTGTTTTACTTCTGAGTGGCACTTTTTTTGCACAGAATGGGATATATGGTCAGGTCAAGGACCCTAAATGCTCAGAGAAGATTGGGAGAGGGGACCCATTGGATAGCTTTTAAGAGACAGATGGTAGCCTCCCTTAAGGCCATCCAGTGTGTTCTTTAATGTGGCATGCTATTGTGTCACTTCAGGGCCCCACAGAGTATGTATTTTGGTTCGGGGGACAAAGGGTGATTTTACATGATCTCCTTTGTTTATAAACTTTAAACAAAACAGATGATTTACATTTGAATGCCTGTCCCATACTACAGATGCATAAAACATTATGAACATTTCAGAGGGCTATAATTATATACTTGAAAGCATTGATTTCTGATTCAAAACTACACTGTAAACCCAGTGAATTTGTTAACTATGATACCATACCTAGAGATATCAGAAACCACTATGGAAAGTGATTAATGAAAAAAATAACTAGAATAAATTGAAAACAAAATAAGTTGTTACAATTATAAACAGAATGTTACTCTAATAATTGTTCTTTATTTTTGTTTGATTTCCTTTATAATTTGTCAATTTAGCTCTATCACATCCATGGGCAAGCCAGATGAAATTCTATGGTTGACTGGAATTGGTCTGTGGGCTGTAATTTGAGGATCCCTGCTCTACTACATTATCTATGGCATTGTTTCCTAAAGTGTGGTCCAAGCCCAGTACTGGTCCTTGGGGGAAAACACCAGTACTAAGGAAATATCCAAATAATAAATGATCCTTTTATTATCATGCAGCATTCATGAACACAACAAGATAGGATTGGTTCCCACTGTATATTTGCATATTTTCTTCTTAATTATTAAGTCACATAATAAGTGACTTATTTTTACAAAATTAAATAGAGAGTGAAAAATTAATTGTTTTCATTGTTTTTATGTACTTATATTTTTGGGTCGCAAAAGGTTTTAAAAAGAAATTTGTTACCAGCTTCTTAAAGTTTGGGAAATCCTGGTATACATTATTGCCACTATCACTATTTGTAAGTCAACAATTATATTTTCAACAACTTGCTCACTTGTTACATCAACTGCTATACTTTAGAAACTATGTGTTATCTCTGTGCATTATCAACAAAATTTCACGTTCTTCAATTTACTACACCCATTAGTTCTCTCCAGTGTTGTACAATGCATGCTATAAAGCAGTATTTTAGCTTCTACTGAGACTTTATGAGCTCCAGACTGCTTTTAGTACTTGCAACAACAATGCCATATTTCTACTTTTATGGACTTATAATTTAAATATTTACTCCTATGCATATGCACAATTGCTTTAGTTTATTTGGTATGCTTATATTCAAGCTAGCAATAGATCTTTACTACTCTGTTGCTATAGTGATAATTTATCTTGCTAAGTACATAGCTGATCTACATCACTAGATTCATGCCATTCATTCCCTTCCACACAGAAATGACACTGAACTAACAACTTATACAGTGTTACTGCTGCATAATAATACTTAGAAACTCTAAAGCCAGTATCTTTTAACCCTTCCAGGGCCTAAACAGCATGTATACATACGGAGAATCTGAATTGTGAGTGTTGATGATGTATGCATATGGTCTTAGTACAACAAAAATATATTGACTTTTTAAAAATAAAAATTGCCATTGTAATTTATATATCTATATCATATAAAAATATATAATTCAGGCTTCAAAAATATTTTGTTTTTTAATTTGATGCATATTTTACTAAACTACTCTTTTAACTTTGATGCATATTTTATTTATAAATAAAAATCATATTTCAGGTTGAATATCATATTATTCAGGAAGAAATTTCCTTTCGATAAATATATAATTTAACTATTTTTATTCAGCAAGTTTTCCAAAATGAAACCTTAATTGTATAGTGCGATCTTTTTTTCACCATATCACATAGAAAAGGCATATTAAAATTAATATGCCTTCAAATTTATTTATATTATTTATTTTCATAAAATTCGTAATTAAATTTTGTTTAATTTGGTATATAACATGACCTATTTCCATTGATTGGTTATTTTTTAAAAAAATTCTAAAGTTGACTTGTTTATTTGATTCAGCACAATTGGCTCAAAACCTGGAATTTTCTCAAAGTATAGTACCGAGAAAAAACTTACAAAACGAGAAAAATATTTACTTAAAATCAAAAAAATAATTTTTTTTGTTTTCTATTCATGTGCATTATAATCATTTTTATCTATTATTTTTTTAAAATAAATTTTTATTCGTGTTGTCAGATGCATTTTTTACTACGACTCTAAAAAAGACCTATTAAAATAAAATATATGATCTTTTTTGTTACATATTATAATTTCAGAAAATCCAGAATGAAATGCTGATTAATTTGGCATACAACATGCCATAATTCCTTTCATTAGTTATTTGGCAAAAAAGTTCTAAAGTTATTTTTTTTGGCTGAGCATAGGCAGAAAATAGCTTGGCCCCTGGATAGAAACCCGTTTTTGAGACTTAGCCCTGGAAGGGTTAACAGTAAGTATAATGTTGTTCAATTGAAGATGAACAAACCAAGATCTGAATTTATTGATATCAATATTTCATTTAAATTTGCCAGTTCATTTCTGAAGAATTCACAAGCCTTTCTTACGATAGCTTATCAAGGTAAACTGATCCCAATTCTGTAACCATGTACTAACTTGCTGTTACTTACCTGCTGTCTCACTTGTAACCAGTTTCTTTTGGCTGTATGGATCACTTGTTCATGGATACCATCTTGTCTTCTTTGAGAATTAGTTTAGTTTCATATTTGCTGTTCAAATTCATAAATCTCTTAATTATTAGTTTAATTACTAATAATGTTAGAGTGCATCTTCTTGCAGCCAAATAAAGCATATTAATTTTTACTGCCCATATTTTTTACAAGTATAAGTATGCTTACAAGTAGTGATGAGCTATTAGCCAATGGGCAAAGAGATGTTTTTGTTTCCATCAGGCCTCAACTTATTTGAAACGATATATAATGTTTGAAAATAAAGGTTTATTGCCTAATTTTTGTTGATGGTGTAGTCTACCAGATTAATTTTGCTTCATTTCTTTATATTTAAATTATATAATTTAATGTAGCTCTTGGGGATCTCAAGTAACCTGTTCTGTTTGCAGAGATCACAAGTATGCTAGACATTAACCTGTGTTTTCTAGTTTAAGGTGATTCAATACTTGATATAATATTAATTGTATTGTTAAATATTATAATAAGATAATAATTTCAAGGCAGTTCCTTTGGTAAAATACAGTAATAATTAAGCAAATAGGCAATGAAGTAATACTTTAATCTTTCATAAAATGAATACTTACCATCTATATCTTTTGTTGCATTTCTATACACTACAAATGCTACACTCCCATCCAATATTGCATCATTTTCTATTTCAGCTTCCTAAAACAATTGAATTTAGAATACATTTGAATTGTCTTTTAAAACAAAACACAGAGTTCAATGAAAAAAAACTTTTCTTCCATCTGAGCAACCATTTCCACCTTAAAGAACTTTTTTTCAGGTGGAAATTGGAATGTGGTTCAAAACCACATTTGCTCAGCTGAAACTTAAAAAAGACAATATTGGCCTCAACATTAGTTAGTTAGACCCATTATGTCTTACAAAGAAAACCTGCAATATTTAAAAATGCATACATATTTGTGCTTCCTCCCCCTCATGAAAATGCGGCGGGGGTGGCTCAGTCAGTAGCGCATCAGGCTCGTAATCTGTAGTTCCCAGGTTCGAGTCCCAGCTGGGTCAGCGTTGAGATTTATCTCCGCAAAATTCCCCGCCCTGCCCACGGTCAGTAGGGGACACCGATGGGCTTGGAAAGGCTGCCGTCCGTCGGATGGGATGTTAAGCCATGGCCCCGTGTGCGGGAGAGCCATATTCTGTGCATGTTAAAGAACACACTGGATGGCCTTGATGGGAGGCTACCATCTGTCTCCCAACAGCTGTTCCAGTGGGTCCCCTCCCCCAACCTTCGGGGCCCATGTGACCTGGCCATTTAGCCCATGGTGTGCAAAAAAGTGCCGCTCAGAGGTAAACAACCCAACCCAACCCACTCATGGAGACAGGGGTGATCATAATGATCTGGCCCATGAGTGTATATTGTCTTTGATGTAATTATTTACCCTTCACAAAAATTAAGTAGGGAAACTGGTTTTTTGACTTGCCTTTGCATATAAGAATGAATTAGTGTACTTATGTAGAAATTAAGGAAACTCGTTTAACATCAAATTAAATAAAAATCCCTTCATATTTGAATAAATTCAACATTTTAAGTTGACAAGGGGAAAAAAGAGAATTTTTGGCAAGAAAAATAAAATGTAAATGAAGAATTTCTTTTTGAATATTGAATATTTCTGTGTATTTCAACCTCCCTGTGTAAGATGCTAACACTAGTTTTAGAGCCTATTTTTTGGGAAAAAGGTTGAAAGCAAAAGTAAAAGGTTAAGGGTACACACCAACTAGAAGTAAAAAACAAAAAAATGAAATTCTGCTTATCACTAATGATTGAAAGAAAAGAAGTCACATATGCACACCACTTTTCAAAAGAGTGGCACACTAATCTTGTGTTTTTCCATCAAGAGATTGTTCTATACAAGAAGTGCCATTTGGTAACAGGTAAAAGCTCATCCTCATGTAAAGTATGCATCTTGTTAGCTGGGTGCTAAATTGGGGAAAAAATATACCATTTTTAAATAATGAAGTTGAGCAAAAGTTGAAATGGAGTTGTTAACTCTATTTTAAATTAAAATTTTATTACCTTTGATTGTTTAAGTCCAAGAATTTCTCTTCTCTTTAAAATCTGTAAAATAAAATTATGAATTATTCTATGAATGTATAAATGCACATTTGATGTATATATATAAAATAAAAATCTATCCATAATATTAAACTGATATTTAAAAATACTCTAAATAACAAAATTAAAATAATTAGAAAGCAACTTACCAAATCTACAAACATGAGCTCCATTCGAAAATACTGAAATTAAAATGAAGCATTAAAATTTTTGTCCTTTTTATCACATACCTATATATTTCATAACAATATATATGTATATACTGTATTTTAATGCATATAAGAAACCCCTTTTTGCCAAATATTGGGTCCCAAAAATAGGGGGTTTCTTATACATGAATAATATTCTTAAATAAATGATTATATCTTAAAAAAATAAAAATATCTTTGATGAAAAATCAGGGGGTTCCTTATACATGTTAAAATATGGTACTTATAAACAATTTTTTTTTTGAAATGGGTTTGAAACTTATTTTTTACTCTTGTATGATTGGGTTATTTACTTTTTTTTTTCACACTAAACTGGCTAAATGGCCAGATCACAAGGACCCCAAGGGCTCAGAGAAGGTTAGGGGAAAGGAACCCAGTGTCTAGACTGGGTTCCTGTGTTAGGAGACTGATATTAGCCTCCTGTCAAGGTTATACAGCACGTTTCTTAACATGCACACAGTATGGCTCTCCTCAACATAGAGCCAAGGCTTAACATCCTTGTAAAGGACAGAACTCCATCCATGTCCCCTGTCTCACCTGAGGGTAAGGTGTTGGTTAGTAGAGGTAAATCTAAACATTGGCAGAGTTAGGGCTTGGAACCTTGGAAATGGAGATTATGAGCCTGACATGCTACCAACTGAGTCAACCCCAGCCTCTTTTATTTTTGTTTTGACCAATAGCAAATATGTAAAAAAATATAAAAAAAATATATAAAAAATGTACATACATTTCTTTCAAATTCTTATTATGAAAACTGTACAAAATGTGCCAACTATCAAATGCAATGTTAAGAATAAATTATCACAGATATAGTTTAAAATTATCTTTCTCTGCTACTTAAAATTACTGCAAAAGTTATAAATTTTAGTTATTACATTAATTTATAATAGGAGAGCAACACACTAATCTTTTTCCTGCTTTTATATGTTTTCAAATGCACTGCTGTTAGCTGTTTGCTCTGAAGAATAAATATGAAAAATTAAAACAAGTTGATAGAATTTTTTTTTTTGACAAGAGTATGTATGATCTTATGACTTCCTGATTATATGCCAGGCACCTTTGCCATCTGAGCTATCCTTTTATTCTTAGCTTTTCAGCTTACGTTATGAAGAAGTATTTGGCATTAGATGTAATTTACAGCATCACAGCATTCATTACAGATAATGTTTTCACAGACAAAGTCGAAAAATTGGTGATAACGGGATAATTCAGATTATAAGAGTGTCTGGTAGGTAATCAGCAGTTATGGTTCAATCTTACTCTCACAAAAATTACAGTTATTGTTTCAATTTATTCTATGTTCTACACATTTGCTTGTAAATTGCTATAATGCATGATAAATACATCACATTAAATGCCTTTTTATATGGCTTTCAGTTATTCCCTGATAATGGCAAAATTGTGTGATTAAATGCTAAAGATAAATTATCACGAATGATTTAATTATTATCTAACATGTCAGGTTTTCAACAATAAAGTGAATCTATTGGATGTATAAATTGATGCACCCATATTTCCCCAAGTACATATACCACAAACAATGAAAGGATACACAAGTGGTGGAAGAACTTTTTTTGAGCTAGTAGCAATGTACAATATGATTAGATGGGGCAAAATTTTAGGCACTGTACTGTAAAAAATTTACTGCTTTTCTTTTATTATTCGAGTCGCATTCAGCATAAATAAGAATAAATAAATAAATACACAGATTTAAATTTAATACAAAGTGAGTATTTATTTATGAGAACATAAATACTAAATTTTTTACTGGATTCACAAATACTTTGTGAGCTGTATTAAACACTATTATTGGTCACAGTTTATCCATCAATGGGATAAATCAATGCATAACAAATCCATTATCTTGAAAACATTTTGTACTTTGCCAAGAAGATTACCAAAGTGCAACAGCCACACAGAAAATGTACAGCATGCATTATCAAAAAAAAAACATCCAAGAAGAAAGTATTGCTCCACTGTCACAAAGAGGAGGGTAAGCTCTTACTAGTTTGAATATTACAGTCACCTTGTGCAATTCATCTCAAATTTGACTCATTGGACCATGCATCACCAGGTACTTGTGACCAGGTGATTTAGCCCATTGGTAAAGTGGTAAAACAATCACTGTAGTCTCTGGTGGCACTTTTTTTTTTTTGCACATAATGAGCTAAATGGCCAGATCACAAGGACCCTGAGGGGCCAGATAAGGTTGGGGGAAGGAGACCCATAGGATAGATATTAGGAGACAGATGGTAGCCTCTTGTCATGGTCATCCAGCATGTTCTTTAATGTGCACAGGGTATGGCTCTCATGCACAAGGGGGCCATGGCTTAAAGTCCCATCTGATGGATGATAGCCATTCCAAGCCTATCAGCATCTGCTATTGATCAAGGGCAGGGAGTTTTGTGGAGATAAATCTCCATGCTGACCCAGCATGGAGATTAGAGATCAAACCTGAGAATTGTAGATTATGAGACTGGCATGTTTCAACTGATCCACCTCAGACCTGTTTTTGTTTACAAAATGATATGCAATGTATATAGGAAATTGCCTATTAAGAATCATTTTGCATTTTAAAAGTTAAAATTTAATTACCTCTTGCCACAACAGCCTGGATTCTGGATGGAAGCGAAGAGCCCTTTGCAGCAAATTTCTAGCATTTTCTGGAGCATTATTTTCTTCCATTTCCCACTTTGCTGCCATTACCCACAAGGCTAAACATAAAAAAAATATAAACAAATGCAATTTCACTAATTAAATTTACTGTACTGTCATTATTGTTGTATAAAAAAAATTCAAAGCAATTTTTAAATATATAAATAAAAAAACAAATAAATTACATTTTTGAAAAAACTAGATAACAGTATAGTATCATATGTCTGGCAATGACAACAAAGTGAACAAGATTGGATAAACACATATAATTTCATCTCCAGAACACAAAAGTTTATGGTTGCTATGCAAACTACTGCACTTCAAAAGCAATCACTGCATTCACTTCATTAACAGCCCAATGCCTTGTTATTCAAAAGATACTCGTGTCCAGATAATTTATCTATATGCTGTGCATGGGCATAATCTTGCACCTACATGAAATCCTGCAAAAAATTTGTTTAAAGAGTGTAAATTGATTACATCAGCAACAGTGAAAAAAATTGTAAACAGCTTTGAAGAGATAGGAAATGTAAATGATCATCTACAAACTTGCACCTTATTTCTGCAACAGATGAGAGTACTAGCACATCATGTCTTGCTGTCATATTGGTGATTCCCAAGAGTCAACAAGGAAGCTGGCATAGGATTGTCAAATCAGTTATAAATCTGCACATCGCATTCAGGGCCATTGATAGCTATTTTATCGGCTGGAGTGAACTTGGTCTTTGCTGCATTGATCTTAGATATTAATAATTAATTTAACTAAATGTAATGCCATTTTTAAAAGCAACTGAAAATTGTCTCTTAAAAATAGGTTGTACTCATTCTGGTCAACTTTACTGCAGCTATGGCCATCAGATTGTTTCTAAATATGCTGTCCCTAAAAAAATTAGGCCCAGTGCAATTGCCCTTGGTTCTACATGCAGTAGCACTATCTCTGATCACATTCTGAAAGTACATAATTTTCATCCTTACAAGATTGAGTTTGTGGAATAACCCCACTCCAACTATTACGACCACATAATGGAGTTCTGTGAATAAATATAATCATGGAGACAACATAAGTGAAAGGATCATCCTCTCAGATGAGGTGGTTTTTCATGTCTAGCCATGTAACTATAAAACTTTTAGTTATTGGTCAAATGCACATTATCATTTGACACAAGCACAACCTCTCATGGTGTGGTATTCACAAGGATCAAACACATAGGACAAAGACATGCCATTTATATCAAACATCTAGAAACTATCCATTTTTAAGAAAATTAACCTTCAAGCAACTGTTTACTACAAAGGTGTGACAGTGGCCTGCCAATATAATAAAGTATGTGAAGAAGAATTCAACAGAAAGGTGGTACACATTAGAAAGGGCAACTTATTTGGGACTTGGCACTAAGTCTCTTTGATCTGCAAACACAGTAATTATTCAGTGGGATGGTGTATAGCAATTCCAAAAAGGATTTTTTAATAACAAATTTCATCATTAGAAAACTAAATTCTTTTTATAGTGCAAAACAAGATATAAATAACTTAAGAACAGCAACTTCAGTTTGAGAACTTAAAACAGTCACTTACCTGGAGTTTTATTATGAAACTGAAGCATCCGAGCAAACAGCCCACTAATTGTATGATGCCAATTCTAAAAAAGATGAGATTTAACAAATCATTAATATTTAAATATTGTATATTTACTAATTTATCACTTTTGAACAATACAGAAATTATAAAACATGTTTATTACTCAAACATACTAGGCAGCAGAATATAATTACCATAAAAGCTTGAACAGTAACTTAGCAATAATTTAAGCCCAAGTTATTCTAAAAGCCCAGATACAAAGTAAATTAAATATAAATGTAGCTGAGATTTCCACAATTATTGTGGGTTTTTTTTAATTAATTTATGAACATGTGATGTAATCACAGAATGGAGTTCTGTGAATGAGTAAAAAATGTACACAAAACTGTTCCAGCTTTTTATATAAAAATTTTAGAAATCTTTCCATGTAATACCATTTTTTGAAAATAACTGTACAATTCCATTTTCATGAAAAGGGAATCCATACATCCAAATAAATGTCTGACATCCCTCCTGAGATCCATCTATTATTTATAAATTCTGCAATATTACTGGGCTACAATTTAGGTTCTAGCATTTTATATGTTATATATAGTTCATTATTAAAATGAATTAAAATGAATGTTTTAAACATGCTGCTACAATTATTATATATATATACTGCATGCTAAATTCAATCTGTAATAGTAGGTAGACATATATTGAAGAGTTTACGATATTTTCCTAAGATGGTGCGGAAAATTGGCCAGGTGTAGCACCTAAAGTGTAACTCTCTCATTTATGTGGTATAATAATCAAGACCTATCAAAGGAATATGCTCTTCCTCAGAGAAGGATGAAAGAGGGTTTTTTTTTTGATGTTTCAACTCCTGATAAACTTATTTAATGGCAATTTTTTTCCCCAGTGCTGAATTTCATTGGTAATGGTACTGATTAGAGATGTCATATGTAGTAGCTTCATCTTTGGCTGAACAGGACCATATTATCCATACTTGTGTGTGATCATCACAATCACCAAGCCATAGTTAATATTACGTTTACATAGAAAGTACTGCTTGTGTTCCACACAAGCAGTACTTTCTATATAAACATAGCAATATAATGATTTTTTTCCACACAAAATGACTACACAGGCTGTGTTTGAGACCCATGGGTTAGAGGGTTCTGGATCATGTGCTACTACATGGTGTAAATCTAAAATAGAGTTGTATTGTTCATAGATAAATAGCTGTCCTTGGCTATTGAGGTCTATATGTGATGCCCAATTTAGCAATCCCATATTTCATTGGGTTGAGTTACTTTACCAATAAGTGGCACTTTTGTGCATGCAATGGGCTAAATGGCCTGGTCATAAATAACCCAAGGACTCAAAGTTGGGAAGTTGACCCACTGGACAGTTATTAGGAGACAAATCAAAGCCCCATATTTTGTATTAGCTGAAGTGGATTTCTCATATGCTTTTAACTTGATTAGCCTGGCAAACTGTCACTTGTATTATCATTGTGTTTATAACTGGGAAATTTGAAGACTATTGTAAAATTAATATACATAAAATATAATTAAATGCAGTGGCTGAGTGGTTAGTGCACTTAGTTACTGATCAAAGGGAACTGGGCTTGAGACCAAATTAGATATAGACATTTTTGTACTGTGCTTCTGCTAAGGCCTCCCCTTCCTCACAGATCTCCTCTATGGTATATTATACTGAAAGACTCCTGTTAGACCTTTGTGGCAAGTGACTACTTGAAGGGTAAATTTTCATATTTTATTGTAATAACACTAATGCAAATGATGTTTTTGAAAAACTTATTAAAGTACAGAAATACTTTAATATAAATTTTTAAACACATATTTAATAAATTTCCTTTTAATCCTAAAAGTATTTTAGGAAAGTGCTGCTTACTTGTTTCCATGGATGTTTACTACTACTAATGAGTGTGACACCAACAGTCATATTTCCTTTTGAATCCTAAAATACTTTGGGAAAGTGTTGCTCTCTTGCTACCATGGATGCTTCACTACTACTACTACTGAGTGGGATACCAACAGTCATGGAATTGTGATTTGTGAATCCAGAAATGACAAGGAAAACTATTATTAAGAAAAATGCCTAATATAATTTAACCCCATCAGAAAGGATAACAAAATCATTTTCTCTAATCATGAACAGCAATAAAAAAAAAATTCCACTTCTTTTTCACATTGTGGGTAGGCTTGTTGACTTTTCAACTGTCAGAAAAAAAGACTTGTTTGCCTACCATTTGCTATTCAGTTTGTTTTATAACCATTACAGTGCTGAAAAAGCAAACAATGCATGGAATGGAAGAAATTGTGCCATATATTTTTTTAGCTATGTTTCCTCGACATTCTTATATCCACAGAAAGCTCAATCCTAGTATCAACAGGATTGATTAGCTTTAACCAGCTGACCTTACACACTGAGGATTTTGTTGGAACTCCAATACACGCACACATCATTCTTTACAATATAAATATATTGAACAATATGCAACAGTTCCATAAAATTTACTCCTTGATATCAGAACTAAAAAGTACTTCGAAGAATTGGCAATAAAGGTTAATTCCTTTCAGATTAAAAGTGAAAATAATTCTGAATTACAAAATTGAGTACTGTATTTTAATGTGTTTAATGAACCCCCTGATTTTTCATCAAAGATATTTTTATATTAAGATATAATCATTTATTTAAGAATACTATCCATGTATAAGAAACCCCCCTATTTTTGGGACCCAATTTTTGGCAAAAAGGGGTTCCTTATACATGTTAAAATACAGTATATAATGTTAAATTACACTTTTTTTTTAAATACTTGTTAAAATAGTAAATATCAAGCAATGAAAATTTTTTGTGTATTCGCAACTTCTCTAATATATTTCTTACCATTCGCTTGCAGAATTCAATTTGTGACAGCCAAAGTTTCACATCATTTTGATGACGAGCAGTTGCAGCCTGAAATAAGAGATATAGCATATTTCTTATTTGTTGTTGATTGGTATGTATTAGGGTGAACATTATATTACAATTTAACAATATTGTAAATACAAAACTTGAAAGTAAGATATCACTGTTTGACAAAATTAAGGTAGCACTAACAAAAAAGGAGGTATAACTTTTTATTGTATGATGTGATTAAACAAAAATTTGCCCAGAAATATATTTTAGTATAATAAGGAAATGTGTTGGAAATGAGTCATTTAAACAGGAAAATGTTATGCAACACAGAAGTTGACTTCAGATGCTTCAAAATATGGAGTAGGATCCCCTCTGACAGCTAGAATCCTGAAAGCATTGATCCATGTTCAATAAAAGGCTGTTCAGAAGGGCCTGAGGCAACAAATCTTCTTCCATCACAAAGCTAGCTTTATCTTATGGGGTGATCAACGAGATGGCTGATGGTTTGCAATGTATCTCCCTACGGCATTCCATACACATTTAATGGGATATAAGTCTGGTGACCTCGATGGCCAGGTTATTTATCAGATGACTTTCATTTCTAAATACTCCTGCACTGGGTTAGTCTACGTGGATGGGATGGGCACCATCATCCATAAACAGGAAACCAGCACCAACTGTACATCTAAAATCTCACACATAGGGATTAACAATCTTTTCTCTGGATCTCTGAGTAGTTACAGAGCTTCCATCAAATACATGGAGAGGAATATGCCATCGATGGTTATGTCACCACAAAAAGCTCACCATCACAACTGTAAGTATCCCTTTTTCTGATATTGGAGGGATGATATCACATTCCTTCTCATTTCCATATTAAACAACATCTAGAATCTGGCTAGGCTAAAGACTCATCAGGAAACAGAATATTAGCATATTTTTGGGCTTCAATATTGATAGCACCAGTTTAGTTGAGCTTTCCATTGGCTGGGGATTAGCAGGACACAAAGCATGGAGCTCTTGGCACAGAGTCCACTAGCATTATAAGCCTTTGTGACAATATTCTGCTGGAAATTCTTTCATCTGTGGCCATAGAAACCTCTAGAGACAGTTGATGCAAAGTCATCATACTGTTCAGTCTTTCCATTACAGCCATCCTGGGAGCTATATAACAGATACTAGTGATGTGGCATGAGATAAACAAGAATAGAAATCTTCGTTATTTAAAATTAAGGTAAGAATAGGAATCTTCAACAAGAAGAAAAACTTAAATAAGTTCATAGTTTCCCATATCTATCCAGAGTACCCAAAACTTTGGGTAATGTACTGAAAAAATATGAATTTAAAATACCATTTACCATAAACAATAGTATTAAAAAAAAACTGTTATTAAATGATCATAACAAACTCCCTCCAATAGGAGGTGCATACAAATATAGAAATTTCTGACCCTGATGACAAACTGAATGGTGAAAACAAATATACAGGAAAAACCTATATAACATATAAACTTAGGATAATAGAACACAAACAAAATATAAAAATAAAAAACTGAACATGACATTAGCACAAACTTTAATTTTAAAATAATCTCAAAATAGAAAACTTAATTTATAAACCCCCCCCACAGCCATTCCAACCAAGTTTCAACTGCAATATGCAGAAAGCATAATGATTAAATAAAGATACCATCTGCAACATGGAGATTCCATCCCTGTCAGTGGGATGGAATCTCTTGTTGTAAGAGCACTCAAGTAGAGAACGATTTAACACCTGGGGGGGACTCTTATAAAAGTTTAACATCACAAGCTCACTTAGCCCAAGTAAATCCCAAGTTGGTCAAGGAATGAACATATTGAAACTACATTGTTTTTAGGGTATGAGTTTTAAAATTTTAGTTGAGTCAATGTTTAAAAAGTTCTTGGGTAAGTAAGTGCCTAAAGAAAATATTTCCATAATTTTGGATTACATCATTTTAAAGTGAAAAGAAATATGCCAAAAATAACATCTAAAAATAGTGAACAGCTGTGCAGTGCAAGTGGAAAATATCCAGTAGCACGTGATATGCCAATAGATGAAATGAAAAGGAGCTTATAACAGCATACTTTGCTATGAAGTATACACAACATCGGTAATAAGTAATTTCTTCTGTAAAAAAGAAAAAACCAGCTTGCAAGAAAATGCTAACAATCGGCCAAGGAATTGTTGTTTGAGCCAGCCTCTACTACTGTAAAGAAATGGTAACATAAAACCTGGACTTTTAGAATAGTTCCAAAAATAAATAAATTAGAAAAAGAGGGTAATTTTCTTGTTTCAAAGAAATTTTTTTTTATTATTCAGAAAGAAATATCCTTTCTATTGATATGTATTATAATTATTTTTGTCTGTACATATTTATTAAATATTTATTTGTGGTGCCAAATTCTTTTTCATCATATCATCCTATTAATATTAATCTTATCATTTTTCCTAAATATTTTAATTTTATAAAATCCAGAATTAAATGTTGATCAATTTGATATATAACATGACATATTTCTTCTCATTAGTTATTTGACAAAAATGTTCTAAATTTTTTTTGGCTAAATATAGTGAAAAAAAAAAAATTAAAAAATACCTATCTTCCCACATATGCCTTAAAAAGCAGAAAATAAAACTAAAGCATATCAATGGTGCAATCAGTCACCGAATTCATATTCACTTTAAAGGTATGGCAATCTTGTTAAGTAGGGAAATCAGTTTAATCAAGTGTTCATTTGAAGCATAACTTGCTACTTTCAGTCATCACATTCCAAAGATATAGCAAACAATTGTTTTCATGTTTTCCCCTTTTTTAATGGGGAAGAAAGCACAGGGGTCTTTTTTATTTATAGCCTATGAAACTCCCCATGTAATAAGCTTTCATTTAACACATAAATCATTAAGTTTGACTGTCTCATTCAAAAGATATGGTAGAACAATTGTTTTGACAAACACATCTACATCAACACATCTTTGACAAATGATAAACAAAAAGCAACAGGAAGATAGGTAAAAATATCTGGACCTCTGGATGTAAACCAGATTTTCAGGCTGACCTTGAAAGGATTAAGGTTAAAGAAATTTGCAATGCAATCTGACAAGAATGTTAACAATTCAGACAATCTTTGTATTTGTTAAGGAAATATTTGAGAAATTCTGATTCAGTAAAAAGTGATAATAAATTTTATGCATTTCATAGATTTCAAACCCATGATTAAAACAAAATTAGATTTAAATAAATTAACCCTCACACAACTTCTTGCCACAGAGAGCAGACAGAAACCTATCAGTATAATACAACATAGTACACATCTGTAAGGAAGGTGAGAGCTCAGCAGAAGGACAATGCAAGAAAGAAAACATCCATGCTGTACATTAGTAGTAATAAATTATACTCAGTAGGAAAATAAAACTAAGATATTTAAATTCAGATTATATCTAAAAAAAAAAATCACTTACCTTGAAAAGCTTATTGATTCTTACAGCTATACAATGATCTATCTCTTGTTTCTTAAAATCATACCCAAATCTCTGCAAAATAATTTTTTTTGCTTAACACAAAAAGAGTAATAAAGACTAATAATTAATAGTTTTGAGAAAAAAAAATAAAAAATATGTTATTAGTAATATACAAGAAAATTTAAAACTTCTTATTCTTTTTTCCAGTCCAAAAAGTTAATACCACAATATTTTGCAAAGGTAATTTTTTTCTTTCTGAACACTCTTGTCAATGAATTAGATTAAGAAAAGAACTTTAAAAACTTGGTGATTCTCACAACAGCAAAATTACAACATTTAACTAGAACCAGTTTAAACCAGAACTATTAACAACAAACTTTTCCTTAAAGTTTCAAAAATCTGAAAATTAACAAAAAACTTATTTTTAAAATTGGAAGATTTTGGAAGTAATTATAAAATAAATACCTCCATTCTTTTTCTTTTTGTTTTATTTCTTTTCTTCCTTAAACCTATTTTAATATTCCTAGAATTATTTTTTTTATCATTAATATCATTTATCCCAGCGTTCTATGCATCTTTCCTGCTCTTCAAATTGAAACTATAAGTAATAAGAGAGTTCTTAACCAGACAAGGCCAGAGCTTGTTATTGGGAAGCTGCTAGCAGTGTCATGGTATAAGAGCAGGTGCCATAGTTTAATTGTTCACATGTGCTGTCAAGTGGCTACATAATGGACTGTTTACAGCGAATGTTATTGGATTACACATTGGAGAATGTCACCATGCATCCAGTTAGTAATAAATTATCACAGAAAAAGTCTTGTAGACAAGTAATACTTGAAAAATTGAGTTAAAAAAAAAATGGTTGTTTTGAAAAGGATTCGAATCCAGGTCTCCCAGAAGGATTGCCGGGGGTCTTAACTGCTAGACCATCAAGGAACTAACCATCCCTTCAACTAAGTGACATATACATCTTCCTGTTGAGTCACCAGTGGCACCATCTATTATCAGGAGTTTGGCAGCCAAGCCACCACATTTTGATGGTAGTAATATTTTCATTCATGTTCACAGCATTATATACTATTCAGTAATAAAAGCATTATAAACTATTCAGTAATAAATTATCACAGGAAAAGTCCTGTAGACAAGGAACACTTGAAAAATTGAGTTGAAAAAATTGGTTGTCCCTGGTTGGAATTTGAACCCAGGTCTCCCAGAAGCATGCCAGACATCTCAACTGCTAGACCATCAAAGAACTAACCATCCCTTCAACTAAGTGACATACACCAAAGAGCCAAAACATTATGCCAGCACATCTTTATGAAAATCAAAGCAACTATCGGTAAATGACAGCAAGTGTGAAGGTCTTGAAATGGTATTAATAACATTTCATGATCGTTAATCAGTACTGTAAATCAGTGCCATCTGAAGAACAAGAATAACTGTTAATCAGTGCTATTCTTGTTCTTCAGATGGGAAAGGCAGTGGACTTAAGCGAGTTGGAAAAGGCCAAATTGTAATGGCGAGACGACTGGGTCAGAGCATTTCCGAGATGGTAAGGCTTGTGGGGTGCTCATGGTCAGTTGTGGTTAGTACTTTCAAAATGTGGTCTGAGGAGAAAAAAACCATGAACTGCCAGCAAGGTATGGGCCGACCACGGCTCATTGTTGCTAGAGGTGAGCAAATCATAGGCCTGTGGAAGGCTTAAGCTCTTTTTCACTGTATGGTACAAGTCAACAGAAGAGATACTGTGGTGCATCATAATTTGAATGCTGGTGATGGGAGTAATGTGTCACAGCACACAATACATTGAAACCTGCTGAAAATGGGGCTGCATAGCCACAGGCTGCTCTGAGTGCCCATGTTAACCTCAGTTCACTGTCGAAAGTGACTACAATGGGAATGCGAGCATCAAAACTAGACCTCGAATGATTGGAAGAAGGTCATCTGGTCTGACGAAGTATTGGCACCAGGATGCACCGTGGGATGAAAACAAGCCTGTGGAGGAAGTGTAATGCTTTGGGCAATGTTCTGCTGGGAAACCTTTAGTCTAGCCTTTCATGTGCAGGAAACTATGACATCTACCATCTATCTAAACATCATTGCAGACCATGTACATCCTTTCATGGCAACGGTATATCCCTTTAGTAGTGCCTTCTTTCAGCAGGATAATGCACCATGCCACACTGCCCGGATTGTTTGAAAATGGTTTGTGGAACATGAGGAAGATTTCCAGGTATTGTCCTGGTCTCCAAATTCCCCAGATATCAATCCAATCAAGCATCTGTGGTTTGTGTTGGAACAGCATATCCAATCTGCAGTGGCTCGGCCATGTAACTTACAAAAGTTAAAGGATCTGCTGGTAACATGTTGGTACCAGATACCACAAGACACCTTTAATATCTTGTAGCATCCATGCTTTGCTAGGTAAGAGCTGTTTTGGTGGCACATGGAGGACCAACATCATATTAGGCAGATGTTTGGTCATAATGTTTTGGATCTTCAGTGTATATGTCTTCCCATTGAGTCACCAGTAGCACCATTTATTATCAGGAGATTATCATTCCAGTTAGGACAACCATTTTTTTTTTCAATCCAGTCAGTATTTATACTTTTATATTTAAACCTTCGTTTCTGTAGATTTATTTATGTAAATTATTGATCTTTCAGTCAGCTGATCTATTGATCTTTTGGAGTTATGCTATATCAGAAGGCCAGTTTTGTTTTTTTTTGGCAGACTTTTTTTAATATTGCACTAGGTTACATGTTAATTTTTCTTTTATTATTTCTTTGTTTTCAAGTAAAAATCTTTGATCTTGTATTGTTTTCTGAAAATGAATGAGATCTTGGTAGAAGCAAAAAGGACTTCTGTGGCACAGAAATCAGTCATATGAGGGGGCAATTTTGGCAAGGGTTTACTCACTAAGGACATCTTATCCCCCCCCCCTGGTGAAACTCACTTAAAAAATATAAGTTTCTAAGAAAAGTGTCCCCCCTCCCCCCAGTATCTTGGCTGTGTCACTCTGATGACATACTTTCTTTTTTTGCTGCTTCGGTGCATTAACTTTTTAGCACTTAGCCAAGATCCCCAAAATTAAACACTCAAAGCAAAAAGATTAATAATATTTAGTAAAAAAAAGTAGCCAAGAAAGTGTTCCTCCATTTCATAAACAGGGCAGAAAATCCTACTAATAAAAGCAATCCAAATCACCTTGTATAACGCTGGTCTGTCATTTAAAATACACCATACTGAAAAGAATCATTAAAAGAAATAAAAACCACGTTTCAGGTAAATATTACATTATTCAGGAAGAAATTTACTTTCGATTAAGATATGAGTAATTTTCTTGTTTGAAGTAAATTTTCTTTCTGTTATTCAGAAATAAATGGTCTTTTTATTCATATGCATTATAATTATTTCTGGAATTATAATTATCACTGGAATTTCTGCTGAGAAGCAGAGCTGCACCTTGCCTTAAAAAATAAAATTAAGATAAATTTTGAGTATCTGATTCTCATTGTTTATCTGGTCTCTTGCAAGCTCAAAATGTCCAAGTTACAATATTGGATTCCTGTGTGAGGATATCCTGAGAACAGTCTTTGTTAAAGGTTCTCATATTTCAGGTATCTGGGGGGAAAAAATGGTTAGTGGGATTTTAAAGAAATGAAGTTTATCAAATCCTTAATTGCAGATGTGGAGTGTTGAAGTTCTTCACTTCTTGAAGAAGTATTCCCCATCTTCAAGAAGCTGAAGCCACCATGTTAGAAGAACTTAGACAATCAATGGAGTTCTTTACCATCAGGAACTATTAGTGTCTTTTAAGCACCAGCAAGCCAATGTTTCAGACATGTTATTCCAGTTTAGGATTAGAGATGCTAGAATCAATTTCAAATGTTCAGACAATAGTGATGGCTTCTGATCAGGATCATGGCAGTTGATATCCTGTGTATCTGTTCAGTGGGGCCAGTGGTTCACAAACAAGCAGAAAATATAGCAGAAGACTCTTTTTCAACAGAAGCCTATCAATGTATACAGCACATAATTCAATATCAAAATCCTGGCAGTTGGGTTGATTTAGGTGGTGTGTATTGAGACTATGTCAAAGTGACCACTCCTGAGCAAGAATGAAAAAAAAAAAAAAAAAAAAAAAAAAAAAACTGTGTGGCAGCTCTTCCCTTCAATGCCTTTCAAAGGGTTGGGTTGCTTTACCTCTGAGTGACACTTTTTTGCACACAATAGGCTAAATGGCCATGTCACAAAGACCACGAAAGCTCAGAGAAGGTTGGGGGAGGCGATCCACTGGAATAGCTGTTTGGAGACAGGTGGTAGCCCTCCATCAGGGTCATCCAGAGTGTTCTTTAACATGCACAGAGTTTGGTTTTCCCACACATGGGGCCATGGCTTAACATCCCATCCGACAGCAGCAGCCTTTCCAAGCCCATTGGTACTACCCTACTGAGCATGGGCAGGGTGGGGAGTTTTGCAGAGATAAATCTCAACGCTGACCCAACTGGGACTAGAACCTGGGAACTGCAGATTGCGAGTCTAGCTTCCTACCAACTGAGCCCCCCACCCCTTCAGCCTGAAAGGTACTAAAATGGCTTACATAAGAACGATCATTAAATTTTTATCACTATGCCTTGCCAGTTCTATGAATAATCACAAAAGGCAAAAGAATAATTCACAGCTCTTCTCCAAGTTACACCTAGCTACCATTCATAAGTCATTAAAAAATTTTTTTTTACAATTTTTATTATATTACTGTGCACAATTATATGCTCTGTTTTCGAATAACATGACTTATTTCTATTTGTTAGTTACTTATGAATATCTAAAGAACAGCTTTTGTTTAACTTAAAAACAATTGAAAAATACCCTAGCCACCAGCCTCAGTTCAGTTTTGATAGTAAGACACACAAAAAAAAGGTAGAGTAAAAAGACAATGCAGTTAGACTTGTGTAAGTGTCACTTATTGTTTTGCAAAGTGTGATCAACTTAAGAGCCAAGTGGGGGGGGGGGGGGTTAACCTTGCATATAAAAATGCATGGCGTTCTGTTGGACACTCAATAAAAATGTAACCATTTAGACAGATGGCAAACTTTAAAGGTTTTGTTACTAGAGATGCTAGCTAAAAGTTTATAAAAAAAAATATAAAGATATATTACCTGTCTTCTTTTTCTAATCAAACTTAGAACACTTATTTCATACTAAAAATAGAAAAAAAAGAGAATGTTAGTCAAACAGCAAAAATATTTATATTATAATCAAAAATACAGGTAATGGGCAAAAAAACTGAAAGAGCAATATAAATCACTAATACGGTGTTGAACTGCCATGTGAATCCAGTACAACCTGTATACATCATGGCATAGAGTCTACCAGTATCTAAAGTCAGCAGGAGGGATACAATATTGTTTATTCACAAGAAATGTGATCAATTCCTGCTTGTTCGATGGAGCAGGAAAATGCTGCCTGAGATGTCACTCCAGAAGTTCCCATAAATTTTCCAGCAAGTTAATATCTGGTAACTGTGGTGGCCATGGTATATGGAAAAGTTCAGTGTCATGCTCCTCAAACCACATGTACTCTGCGGATGGAAGCATTGGCAGCCTGAAAGACAGATCTCTCCTTCAAGAAAGAAATGCTGTACCATTGGATGAAGATGATCACACAGACTGTCAAATAACAATTGGCATTAATCTTGCCTTTTAATCGAATGAATGCACCCAAACCATGCCACGAGAAAGCACCCCACACCATTACAGAACCACCAGAACTATTAACAGTAGGAAACAAGCAGAGTTGTAAGCTTCCTTCAGTTGGTGCCACACATGAACTTCCATTTGTTGGAAACAAAATGTAGAATGATTCATCGGACAATATCACATTCCTCCACAGCTCAAGTCTCCACTGCTTGTGCTCTTAGTAGGACACAACATGCATTGACAGGTGTGATGAGTGTCTTGTGAAGTGAAACTCTACAGTGATATCCAGCTCTATGGAGTTCTTGATGTATTGTTTTTGATGAAACTGTCCTTTCATGCCCTACTTTGAAATCTGTGCACAACTGATCAGCTATAGCATGCCAGTTTCACTTTCCATATTACACTAATGCTCGATTGTTTTAATTCTGGAGTATGCGCTTTTGCAGATGTCTTCTCTTTGGATTCCCATGCAGACAGGATCGTGGAAACTGTTCTTTGTGAAACATTAGCTAGTTCAGCTGTCTTAGTGACTGAAGCTCTTGTCAATTGCACTCCAATAATCATGCCCCTTTTGAAATTGCTAAGGTCTTTGTTTCACAACATGGTATCAATAATTACATGAAGTTACACCAGGTTTTTGCCATTATAGGCATGATGCTAATCATGCTGGGATGTCATTTTTATTTTTCAAGTCTTTGTCAGTGGCACAAAGATGGCACTGGTTAACATAAACCAAAGGCTTTCAGCAAACCTTGGTATTTCTATTTTTCTGTCCATTACTAGTACATTTGTGATATTTTGTGCTACATAAATTTCAACAATTGAACAACTCAGGTATTAACACTACAGTAAGCAGATGGGGGACATTGTAAGGCAAATCACCACAGAATTAAATATTGGTGTGCAGAAGGTCATATCTGAATGCACCACACATCAGACCTAGTTATGAATGGGAAACAGCTACTGACCATGTTGAGTACCGATGTTGTCAGTGAAGAACATGAAACCACATCTCCAATGTGCATAGGAGCATTGATACTGGACTGTTGAGGACTGGAAAAAGATAGACTGGTTAGATGAATCAAGGTTCCTTTTGCTCATGCTGATGGATCAGAAATTGGGGCAAGCAACAACACGAGGCCAAGGTGTCATCTTATCTGGTGTCAACAGTACAGGCCAATGGTGGCAATGTGTGGAATGTTTTCCTGGCACACATTAGGCCCCCTGAACACCATGGTGTATTTGAACATTGTTGCTGACCCAAGTTCATCCCTTCATGGCCACAGTTTATCCTCACTTAGATGGATATGTTCAGCATAATAATGCACTTGCTCACAAGGCATGTTTCATCACCGAATGATTCCAATAGCATGCTGATGAGTTTTCCTTGCTTCATTGGCCTGCACACAGTCCTCAGATCTAAACCCTATCAAGAATCTTTGAGATGAGATGGTAATGATTGTTGGCAACAAGACTGTGCATAGAACAAGCACCCAGACAAGCTGCAAAGGACAACCGCCTTGAATGATCGTGTGCTGTCTGACCCACATTGTATGGATCAATAGGGGACAAACATTATCTGATATCACCTCCCATCTGAATGCAGGTTCCAGCCAGGAAGTCAGTGCACAGACCGTGCAATGCTCACTTCATCATCTCAACTTCGGGAGCTGCCAGCCTATGAGAGTTCCACTTCTAATGGCATGACACCGGCTCAATGCCTTGCCTGGGCTAAAGAACATCGAAAATTAGTAACGGATAACCTGGAGTGATGAATCCGATTTAAACTTCATCACACATCATGGGTATGGTGCCAATCCCTGAAGCCATGGATCCTGCATGTCAGGTTGGAACAGTACAAGCTGGTGGTGGCTCAATGATGGCCTGGGGTATCTTCAATTGGACGTCTGTGGGACCTTTAGTACGTGTACCGATGACTCTCATTGCATCACGGTACATAGAACTCATTGCTGACCATTTACACCCATTTATGGCCATCATGTATCTCAATGTAGATGGCATCTACGAGCAAGACAACTGTTCATCTCACAGGTTCACTTTGAAATAATGAATTGGCCACTTAGAAGCCCAGATTTAAATCCCATCGATAATCTTTGGGATACCATCGAGCAGAGTATTCGGGTCCGTGTCCCATCAGCTACGACCTTGAGAGAATTATGGACAGCTCTGGAGGATGCATGGGTCACCATACCTGTGGAACATTTATGCAAGCTTATAGAGTCCTTGCCTTGTCGTGTAGTGGACGTTATCAGGGCCAGAGGGGGTCCAACACATTACTAGGTTACTATCCCTAATTCAATGACACTTCAGTGTATAATGCAAAATGAATTAAAAATAATTTATTATAACTATTTCCGATTTGACTGACATTCTAAAAACGTTTCTTAGTGTTAACTGTTAATTGGATTCTTAGTATTTATGTGTAAATACTTCTTACTCCAGGAATATTAGGGTTTTGAATTTGGCCATACAAAAATCCAAATGAAAGAAAAAGCTACCTTAAATAAGTCATTACTATGAGATTAAATATTACAAAATGTTAATTACTTCTAAGTCTTGCTCTGATGGATTTTTGGCTGTGAACATGAGACTCAGGATTTTACTATGCGAATTGGGATGTCTGGCAACCTTGGGCAGATCCCAGTGGGAAGTGACTCGTGAGATGAGATGCCCACACCTGTACACAGCTGTAATGGGTTGTGAGCCTTTTCTACTTTTTCTATGAAGTGGGTGTTTTATCAGTAGAGTCACCAAGATTTCTCATGTCATGCTTTGAAAGTTCATTTCAAACCACATATGTATAAATTTTTGGAAAGCACAAACTGAGAACATCTGTAAATTAATAGATTGTGTAAATCAAACTCACACAACTCAAAAACTAACTGTAAATTTATTAAAATATAGAAATTATAATATACAACACTGCGAGTTTCATATTCTTGAAAATACTGAATTCTATATTCAGAAACTGATTAACAGTAATACATTCCCTAAAATATAAACTACAAGATTAGTGTAACATGCAATTATTTAGCATAAACTTACTTGAATATATTTTAAAAAATCTGCCCTTGTTTTTTGTCTTCCACGAAGTTTGTATTCTAAATCTTTTCTTTTTTTTATTATCTTTCTTTAAACATATGATAAAAGAAAAGTGTGTTAGAAATGAATATTAAAAAAAATTCACATATCAGTAATTGCCATCAAACATTACATACCCTGCTCAGAATTTGTACAACAACAACAAAAAAATGCTTATAAAGATAAAAAAGTAACTTAAAAAATGCTGCTGTTTCTCTGCCATGACATGCAACAAAAGCTTCTATATTGGTGCATAGTATCTTGTTGCTGTAATTTATCTTTTGTCTGGTACATGCATTGGAAGCTGCTTGAATGGGGCTAACCCAATCAGTTGCATGTGCTGTCACTAATGCCCATCAGTCAATTCTAGTCAGCAACTTTCAAGAACTACTTTCATCTCAGCCTTAGATAACTTCAACTTAACATATGTAAAAGAAGCATTAAACACACATTCACTAACATAGATTAATCTGACAACATGTCTCTGAACTGCAGTTTCATTCACTTCCATGGTGTGGGCATTATCATTATTGCCATTTTGGCTGGATACCTGGTAAGAACTGTGGAGGAAAACATGAATTGCAAACAGGTGTTATGAACTTATCAATTCCCCTGAATCACCATCACCATGCAATAAGATGAAACTTGGACAGAGGAGGGTTAAAATATCCAAAATTACAGTTTATTAATATTTTAGCCATTTTAGACAAGTGCACAAAAAAATTCTAGAGAAAAATATTAAAGTGAATGTGAGATGTAAATTATCTGCACCTTTTTTACCTCGGTTCTGCAAAAATCCTAAATTTCAGTGTTCTCCCGAGAGGACTCACATACTGAACAGTTATGTTCACTGATCCTGAAAAAATTTCTACATCCATACATTACTAACTATGGAAGTGTATGCACAGATATATATTGCAGCAAAAAAAGATTACAAAGCTCCTTCTGAACACCATATTTTATGCAATAAATTAATGGTAATATTGTTACATTTCTTATCACATTTTTGATATTGCAAATTAATGGAATATGTAGAATACACACTAAATTATTAAATTTGAAGCTCTATAACTTCTATCGGAAAATATGAATGAAAATTAAAATGTCAACTGAATCTTGATTTTCAACACTATTTTTTTTGGTGTTTAGAGAGATAAATTTTAATATTTAGCAACAGCATTGTGTCATATGGAATTATCTAAGAAGTTAATTAAAGTGAAAAAAATGCCTATGAGAAATGTTTAGTTCATTCAATATTCATCAGTTTTATTATTATTTTCTGATAGAACACCATCATTAAATGTTCTAGGTATATCTAAATTTAGGTAGACTTAATGAATATCTTTAAATTTATCTTCAGTAATATTTCTTGTAAAAATTGATTTTAAGACTTATGGAGCTTTAAAATTTGGTTGACAAAGCAATTCTCCAAAAATTTGGTAGTATATAGAACAAAAAAAAATATATTAATAAGGCATAATCAATAAAATTTTTTGGATAGAGTTGTAACTGCTGCTACGCATTTATTATTATAAAAGTTCACAAAAAATGAACATGATTCCTTATTATTTTGACCAGAGCAGGATTGGGGGAGATGTGCACATAGCCCCATTCCCTTTTGAGAATACCAGTAATGATAATAGAGGCAAAAGTTTATTAAACTCATAAAGAACTAAAATGAAGGGAAAAGGTCATACTGGAATGAAAATCCAATTTCCTGGTCCCTTTAATTTACCTGCTTGATTGAATTATTCGGCCTCTCCCCCCCCCCCACCTTTTCACTTTTTTTTCCTACATCAATTTTGATTAATATGATTAATATGTATATTATTTTTGATTAATATGTATATTTCAATTGCACTATCAGTTTAGAGGAATTGGACACTCATTTAGCTTTTACTATCTTAAGATTATTAAATTCATTACTATAGAGTGTAAAAGGAAAGTGCTTTTTTTTGCAGCAGTGCTGCAAAATTATTGTAGATTCTTTAAAAAGTAATGTAATAAAAAAAAATGCTTCCTGAGAGGTAAATGACAATCATTCAATTCTTATTAACAATAGGAATTTCCATTACATTTTATGTATATCTTTAACATTTTACGGTACCTATCAAAAGATCACCCCCCCCCCCCCCAGTTTATACATCTTTTTGCTCTCTAGTGATAAAAATAATGTCTATACTCGAGTTTGGAGAAGAAAAATATAGTGTTAAAATTTCCTTCCATTTTCTTCCTCTTTTCACAAAGAAAGGGGAAGAACATAATTTGAGGAAGTTTGAGGTATCCTTCTCACTCCACATATCAAGATTTTATTTGGTAAATATCATTACAATGGGCTATCAAATTACATACGGCAAAACAATAGTTTTGACATTCATAATAAGGATAAGGAATAGCAAGATATTACATGCATATTTCTCAGTTGCTGGAGCAGAAATATTTCAAGTATGATCATACATTGTATAAATTCATTTAAATGAATTTACTATTTCTTATGAGTCACCTTATTCAATTTTAATGTTTCACTGTAATTCTTCTGCAAGATGAGCAATAAGATTTGATTGTATTTGGGATCAATATTAATATACACAGATAATATATATCTTGAAAACCAACCAACAAATTGTATATTTCTTAAGTTTACTGTAATTTTCTCTAAGAAGTTCAAATATATAATCTTAGTGAATATAATAACTTCTTTTCATTTACTTTATACAGTGTATATATATAACGAGGTAATACAGTCACCTGTAGCTACTGTCCTTTTGTGATAGAAATCTGTTTATGAGTTGCCAAGTGTTCAACAGTGATGCTGGCAAATCAGTAGGCAACTAGTTACAGAGGCTATGCATTATACCAGACAAGAATTTAATGATGAACAGACCTCTGTGTCAAGCAGCTGCTTGAGGGGGGATATTTTATTCATTATTATCTAATATATGCTAAGAAAACATTACTTGGTTTTCAGAGCACATAAGCACAAGGTCAACACGTCATCAGCACGTCTCAAAATCAATATACAAAGTCAATTCCTAACATCCTGTAGCTTCATAAAGCCCTCCAATAATAGGAAGCTTCAGATTATTTAATAGTCCCTGAGTCAAAATGTAACAATACACTTAACATCATTAAAAGAGATCTAGACCAGACTGGACATACCTAGTGGAATGTATCAAATCCCAACCAATAACTCCAATCTGCTTCAACAAGACAGCTATAGTAATTATGGCAAAACAAGGCACGCTTTTAAAACCAGGCTCCAAGAGCATAAGCAAGACTTATGTACAAAAAAGAACCATTTCATTGGCCAAATCAGTTATTAAAACTCAGGTTACTATTTGATTTCAGCAGACAAAAATTATAGCAGCCCCATCAACCTAATATCAACTGAATAGGATAAAAAATGCAAAATATGAGCAAATAGTTAATAATTAGCACAGGCAACAATATATTAATGAGGATATCCTATATCCTCCTCTACCTTGGAGATTGATATGGGACAAGCATACAATTCTACCTCCAAATCAAGTCTATGAGCATGCACATATGGCAATGCACACTTAGCCAACTACGTAATAAAACAGCAATAGCAAAACAGGAGTCATAGAAGATACCCTTCATAATGCCCACAACATGGATGTGGGGGAAACTGCAGTTGGAAGATACATTGTCAAATTAACTTATACTGGTAAATGAGTGTTTAATGTCATTTTCTATATGTTTTAAGTTAAAATTATACACCAAAAGCTAAAGTGATAGTGTTTCTTAAAATCTGCATACTAGAGTCAACCAATGGGCATCAGTGCAGCACAAAGCGATCAGGCTAGCCTCATACAAGCAACTACCAATAGAATGTGCCAGACAAAAGATAATAAATCATTGCTACAAGATTATAAGTAGGACAGTCATGATTCCAAAAGTTTGGCATGTCCATGTTTAAGTACAGCATCGATGCAACATGGTGAATTTATTAATGTGTACATTCACATACATTGATCTTAATACAAATTATACCAAAATAGTGTTTTTTTTAACTCATTAGAATCCTAGAGCTGTGTTAAAAATAATAATGGGAAATATGTAGAATTGCACATTCAAACAGGTTCAGACACTCATACTGGGTTGTTTTATCTCTGAGAATTTTTTTTGTTTTGCACACAGTGGGCTACATGGCCAGGTCACCCCAAGGGATCAGAGAAGTTTGGTGAAGGAGACCTATGGGACAACTGTTAGGAGACAGATGATAGCCTTCTATCAAGGCCATCCATCATGTTCTTTTGGCTTTCCAGCACTCAGGGGGCATCCCATCCAATGGATGATGGCACTTCCAAGTCCATCAGTGTCCCCTACTGGCCAAGGGATGGCCTGAAACTTTGCGGATAAATCTCAATACTGGCCCGGGTGGAACTTGAGCCACAGAACTGCAGATTATGAGCCTGGTGTACTACCGAGTCATCCACCCCTCAGACCTTCATAAGTGTGTGATCCATGTTCCTTAACTGAATAGAACATTATAATTTTTTACCATGTTTATAAATTGAGTTTTATCTGTACATTATATTTATATTGAACTTAATGTGTTACATTGTCATCTACCAGTTATGTTTCACTTTTGCATTTCACTGATTTTTCTGAGTTTTTAATGCATTTGTTTCTTTCTTATAGTTAGTTCACCACTGGACTAGTGTTTTGTTAGTGTTACATTATGTTGTGCCAGACTAAATTACTACAATTTCTTACAAAATCAAAACACTAGACATTTCATAAGCTGTGATATTTAGTATTTAAAAACAATCCACAACTACATATTTATACAGAGTGAACAAAGACAAGGAAGGCTACTTGCCTAATAAATATCCACTCTTGTCACATATAAACTATAAACAAATATCCCACTCTTGTCACATTTAATCTGGGTGGATTTATATCATACTTGAATTAAAATATGTTTCTACCATTATTGTTATTATACAAACAGGGTGATTGCTAAGAGTTACTACTATTCAATTTTACTATATTTGGTGCTGCACAAATATACTCACTCTGCTTTAACTAAAATTTATGAAAGTCAGATTTGTAAAGCCTACCTTATTTCATCTCTTGTGAATAAGCCAACTCGTTCCATCTGCTCAAGTTCAGGAACTGTCTTTTCAATATGCAACTGTACAATTTCTGCCATATTTTCTTAGCTTCAAACATGAAAAAAAAAATACTTGATATTTTTTATTTAAAATTTGAAAAACATTTGTGCATGTGTGCACATTGTGCTACCAACTTTGAATTGCAAAATTATAATTATCCCCCCCCACACACACACACACATATACAATTGCAACTTAATACTATGAAAAACCTAAATATTACACCAAACAACTAACACTTATTTAGTGTTTAAAGAGACATAAATCCTTCTACCATCAGCATAGCACCTGAGCTTGTATGAGTATCAACTTCCCTAACTGAATCTGGCATAAAACTATTAATTGGCAGATATTATCCTACATATACCTACATAAGATAGCAAGTGCCACCAAGAAATTCCTTGCTTGAGATATACACACACCAGTAAGGCATAAAACACCATGTCAGAGAGTCAAGTTTTTTTAACTATCCATGAAATATTCACTCTTTCGATATCAATTTTTGAGGAAAAATTGTCTTGAGCAGGGTGGGATATGAATACACAACCTCCTAATAACATGTCAGGTGCTCTGCCAGCTGAGCTACTGGCCACTGATCAAGATCTCTATTTGATATGTTTATATCATCAAACAGAAGATATTTTGATTGGTGGCAGGTAGCTCAGTAGACAGAGCACCTGACATGTTAACAAGAAGTCATGGATTTGTATCCCATCCAGCTCAAGACAATATTTCCTCTAAAGTTAATATTGACAGTAAACTAAGAGTGAATATTCCCTTGATAGTTGAACAAATCATTGATGGATTTCTTAAACTTATCAAGTTTTTTCAACCTTTGTATATGATGCACTCCTCATATAATGTATTCTAAACTTGCATTGCAAATGGGGTCCATTATGGACTGCAGTAATACATTCTGTAGAATTTTATCCCCATCTTCCTTCCTTTGGCTGTGTTATTTTCATTATGCTTCAATTATCTTAACCCTTCCAGGACCCACAGTTGATTATACACACTGGCAGAATCCGAAATGAGAAGTCAAAGATGGCTGTCTGTTTTTTGAAAAAAGAAATTGCAGTTTCAAAAATTTCTTATATATTTTATAAAAATATATAATTCAAACTTTAGAATTAATACTTTTTTTCATTTGATGAATACTTTATTTAGTGAAAAAAATAAAGCTTGGTCTCTTGATGTAAACGTTTTTACGGCTGAGCAATGTATATGAATAGAAAGGCTATTTCTGAATAACAGAAAAATAGCTTTACTTGGAACAACAAAATTGCTCTCTTTTTATAATTTTTTCTCAGCACTATACTTTGAGAAAAGTCCTGACTTTTCATTCACTATGCCGAGTCAAATAATCAAGTGAACTTTAGTTTCTTAACAAATAACCAATCAACCAAAATTGGTCATGTTATATACCAAATACAGAATTTAATTCTGAGTTTAATGAAAATAAAAAATTCAAAGAAATGTCAATTGAAGAATTACAAGCATATTAATTTTATAAGATTTTTTCCCAGTGGTATAGTGAATAAAAAATTCATCCATTATTTTTATTGATTATGCCATTAAAGCTTAATGGTGGAAAACTTGATGAATAAAGAGTTAAATTACATATTAATTGAAGGAAATTTCTTCTCGAATAATACACTACAGGAAATAAAAAATGCAACACTTGCAAGAAGTTATGCGAATGTGACAAAATTTAGAGAGGCAATAGTATATGGAAATGATTAGGTTTGCATGATGATTGAAAATATTGGACAGGTGCGAGCTGACATCACAGGTGCAAAGCATTCAAACACAGATAAAGGCAACCAAAGCTCCCTGGTTGACAAAACGTTGTGGAAATTGTTTTAAGCCAATATAAGATGCCCTTAAGCAGACATCGACAGCCATTCCAACAGTTAACAGACTATAGTGTGGAAGAATCATCAGCCTTAGAGAAGCTGGTTTGTTGTACAGAGATGTGGCCAACTTTGTTGGCCGCAATCCCAGCACCATCCTACACATATGGTGCCAGTGGGTCCAAGAAGGATCCAGCACACACCGAAAGGATCAGGAAGATGGCATATGACCACGGAGCAACAGGACTGCCATTTGCAATGCAGGCATTGTGTGACAGATTCAAGACTACAATGCAACTGCAAAGGGACTGGCAACAGGTAACACAACAAATACCTACCAGGTGGATGGTAAACAGGCTTTTACAGTTTTCATTCTGCATTTGTTCCTCACACATCTATCCATACGCAAGCACGTCTTCAGTGATGTCACCTAAGGCAGAACTGGAACAAACAAGAGTGGAGTACCATGGTGTTTAGTGATGAATCACATTTTTGTCTTGGTCAGCATGATGGTAGACATGTTTAGTTATCCAGGAGAAAGGAATGCCACCCAGTGCATGCAACATTATTACACAGCTCCAGCACCTGGCGTCTTGGTGTAGGATGCCATTAGTTGGACATCTCGGTCAAGACTGGTCACCATAAGGGGATCTCTAACTGTCCGATATGTTACCAACATTTTGTAACCAGTGGCTGTCCCATTTGTTCAGCAGCATGGAACCTTTTACCAGCAAGATAATGCCTGTCCCCACACAGCCTTCATTAGTTTGCACTATCTACACGAGCAAAACATTCAGGTACTAACATGGCCAGCATGCCATGGTACTACCTTTCACCTATGGAACATGTCTGAAACATGATGGGCCGACAGCTCCAAAAACACCCAAGAGGTGTGCCAACCATTGTCACTGAAATGGAACAGCAACTTCACACTATTTGGCATTCTATCCCTCAGGAGGACATTATAAAGCTGTATGATAGCCTTCCCCATGTTCATGAATGCACTGCTGCGTGGGGCAGTTCAACATCACACTAATTATACCACTTTACAAGGTAGGTAAAGTGTAATTTTCCATATTTTTTTAATAATGTAATTAATTGCACATCTCAGTGTATGCTAAATACACTGAGATGCTAATATATGCTAAATACTACAGCCTGCCTGCATTTCAATAAAATAACATTAATCCTTCCAAGTGTTGCAATTTTTTTCCCTGTAGTATATATTTGTCTGCAACATGAGTTTTATTTCTTTTAACGATTCTTTTCATGTGATTTCACTCCTCAAATGATTTTGAATAACTACTAATGCTAAGTATATGAAAAACACTAGTTTTTAACCATTAACCCTTCCAGGGACCATGTTCATTATACAAGTTGACAGAATCCAAAATGAGAGACCAACATTCCTATATCAGTTTTTAGTACCATCTACTATATACTTTGAAGGAATTCTGATTTCCCCCTAAAGTGGGGGAGAAAATATTTACTGAGAGGGAGGGGAGGATTAATTATAGATTGTAATGAGTTTTATGCCAATGAAAGTTTGTGAAGTAGGGAATGCCATCTGATTTGCTTATACTTTATTTTACATATTTATGTAATTAATATATATATATTTATGTACATTTTGGTTATATACTTTGGAGAATTTCACACCTGAGCACACCATATAAATCTGCTAGTAAATGTATAAATTTAGTCTCCACTGATCATTCATGTTTTTAATAGAGTATAAATGTGTCCCATTAGAGTATTCTGCAAAATATAATAAATGTTGCAACTAACAAGGTTAAAATATTCTATATGAAATAGCATTTTAGTTATTTATTTGCCGTCCCATGGCCGAGTGGTTAGCATGCTTGGCTACTGATCTAAGGGACCTGGGTTCGAGCCCCAGAAGGCATGGATGTATGTGTCGTTTTTCTGCTGAGGTCCTGCCATCCTCTCAGACCTTCTACTCTGGCATATAAACTGACAGGCTCCTGTCAGACCTCTGTGGCAAGCAGCTGCTTGAGGGGGTATTTATTTCATTATTTTTTATTTTTAGTTCAGTTTTTTCCCCCGGTTTCATGTTTGTTAAACTGTACATCAGGGCAAGATTTGATAAGGGTTGGAGGGGGGGGAGGTCCTGCACAATTTGAATAACAGAAGCGGTGACATTAAAAACACCAGTTACGCATATTTTGCAAGTTTTTTTAAATAAAACACTTAAATAAAGGAGCATCTAGTTGATTTCACGAGAATTTCTTTCTGTTGAGGGATTACTTATTTATAGTATTTTTGTCAAGGCCTGTAGCTTATGCAGATCCCTTTAAATATTGTCAAAACTTAACACTAATAATTTTAAATGGTTTTTGCAGGAATTTTTAACATTTTAAGAGACATCAAGCAGCGATTCAGAAGTACCCCAAAATCAATAAGTTAATTAAGGTATAACGATGCATAAAGATCGCAAATTACACTTCATAAACTTATAAACCTAACCACATGTAGATTTTCGCTTCGCAATACATTATACAGTATAAAATATTGAGATCAGTACTTTTTCCGAAAACTTAGAAAAAACACCTTTTTTAATATATATATATTCCGCTGTCAAAAAGTCGTTAAGTGGCAGTGAAAAAGACAAAGTGGTTAATTTAACAGCAAAACCATAGTTCAACGCAATTTTATAACTGAAAACTTCTTACGCCACTTTATAAATGAATCGTAATATAAAACATTACCTAAAAATCAACAGCACGTGTACCTAAAGACCAGAATACGATAAACGTATTTTCACCACTCACAACGGTTACAGCCATAGACAGCTATACAGCTATTTTGATTTCTTAACTTGACGGAAACTGTTGTCTTCTTTCCTTTCAGAAGTATACATCAGACAAAGAATTAGCCGCCAATGAGCAGATTCCTACACCAGATCAGAAAATTTGGTTCGCACCATACCTCAATGGTTCGCACTAGAGGTCCTGTATAGTTAGAGTCTAACATCGTTCTTTAAAAACTGGACCATTTTGCAAAAGAGACCTTGGTCCCTCCATCTCGGTGATTCACTGCCATTGGTCGATTGAGTCACGTGGTTTATGGACGCCATGTTTTGTTGTACCGTGAAGGGAACGGAAGGGGAGGGCTGCCAGTTCAGTATGGCCTGCTGATCTGGTCATCTATGGCCACTTTTTTCTTTTTTTCTTTTTTTCAACCCTGCTGAGGAGTGGTCAACTTCACAGGCTGTTGGTGCTGACCATTTATACCTACGAGACTGGACTTGTTTATGGATTTGAGCTTGATTATTGATCCTGGACTTGCTGCACTGGTGGGCCACTGTTGAGGGAGAGTATGCCGCTGTGTTTTCTGTTTGCTTCTGGGTTGCCAGCTCTAAGTGAACAGAGGCATGGGATACCTTATATCAGCTGGTGGATAATCTTAATCAGAGGCCATCGCAGGTACCTGAACCTTACTTAGCTAGTTGGGCATCGTCAAGCCTAAACTGGAGTAATGCGTCTCAGGCAGGCCATGTGGCTCTTGAAAAAGTCCACTTGAAAAGGTGGTGCCTGAAGTTCCTACCAGCATCGGTGACTTCAGCCTTTAGCGGAGGAGGAACGGGTCTTTGCCCCATGCCTGCGATCAGGGGGCTGTCTGATATTGTTGGCCCTACCAATCTCAATAAACCTAATTTCTTTAAAAATCCTACTAATCATTTTCTCTCTGCAGGAACGTGGAACGTGAGGACATTACATAGAGATTATTCTCTTGATGTCCTCATGCAGGAATTCCAGCGCTATAACCTAGATATTCTAGGCTTGCAAGAGACCAGATGGACAGGTAAAGGTGAGACACTTAAAAATAACTTTAAATTTCTCTTTACAGGGAGGGAGGATGGAAAGCATCGCCAGGGCGTGGGTCTGCTGCTCAGCAGACATGCTAGTGATGCTCTTCTAGGATATGAGTGCATTAATGAAAGGTTTCTTACAGCAAAATTTCAGACAAGCATTAAAGACTTGAATGTTATCTGCTGTTATGCCCCCACTGAGGATGCCGATGAGGATGAGAAGGATAGGTTTTACGGACAACTTCAGGATATTTTGAATTCTGTCAAGAAAGGAGATATTACCCTTGTTCTTGGTGACTTCAATGCCAAAGTTGGTACTGACTCTGATCTTTGGGGAGGGGTGATAGGCCCTTTTGGTATTGGTAGCTGCAATGGCAATGGGCAACGTCTCCTTCAGGTAAGTAAACTCAATGGTTTCAGAATAACTAACACATATTACAAACACCGTGACATACATAAATACACATGGGTTTCACCTGATGGGCTGCATAGGAATATGATTGATTATATATTAATTAACAGCAAATGGGCTAGTTCTGTTAGAAATTCCAGGGCATATAGGGGAGCGGAAATTGGATCTGACCATTACCTTGTTAAAAGTGTCTTGCAACTTAAACTTAAAAAGTGTTGTGCTAGGGTTAAAAAATTTACCTTTAATACTGAAGCTCTGAAAAACCCAGTTATAGCTAAAGCTTACCATGATAGGTTACTTAGTCATTATGACAGTCATGGTTTGCTTAATACTGAAGTTGAGGAAGAATGGGGCCATTTTAAACAGGCTTTTTTGGAAACTAACAGTACTCTTTTAGGAAAAAAGGAGCGGAGGAGACAGAATTATTTAAGTGATAAGGCAATTGAGCTTATTTCAGAAAGAAGGAACTGCAGGATATGTCTTAAATGAATGTCCTTAATCAGTACCCTACTAGTCCTAATAGAAAAGATTACAGAGAGCTTAATAAACGTGTAAAGGATCAGTTAGCTACTGATAAAAATCTTTGGCTTGATAGCTTGGCTGATAAAGCTGAGGAAGCAGTTAGGCAGCACAACAGCAGAGAGCTGTACCAGATAGTTAATGTTTTATGTGGTAGAAAACGGACAGGCATACAGGGATTGAAGGATAAACAAGATAAGGTTATAGAAGGTGAGGATTCTGTCATGGCTAGGTGGGCTGAGCATTTCAGTGATGTTCTAAACAATGTGGTTAGTTCTACTCCCATTGTTTGTACTGATGATAGATGCATTGGCAGCTTTAATGTTGGCCCTATAACACAATCTGAAGTTAGTTTGGCTATCTCTAAACTTAAACTTCATAAATCCCCAGGGGTAGATAACAGAGCTAACTGTAGCTACAGAAATGCTCAGAGCTGGGAATGTTTTGGTTACCACTTGGATGACCGAAATTTTGAATAACTTTTATGATAAAGGCATGGTTCCTAAAGATTTTACCAGAGCTATTATTATCCCTATCTTCAAAAAAGGTGATCGCAGTTCTTGTGATAACTATAGGGGTATCAGCCTACTCTCTGTTCCAGGTAAAGTTCTTTCCATGATTGTGCTTAATAGAATTAAGAATCTGGTTGACAGGCAATTGCGTGATGAGCAATGTGGATTCAGAAGTGGTAGGGGATGTGTAGATCAGATATTTTCACTTAGGCAGATTCTTGAGAAATGTTTAGAGTTTCAGAAACCTTTGGTTGCTAGCTTTGTTGATTTCAAAAAGGCTTTCGACTCTGTTGATCGTCATAATTTGTGGTTGATTGTGAGATCATATGGTATACCAGACAAGTTAGTTAACATAATGAAAGCTCTCTATAATAACACTGAGTCATGTGTGAGAGTTGGTAAGTCTTGTAGCAATTGGTTTAGCATTATGTCTGGTGTTCGACAAGGGTGTATTTTGCCTCCTTTTCTCTTTAGTTTGGTTGTAGATTATGTTATGCGAAATTCACTTCAAGGGAGAGATTTTGGCCTTAAATGGGCTGGAGATACGAAAATTTCTGATCTAGATTATGCTGATGATTTAGCGCTTTTGGCAAATGATGTTGATGAGATGAACTCTTTCATTCGAGCTGTTGATGAGACTGGTAGTAGAGTAGGTTTGGTTATAAACAGAGAGAAAACTAAGGTGATGAAAATTGGTCAGGCAGGTTGTGATTCAGTTAATCTGAATGGTTGCAGTGTTGAGCAGGTGTCACAGTTTAATTACCTTGGGAGCTATGTAACTGATACTGGTGATGTGCGGCATGAGATTAACAGACGAATAGGTATTGCTGTTGGGACTTTTAAGAATCTATGGAGATTGTGGAGAAATAGGCGTATACACCTAAAGACTAAAATTAGACTGTATAATAGTTTGGTTCTTTCTAGGGTTAGTTATGGTAGTGAAACTTGGACGCTGTGTAAACAAGATAACAGGAAACTAGATGCTTTTGATTCTAGATGCTTACGCAGTATCTTGGGTATTTGGTGGTTTAACTTTGTAACTAATGATGAGGTTAGGCAAAGGAGTCTGCAACGTCCTTTAAGCAGCATATTGTGCAGAGAGAGACTCCGCTGGTTTGGCCATGTTGACCGTATGGATAATTATAGATTGGCGAATAGGGTTATGAACAGTGTGCCTAGAGACCTCAGAAGGAGGGGGAGACCTAGGATGCGGTGGGCAGACAATTTCAAACAGGACCTTGTTAGAATTGGTGTACAGTGGCCAGATGCAGCAGATGTAGCTCAGGACAGATATGCTTGGAGAATTAAACTGTGCGGTCTGGTTGGACCTCCGTAGCCCATGGCTGCTTGATGATGATGATGATGATGATGATGATGATGATGATGATGATGATGATGATGATGATGATGATGAGACAGCCTATGAGTTAATATGTACAAAGTTAAAACTTCTCAGTTGTTATAGTTTTATATATTTCTACCACTATTTTTCTCTATAAAAGCTATTATATTTTATGAATGCCTCACTGGGCTGCATTTGGGTGTAAAAATTTCACTCATATAATTTAATGAATATTTTTTCCTGAGAAACTCTATCAGAAGACGGCAAACGGCTGCAAAGTGAAACGAGCTAACTGAAAACCACCAAATAATTTCTTTTAAGGTTCGTTTGAAAAACGAGCTAATGTTTTCACTTTGTCGTCTGCCTATGCCAGTATTTGTTTGTCTGTCTGTCCATCTCTCTGTTAACTGTTTCTATCCATTTGTCTTTCCACCTGTCTGTCCGTCTATAGACAATCAATTTTTTTACTTTTAGAGCTAAATGAAAAATTCTTCTTGGGTTTGATAGGTGTCGAACAAATACTGTGATTAGCAATTTTGAAAATTTTCAAAGCTTTAACAGCGCCCTCTAGCGGTGAGAGAAGATGGAAAATGCTAAAATTTCAAACGAATATTACAAGCAAACTATATACTGAAATTCTGAAATTTTGGAAGTCGAATGTTATGATCAGAAGGTTTACAACGTCAACAAGGTTTTGCCATCTTAGCCAAAAGGGGAGGGGGGTGGGTGCGAAAATGAAACTTTTTTGAAGAGATAAAAGAAACAATTTTTTTTTTGTTGTTGTTTTACAGACACTAACAAATATTAATGATTTAAACAATATTTAACAATTTCAGCATTACCTGTAGACGTTTAAACGTCTATAAATCAATAAATGCTATTTGTGGAAAAAGCTGACTTTAGTTCAACCGGTTAGAATGTTCTGGCATATTTCTGGAGAGCTGCGGGTTCGAATCCCGTATGTCGCGAATTTTTTTTCCACAAAAATATTAATATTTACGTTTTTGGAATCCCCATCAGCTGCAATTTCTAGTGTTAGAGAATGCTAAAGACGGTAAATAAAAACTCGAAAGGCGACCTCTAGCGGCGGAAGAAGATGGAAAATACCAAATCTTTAAATAAATATTGCAAACGATCTATTTTTGCTAGAAACTTAAGTTTTTGGTCACAGAGTGTATTGATCAAGTGGTTTACCCTAATAGTAATGAGTTGTCCCATTAGTAAAATGCAATTTTTCTGCTTTAAGAGATAAATGAAAAACTTTTTTTGCGCATTACAGGTACTAATAAAATATTAATTGTTTATTTGGCCGAAATTTCTACCATAAAGAGATCACTTGAAACATTCGTTAAAAGTTTTGCAGTTCCAATATTTAGTGATCTCTAATGACTTAAATTAAAACTACCTTTGAAAATGCAAATTACATTTCATTAGTAACGAACTAAAAAAGAGATTTCCAAATATCTCTTAAAACAAAACCGTTCCATTTCTTCCCTACCTTGGGCTTAGGGTAAACTCATTGTTGTCAATGGAATTTTCAAGACTGTCACATTCCACGACCAAAATTTCAAATTTCTAGCATAACTACATCGTTTGCAATACTCGTTTTAAATTTTTGGTATTTTTCGATTTTTTTCCACCGTTAGAGAGTGCAGTTTTAGCTTTTGGGAAATTCGCAAAATGCAAATTGTAATATTTCATCAATACCTGACCAACCCAAAAAGAATTTTTAATTTTTCTCTAAAAACATACACTTTTCTGTTAAAACAAAAAAAAAGTTACATTCACCTCCCCTCTGGTGTAAAGGATCAAGTGGTTGTTGCCAATGATAACTTCCTAGCCTTCACATTTCAACACCACAATTTTAAACTTCTAACATAACTACATCCTTTGGAATATTCGTTTCATATTTTGCAATTATCAAATTTTTCCACCGTTAGAGGTCGCAGTTATAAGTTTTGGGAGATTCGAAAAATGCAAATCGTAATATATCATTAATTCCTATCTAACACAAAAAGAATTTTTTATTTTTCTGTATAAACAAAAATGTTCGATGTCTACAGACGGACAAGACAACAAAACGAAATTATATCTTTTTTTCTAAAGAAAAAAAAAAGCCGTAAATTTTACTTTTCCTTTTTTTTAGCCGTTTTCTAAAGTGCTTCCAATCATGAACACTGAAATTTCTATGAAATAATACCCTACCTTTTCATGAATCCATAAGTATTCGTGTAATACCATTCAAGTATGCAAACTAGACAATCCGAGCGACGACAAAACATGGCGTCCAACTTTGAGATGGCCAACCTCTACTTATATAGGGCCTCTAGTTCGCACCAACGAAGAAAAATTACGCAAGACAGCTCTCCCATTCCGTAGCGTTAGGCACCCTGGCGTTTGGCACCTGGCCCAATGTCAGTTGAACCATTGAACCTCGATTTTTGCCAATTCTCCTTAATTTCACACAAAAAAACATTCCCAATTTTCACCACTCACTTGTATTTTAGAAAGTCGCTTCGAATTTTGCCAATTCCGATTTATTTTACACACTGGATGCCTTGCAAACGTATTCGGATAACGTGAAAATTGCTATATACTGTTGTAGTAAATGATTACGATGAATGTTAGTTTTTCTTTTTAACTTCATGACATTCTTTTAAGTGTATTAATTGAAATGAGAAGAATAAATTCTTAATTAGCCACTTATTTTCCTTAAAAAACTAGGAGGCCGGAAATTGCTTTCTTTCTATTTTAATGTTTTGTGCCCAACATTTATAGGAAAATTCCTTGCGCTTTTAATAAAATACTTATGGAAAACATTATTCCGAATACGTACTTGTACTTTTAGTATGAAACTGTAGATATGTGCCGCGAAGTCGAACCCAAACCGACAAGAGATTTCGTGGTGAAAAAAAAAATTCGCTCCTGACTACTTTACGTTAAGAATACAAGAGTGTGACTGATACAAGGCGAACTGGTACTGGAACAGATGATATTTATACTCCAACATTGTGATATTACGATATACGTTGTAGTGTAGTTCGCGGTATAACTACCGCCATTTTGTTTTTGACGCAACGTATTGCTACGTTATACTTTTACGTAACTCACGGCCCCTACCGGTTACCGATGAAAAAGGAAAATGTTTTCGCACATAAAAAAAGGCTAATTTACTTCTATAAAGAAAATTATTATTAAATATACAACATAATAAATACACTTCACGGAAATAGAACATTTTCAAGAGTATTCAACTGTTGTACAGATTAGAACTTAAAACTTGCATTACCAGGCTGAGTACAACGAGAATACACGAACAAGAATTTAATGATAAATGCTTATTTACGAACGTAAAATTTTGCTTAGCATATAAAAAAATAAGCCAAATTAACTTTATCTAGGGTACATAGTAACAACTATGCATATCGCTCAATACCACACTTTCGTTACACACTATTAAAAAAACCCTAAAAGTATATAATCTTATCGGTGACATTAATTTCAACTAGATCATAACGCTAAACAAGATTTTCGTTCCACACGAAAAAACCAAAGCCCCCCCCCCCAAAAAAAAAATATATATGTATATCTTGTACGAGACAACAATTTTAATCTACACAAATCGTTTAGGAAAGAATTTTCGCTCTGCACATATAAAAAGTCCCTCCCTCCCCAAATAAAATCCACATTGGAGGTAACTATTTGAGCCAGTACTTCTACCAAAACGAGAAATTTGGGTTCCATACTTTACAAAAGCTCCCCCTCCCTAAAGTAAATGTTCTTGTCGAAGACAACTATTTCGACTACAGCATATCACTAAATAACATACTTTCGTTTCGTACTTAGAAACAAATCCCCCCCAAAAAAACATGAAATCAAAGGATAAACACACGTAAACGCTTACTTGTAAAAGCCTAAATATCCAGAAATTTAGGTTCTTAGGAGTTATACGTAGATACTTTGCATTACCAAAAACATTTTTAATTTGCAATATTCTAAAATTCACGGGACCCCCACTTCCACATGATAGTTAAAAAAAAACTATATATTCATTTCAGATCATACCTAGTCGTTTCATAAATCTAAAAAATATCGAAACATTCCCATTTCTTACGTTACATTTATTCCGTAGCGCCGTGTTGTTTCGTGAACTGCACCCTGGCCCTTTTAATGTAATATATGTTTCTTCTCATTTGCAACTATTTGCGATAGTTGTGTGAATCGTCAAAAAGCAGTTCATTTAAAAAATTCATATGTGAATTCCTTCTCTTGTAGCCATTTCCGACCCCAAAATCTATGTTTACCCATCTTTTTTTCCATATAATAGGACAAAATAATTCTTAAACATGTAATTCTATTCTTATTAGAAAAAGGAGGCATTTTATATTAATGAACTAATTGTCCACCAGATGGCAGCAATTTCTCCGTGCAAGAAAACTGAAAGATTGATGGCCGATTCGTTGAAAACTTGCAACGAAGTACTGTAAAAGCTTGGTGTGAACAGCAGGCAAGGATGCATGGCACGATTTAGAAGACATGCATTCTGACAAGTGGACGGGGCCCTTTAAGGGCCCCGTTCACTTGTCAGGAGGATCGATTAGGCAAATGCTCCACCAACTCTCAACACGAGATCGATTTATGAGGAGATTAATACCTTCTTTTTTTTCGAAACCGGACAACCCTGATCTTTGCTAGGGTTGAGTTGGGTTGTTTTTACCTCTGAGCGGCACTTTTTTGCATACCACGGGCTAAATGGCCAGCTCACATGGACCCCGAAGGCTCAGAGAAGGTTGGGGGAGGGGACCCACTGGAACAGCTGTTGAGAGACAGATCGCAGCCTTCCATCAAAGCCATCCAGCGTGTTCTTTAACGTGCATAGGGTATGACTCTTCCGAACACGGGGTCTCGGCTTAACGTCCCATCCGACGGACGGCGGCCTTTCCAAGCCCATCGGTGTTCCCTGCTGACCATGGGCAGGGTGAGGAGTTTTGCGGAGATAAATCTCAACGTTGATCCAGCTGGGGCTCGAACCTGGGAACTGCATCTTTGATAGGTAAAAACACTTTAGTAGAATAGATGATAAATTTTCATTTTACTTACGAAAGTCATTTACGTAGAATGTGATATCGAAAAATCTAACTCTCTTTGAATTCAAGCGGACATTTTCTGCAGGTTAAGAGAGTACAGTCGCTCTAAAAAAAAAAATCCGAACACTGTGGTTGATTACAGAATTTAGAAAAAATATCTGGCAACGATCTTTTTTAGAAATTAGTGATCTGGTCACGTGACACGAAGGTTGCCAGATCACTAATTTCTAAAAAAAAGTTGCCATATATTTTTTCTGAATTCTTGTAATCAACCATAGTGTTCGGATACTTTTTTTGAGCGACTGTACTTCTCTGCAGCTCCTTTAAGAAAAGACTGCGCAAAGTTAAATAGATAACGCTTTCAATTTCTTTTCTTATATTTCTTCATTAGATTATTTTTTATTCCATTTGAAGTCTATTTCAGAGAAAATTCATTTAATTATCTTGCATCATCCCCTTCTACAGGGAAACATCGATAGAAAGAGTTCAATGTCATCAAATGACTCAACAAATGATTTGAGATTTATCTCCGCAAAACTCCCCGCCCTGCCCACGGTCAGTAGGGGACACCGATTGGGCTTCGAAAGGTCACCGTCCGTCGGATGGGACGTTAATCTGTGGCCCCGTGTGCGGGAGAGACATACCCTGTGCACGTTAATGGCCTTGACGGGAGACTACCATCTGTCTCCCAACAGCTGTTCCAGTGGGTCCCCAATCCTTCTCTGAGCCTTCGGGGTCCATGTGACCTGGCCATTTAGCCCATGGTGTGGAAAAAAGTGCTGCTCAGAGGTAAAACAACCCAACCTTATGCATGAATGGGAAAAAAATCAAGACAAAGCATTGCAAAGAATTATTCTAGTAGTATCTACAGAGAGGGTTTTTTTTTCTATGCTTAAATGGATTCTTTCTAACAAAAGAAATAATTTGGATTCAAAATTATTAGAAAACATTTTGCTTATAATGATGAATAAATAGCAAAATGAAATTAATTCCGTTATAATACCAATATTCTTGAAAGAATTTTTTTTTCGTCGACTATGCGTTATAAAGTTAATATTTTTTGAAGCGAATTTTACTTTTTTTTAAAAATTTCCTCGGGTCATTTTAGCAATTTGTTTTAAAAATATCAATCTGTGCACAAAAATCGTTATAGGACTAAGAATTGAGATTGCCTACTTATGCTTAGAATTTTTTAGTAATAATGCCCCATTTTCTTCTGAACAATTCCTAGAAATTTGGTGCAATTTCTTAAGTCAGGGACGTATCCAGGAGGGGGGGATCGAGGTTTCACCCCCTCCCAACCGAAAAACCGGTGTTCTTTCATTATCTTATGCGAAATCTCAAACTTGTCTACCTGGTTTGAAACCCAAAAAAGGTGTCTTTGTATAATTTTTATTTTCGCCTCATATTTTATGCCTGACACTAAAAGTAGATATAAAGAAAACAACTATAAATTTTTATTCCATATATCATAGAATATCAAGTTAATCTTTCCTGTACAGTAATATTTTAGTAATCAGAACACCCTACTCAAGTCTTATTCTCAGATTCACTCCCCAAAACTAAATTCTCACCACTCCAAATTAAATTCTTACTCCACCCCCCGAAACTAAATTTTCGGACCCTCCCCCCACTCGAAACTAAATACTCGAACCCTCTGCGATGCTAAATTCACGAAACCACCCCCACCCCTTCCATCGAAATTAAATCCTGGTATAGTCGCTCAGAAAAGTATCCGAACACTGTGGTTGATTACAGAATTCAGAAAAAATATCTGGCAACTATTTTTTTAGAAATTAGTGATCTGGCAACCTTCGTGTCACGTGACACGAAATATATATAATGAGTATGAATATATAATGCAATGAATATGGAGCGTGAGCAGTTACCGTTCACAGCAAACTGGAGCGGTTGCGGTTAATGTTCACAGCACATTGGATCGTGTGAGCTCACAAAGACCTAGATCGTGTGGGCTCACTTACGGAAATATTGAGCGTGTGCAGTTACCGTTCACAGCAAACTGGAGCGCGTGCAGTAACTGCACATGCTCCAGTTTGCTGTGAACGGTAGCTGGAGCGTGTACAGTTGCTGTACACGCTGCAGATATTTTTTCTGAATTCTGTAATCATGAGACACGAAGGTTGCCAGATCACTAATCTCTAATATTGAGCGTGTGCAGTAACTGCACACGCTCCAGTTTGCTGTGAACGGTAACTGGAGCGTGTACAGTTGCTGTACACGCTGCAGATATTTTTCCTGAATTCTGTAATCACGTGACACGAAGGTTGCCAGATCACTAATCTCTAAAAAGAAAAAAATCGTTGCCAGATATTTTTTCTAAACTCTGTAATCAACCATAGTGTTCGGATATTTTTTAACATATATAATGCGTATGAATATATAATGCAATGAATATGGAGCGTGTGCAGTTACCGTTCACAGCAAACTGGAGCGGTTGCGGTTAATGTTCACAGCACACTGGATCGTGTGAGCTCACAAAGACCTAGATCGTGTGGGCTCACTTACGGAAATATTGAGCGTGTGCAGTTACCGTTCACAGCAAACTGGAGCGTGTGCAGTAACTGCACACGCTCCAGTTTGCTGTGAATGGTAACTGGAGCGTGTACAGTTGCTGTACACGCTGCAGATATTTTTTCTGAATTCTGTAATCATGTGACACGAAGGTTGCCAGATCACTAATCTCTAATATTGAGCGTGTGCAGTTACCGTTCACAGCAAACTGGAGCGTGTGCAGTAACTGCACACGCTCCAGTTTGCTGTGAATGGTAACTGGAGCGTGTACAGTTGCTGTATACGCTCCAGATATTTTTTCTGAATTCTGTAATCATGTGACACGAAGGTTGCCAGATCACTAATCTCTAATATTGAGCGTGTGCAGTTACCGTTCACAGCAAACTGGAGCGTGTGCAGTAACTGCACACGCTCCAGTTTGCTGTGAATGGTAACTGGAGCGTGTACAGTTGCTGTATACGCTCCAGATATTTTTCCTGAATTCTGTAATCATGTGACACGAAGGTTGCCAGATCACTAATTTCTAAAAAATTCGTTTCCAGATATTTTTTCTGAATTCTGTAATCAACCATAGCGTTCGGATACTTTTTCGAGCGACTGTACGTACCTATCTTTAGTTTCTATTGTGGCTTACATACATTATTAGAATAGATTCAGTGACGTCATCCTATTTCTTCATAATTGGGTCTCCTATTGCAATTGTTATTTCATTATTATTCTTAAACTCCATTTTTTAAGAATCAGCAGCAGAAAAAGTAACCTCGACAATTCTATTTACACGTATGCATTTATTTCGTTATTAATAATTGTTATTAATATTGATAAGTTTCCTTTTTCCAATTTTTTATTTGTCTTTTAACAAGTGGATTGATTAAATTGATGCAAATTGCTCAGAACGACGGTATTGAATATATATAATAAAAGTGATAACATATATTTCATTATTTTTCATTTGTACTAAAAATATTTCGAAATAACGCAACATTATAACGAAATTTATATTTTGTCATAACAAAAAGCATAACAAAAAACGTTGTCTGTAAAGAAAAAAGTAGCGAAACGTTTTTCGTTTCGTTTGCCAACACCGGTATAGAAACAGTTGAAATTATTACACCTAGTAACTCTGCTGGTAGACATACTAAAACTATCGACTTACGACCCAGTGGTTAGCACGCTTGGCTTCTGATCTAAGGGACCTGGGTTCGAGCCCCGGGTAAGGCATGGATATATGTGTCGTTTTTCTGCTGAGGTCCTGCCATTCTCTCAGACCTTCTACTGTGGCATATAAACTGACAGGCTGCTGTCAGACCTCTGTGGCAAGCAGCTGCTTGAGGGGGTATTAATTTTTATTTTTTTTTTATAGTATTGCACCACCTGAACAAAAAACAATTAAAGTTTCTTTGGGTTCGAGCCCCGGTAAGGCATGGATGTATGTGTCGTTTTTCTGCTGAGGTCCTGCCATTCTCTCAGATCTTCTACTGTGGCATATAAACTGGCAGGCTCCTCTCAGACCTCTGTGGCAAGCAGCTGCTTGAGGGGGTATATTTTTTTTTCAATTCTCAATAAATTCATATTTGTTAAATGCGGAAAATAAAGTTCTCGAAAAGCGATTCTGCATCAGTTAAACTAATATTTTTTTTAAATAAAAAAATGCATTAACTGTCTCATAATTCTTTATATTACAAATATAAAGAATATATTACAAATATAAAGAATATTGCCAAAACACATTTTTTGGAAATTGTACTTGCTTCGTCTTTGATGTTACAAATTTTATTAATTTTGTAAAAATTGTAATTCTCGCTTCACTGGATATCTGTTTCACAAAAGACATTGTTCTGTGTCTGTAGTGTAACGATGTTCCTAAGTATAAACCGTTTTTCTTTATCGTTATTCTAATTCTGCATCTATGTTTGTCAGTGGTTGGCTCTGTTTTGCTAAACTACGTATATACAGTATTAAAAAATATGCACTGTTGAGAATAAATATTTGTCTTTGGCAGCATCAGTTTCAGCAAAAAATTTATTTTTTGAGGCCTCTTTAAATCTTTGTATGGACCTAACATGGGCAACTGAAGCAGATTCTTCATTGAGTATCTTAAGCTTTGGGTTGGGTTGTTTTACCTCTGAGCGGCACTTTTTTGCACACCATAGGCTAAATACCCCTATTTGACCTTGAATGCGACATCGAATCTAAAAGTCGCTCTCATTCCTGGGAATTCAATCTCTGGAAATAGCCCTATTCACTTTATTTTAGTTTTGCGGTTCCGAATATGAAATTTCGTAACATTTACTATCTCTACAAATAAAATAAATAAATAAATAAATACCCCCTCAAGCAGCTGCTTGCCACAGAGGTCTGACAGGAGCCTGTCAGTTTTTATGCCAAAGTAGAAGGTCTGAGAGGATGGCAGGCCCTCAGCAGAAAACGACACATACACCCATGCCTTAATCCGGGGTTTTAACCCAGGTCCCTTAGATCAGTAGCCAAGCGCGCTAACCACTCGGCCACGGGACGGCAAAATAAATAAATACCACCTCAAGCAGCTGCTTGCCACAGTGGTCTGACAGGAGCCTGTCAGTTTATATGCCATAGTAGAAGGTCTGAGAGGATGGCAGGACCTCAGCAGCCCGAAACAAAACCAGACACGAAATTTCACATTTCTTGCACTCGTATATCGTGGCTTGACTTTTACTTGTCCTCCATTTGACCTCGAAGGACAAAGTCAGAGGTCAAATTCAGGATTTTTCGCGAGATCTACGATTTCAAAATTTCGGAACTCTGTTTACGAGTTGGGGCGGGGGTGGCTCAGTCGGTAGCGCGCCAGGCTCGTAATCTGTAGTTCCAAGGTTCGAGTTCGATCTCCGCAAAATTCCCCGCCCTGCCCACGGTCAGTAGGGGACACCGATGGGCTCGGAAAGGCCGCCGTCCGTCGTATGGGACGTTAAGCGTGGCCCCGTCTGCGGGAGAGCCATACCCTGTGCACGTTAAAGAACACGCTGGATGACCTTGACGGGAGGCTACCATCTGTCTCCCAACAGCTGTTCCAGTGGGTCCCCTCCCCCAACCTTCTCTGAGCCTTCGGGGTCCATGTGACCTGGCCATTTAGCCCATGGTGTGCAAAAAAGTGCCGCTCAGAGGTAAAACAACCCAACGTTAAAGAACACGCTGGATGGCCTTGACGGGAGGCTACCATCTGTCTCCCAACAGCTGTTCCAGTGGGTCCCCTCCCCCAACCTTCTCTGAGCCTTCGGGGTCCATGTGACCTGGCCATTTAGCCCATTGTGTGCAAAAAAGTGCCGCTCAGAGGTAAAACAACCCAACCCAACCCCTCCCCCAACCTTCTCTGAGGCTTCGAGGTCCTTGAGACCTGGCCATTTAGCCCATGGTGTGCAAAAAAGTGCCGCTCAGAGGTAAAACAACCCAACGTTAAAGAACACGCTGGATGGCCTTGACGGGAGGCTACCATCTATCTCCCAACAGCTGTTCCAGTGGGTCCCCTCCCCCAACCTTCTCCGAGCCTTCGGGGTCCATGTGACCTGGCCATTTAGCCCATGGTGTGCAAAAAAGTGCCGCTCAGAGGTAAAGCAACCCAACCCTGTTTAAGAATTGAACAAATATTGTATAGAATAGAAGTTTGAAAAATTAGTGGTAGTTTTTAAGAGATATTTCACTGACAGCGAGAGTCTACCCACTTTTCTGCGTCATGGAATTTGCATTATTATTCATCACTCACTCACAGTCGCCTATGTATATTAGGTATGGTTGGTTTATCATGATTTTCAAGTAATGAAGTAGAAACTGATCTTGTAAAACATATTGTCGCGTTAAAAGATCATTAATTGTATGTTTACAAGTTCATCGTAAGAATTTATGATGCTGCTAATAAAATAATAATTCCATGTACAGCCGCTGAAAAATAAAATCCGAACACTATGGTTGATTACAGAATTCGGAAAAAATATTTGGCAATGATTTTTTTAGAAATTAGTGGATCTGGTAACTTTCGTGTCACGTGACACGAAGGTTGCCAGATTACTCATTTCTAAAAAATCGTTGCCAGATATTTTTTCTGAATTCTGTAATCAAACACACGAAAGTTGCCAGATCATTAATTTTCTAAAAAAATCTTTGCCAGATATTTTTCCTGAATTCTGAAATCAATCACACGAAGTTTGCCAGATCACTAATTTCTAAAAAAAAAATCGTTGTCAGATATTTTTTCTGAATTCTGTAATCAACCACACGAAGGTTGCCAGATCACTAATTTCTAAAAAAATCGTTGTCAGATATTTTTTCTGAATTCTGTAATCAATCACACGAAGGTTGCCAGATCACTAATTTCTAAAAAAAAAAAAATCGTTGTCAGATATTTTTTCTGAATTCTGTAATCAACCACACGATGTTTGCCAGACCACTAATTTCTAAAAAAAAAATCGCTGTAAGATATTTTTTCTGAATTCTGTAATCAATTAACACGAAGTTTGCCAGATCAATAATTTCTAAAAAAATCGTTGTCAGATATTTTTTCTGAATTCTGCAATCAACCACACGAAGGTTGCCAGACCACTAATTTCTAAAAAAAAAATCGTTGTAAGATATTTTTTCTGAATTCTGTAATCAACCACACGAAGTTTGCCAGATCACTAATTTCTAAAAAAAAATCATTGCCAGATATTTTTTCTGAAATCTGTGATCAACCACAAGAAGGTTGTCAGACCACTAATTTCTAAAAAAAAATCTTTGCCAGATATTTTTTCTGAATTCTTTAACCAACCATAGTGTTCGGATACTTTTTTGAGCGACTGTAGGTGGTCATATTATTTTGATACTAGATCGTGTGGGTGCACTCACGGAAATATTGAGCGTCTGCAGTAACCGTTCACAGCAAACTGGAGCGTGTGCAGTTACTGCACACGCTCCAGTTTGCTGTGAAAGCTCAAGTTTGTGTTTTGCCCTCCCATAATACAGGAAACTTGTCTGATTGAAAATTATATTACATTGACTGTTAGACGAACTTACATAGCTCATAGGGGCGGGGGTGGCTCGTAATCTGTAGTTTCCAGGTTCGAGTCCAAGCTGGGTGAGCGTTGAGATTTATCTCCGCAAAATTTCCCGCCCTGCCCACGGTTAATAGGGGACACCGATGGCCTTGGAAAGGCCGCCGTCCGTAGGATGGGACGTTAAGCCGTGGCCCCGTGTGCGGGAGAGCCATACCCTGTGCACGTTAAAGAACACGCTGGATGGCCTTGATGGGAGGCTACCATCTGTCTCCCAACAGCTATTCCAGTGGGTCCCCTCCCCCAACCTTCTCTGAGCCTTCGGGGTCCATGTGACCTGGCCATTTAGCCCATAGTGTGCAAAATAAGTGCCGCTCAGAGGTAAAACAACCCAACGTTAAAGAACACGCTGGATGGCCTTGACGGGAGGCTACCATCTGTCTCCCAACAGCTGTTCCAGTGGGTCCCCTTCCTCAATCTTCTCTGGAGCTTTCGGAGTCCTTGTGACCTGACCATTTAGCCCATGCTGTGCAAAAAGGTGCGGCTCAGAGGTAAAACAACCAACCCAACAACTCAATAACATTTAACTAATCAATTCACTTACCTAACCAATTTCGACTTGAGAGTGTGTTACGATTCTCAGAAGAGCAAACTGCAGCTTCCCGTGATTGAAGTGAACACCACGTGTCGATCACCTGTTCTTCATCCGCTTCAGGTAACGACGTCGATCTTGGACGGTAAGCAACCTTCGTTTTAACCGTTCCGTGAATGGTGATCAACAGCAGCAGGAACTGGATCAGAGTGCATCGCTCACACGAGCGGCTCGTTAACTGCTGCAAGCGTCGAAGCGCGTAATGGTCGGGGGAATTGGGTCAGCGGGTCCTGTCATCATTCCCAGGACAACTGGTTCGTCTGCAGCGAGGTGAGAGGTCAATCATCTGCACGTACGCGCGTCGAGGGAGGTAAAAATAAATCCCGTTTGCTATTTTTACAAAAAATGTTGTAATCAACTGAAAAAAATACGAGACTTCCAAATTTCCAGTTTTTCAAAAAGTATTTTCCTGTATTATGGGAATTGAATGTTTTTTTTTTTCCTTTGGCCTAGCGAGTTACGAGGAAAAAAGATCATATATAGGTCACGTTCAATAACTTGGAAAGGAAGAAGATGACGATGGATGATCATCATGGAAGGTTTTACAAATTGAGAATAAATTTCGATTGGACTTGGATTACTCTGAAAAGAAGTGAGGAATGAGTATAGATGGACTTGGTTCATTTGCTAGATGGGTGGGTGGGCCAGTACAGAGGGAGGAAAGTACAGTCGCTCGAAAAAAGGTATCCGAACACTATGGTGGATTACAGAATTCAGGAAAAATATCTGGCAACGATTTTTTTAGAAATTAGTGATCTAGCAACCTTCGTGTCACGTGATTACAGAATTCAGGAAAAATATCTGGAGCGAGTACAGCAACTGTACACGCTCCAGTTACCGTTCACAGCAAACTGGAGCGTGTGCAGTTACTGCACACGCTCCAGTTTGCTGTGAACGGTAACTGCACACGCTCAATATTTCCGTGAGTGAGCCCACACGATCTAGTATCAAAATAATATGACCACCTACAGTCGCTCAAAAAAGTATCCGAACACTATGGTTGATTACAGAATTCAGAAAAAATATCTGGCAACGATTTTTTTAGAAATTAGTGATCTCGCAACCTTCGTGTCACGTCATCCCTCACGAGACTATCTTTACCGGAAGTTTAATTGAACGTTCGTGATCTATCTAAGAAAGTGATCATCTAAAGATTCGTGATCTATCTAAAGAAGGAAGACTCTCTGATCGTAAGAGATCTTACCGCGTTAGCACTTGCAGCAGTTTTATTCCCAATTTACTTTTGTATAAACTGATGGATCCGTTGATTTAGACAATGACAAAGCTGTTTCAGTTTTTTGAATTATGAAATATCATTTTGAAGTCATAAGACTTTTCTATATGAAAGAGTCTTCTTTTAATTGAACTCTGCCGCTGATGTGGTTTTAAAATGGAGTATGATAAATTGAAGCATTATTTTATTGACTGACTCTAAATCGATTTATTTCCTCTTATAAAAGACTTCAGTAAATCAGATTACTCAAATATTATGAGAAACGATAAAGACAGAGAAAATCCGTCAGGTAGGCGACGCCTCATCAGAAAGAGAACACAAACGTTCATGCCATTTTTGGGATAGTTCTGATTTTCTGGGGGCGGGGGTGGCTCAGTCGGTAGTGCGCCAGGCTTGTAATCTGTAGTTCCCAGGTTCGATCCCAGTTGGGTCAGCGTCGAGATTTATCTCCGCAAAATTTCCCCGCCCTGCCCACGGTCAGTAGGGGATACCGATGGTCTTGGAAAGGCCGCCGTCCATCGGATGGGACGTTAAGCCGTGGCCCCGTGCGCCGGAGAGCCATACCCTGTGCACGTTAAAGAACAGGATGGATGGCCTTGACGAGAGGCTACCATCTGCCTCCCAACAGCTGTTCCAGTGGGTCCCCTCCCCCAACCTTCTCTGAGCCTTCGAGGTCCATGTGACCTGACCATTTAGCCCATGGTGTGCAAAAAAGTGCCGCTCAGAGGTGAAACAACCCAACGTTAAAGAACACGCTGGATGGCCTTCAAGGAAGGCTACCATCTGTCTCTCAACAGTTGTCCCAGTAGGTCCCCTCCCCCAACCTTCTCTGAGCCTTCGGGGTCCATGTGACCTGGCCATTTAGCCCATGGTGTGCAAAAAAGTGCCGCTCAGAGGTGAAACAACCCAACGTTAAAGAACACGCTGGATGGCCTTGACGGGATGCTACCATCTGTCTCCCAACAGCTGTTCCAGTGGGCCCCTCCCCCAACCTTCTCTGAGCCTTCTGGGTCCATGTGACCTGGCCATTTAGCCCATGGTGTGCAAAAAAGTGCCGCTCAGAGGTAAAACAACCCAACGTTAAAGAACACGCTGGATGGCTTTGACGGGAGGCTACCATCTGTCTCCCTACAGCTGTTCTAGTGGGTCCCCTCCCCCAAACTTCTCTGAGGCTTCTGGGTCCATGTGACCTGGCCATTTAGCCCATGGTGTGCAAAAAAGTGCCGCTCAGAGGTAAAACAACCCAACGTTAAAGAACACGCTGGATGGCTTTGACGGGAGGCTACCATCTGTCTCCGAACAGCTGTTCCAGTGGGTCCCCTCCCCCAATCTTCTCTGAGGCTTCGGGGTCCATGTGACCTGACCATTTAGCCCATGGTGTGCAAAAAAGTGCCGCTCAGAGGTAAAACAACCCAACGTTAAAGAACACGCTGGATGGCTTTGACGGGAGGCTACCATCTGTCTCCGAACAGCTGTTCCAGTGGGTCCCCTCCCCCAACCTTCTCTGAGGCTTCGGGGTCCATGTGACCTGACCATTTAGCCCATGGTGTGCAAAAAAGTGCCGCTCAGAGGTAAAACAACCCAACGTTAAAGAACACGCTGGATGGCTTTGACGGGAGGCTACCATCTGTCTCCCAACAGCTGTTCCAGTGGGTCCCCTCCCCCAACCTTCTCTGAGGCTTCTGGGTCCATGTGACCTGGCCATTTAGCCCATGGTGTGCAAAAAAGTGCCGCTCAGAGGTAAAACAACCCAACGTTAAAGAACACGCTGGATGGCCTTGACGGGGAGGCTACCATCTGTCTCCCAACAGCTGTTCCAGTGGGTCCCCTCCCTCAACCTTCTCTGAGCCTTAGGGGTCCATGTGACCTGGCCATTTAGCCCATGGTGGCAAAAAAGTGCCGCTCAGATGTAAAACAACCCAACATTAAAGAACACGCTGGATGGCCTTGACGGGAGGCTACCATCTGTCTCCCAACAGCGGTTCCAGTGGGTCCTCTCCCCCAACCTTCTCTGAGCCTTCTGGGTCCATGTGACCTGGCCATTTAGCCCATGGTGTGCAAAAAAGTGCCGCTCAGAGGTAAAACAATCCAATCCAAAGCCTCAATAAAAGATTGTAAACATCACTGCAAATGGCAGTTTAATCTATCTTTGGCTTCTCTGCCGCTATCGCAAATCTCTTATGATCATGAAATATCATCGATTCCGATAAAAAAAAGGTTTCCTTAGTTTTTTTGTTTGTTGATCTGTGCCATCGGTGTTCGCCTCACTTCTCCTTCTGTGGACCAAAGGTCATCTGTTCATAGATCGCTCGTGCATTATCAGAGAATCGAATGTCGCCTTCTCCCCCCCCCCCCCCTTCAAATGTCACGGTGCCTTTACGCATGTCTGCTTCAGCTTCACTAAAGCAAAAACGTGTTTCGGTCTCAAAAGCGTCAAAGCAAACCATCAATTTAGATCCCTCTTTATTTTCTCTGCGTCTCTCTTCAATCCACAAAATTCATCAATCCCAAATCTCTTCAATCAAAAAAAAAATCTCTTCAATCCCCAAAAATCATCTCGGGAGGTTCTCCTTGGATGCTGGCGCCACACCGACACCCATCAATATATACAGGATGTTTCTAAAAGTTCTAGTCAAACTTTGGGAACGTGTTCTATCTGCGCATGGTGATGGGTTGGGTTGTTTTACTTCTGAGCGGCACTTTTTTGCACACCATGGGCTAAATGGCAAGGTCACAAGGACCCCGAAGGCTCAGAGAAGGTTGGGGGAGGGGACCCACTGGAACAGCTGTTGGGAGACAGATGGTAGCCTCCCGTCAAGGCCATCCAGCGTGTTCTTTAACGTTGGGTTGTTTTTCCTCTGAGCGGCACTTTTTTGCACACCATGGGCTAAATGGCAAGGTCACAAGGACCCCGAAGGCTCAGAGAAGGTTGGGGGAGGGGACCCACTGGAACAGCTGTTGGGAGACAGATGGTAGCCTTCCGTCAAGGCCATCCAGCGTGTTCTTTAACGTTGGGTTGTTTTACCTCTGAGCGGCACTTTTTTGCACACCATGGGCTAAATGGCAAGGTCACATGGACCCCGAAGGCTCAGAGAAGGTTGGGGGAGGGAACCCACTGGAACAGCTGTTGGGAGACAGATGGTAGCCTCCCGTCAAGGCCATCCAGCGTGTTCTTTAACGTGCACAGGGTATGGCTCTCCCGCACACGGAGCCACGGCTTAACGTCCCATCCGACGGACGGCGGCCTTTCCAAGCCCATCGGTGTCCCCTACTGACCGTGGGCAGGGCGGGAATTTTGAGGAGATAAATCTCAACGCTGACCCAGCTGGGACTCGAACCTGGGAACTACAGATTACGAGCCTGGCGCGCTACCGACTGAGCCACCCCCGCCCCGCGCATGGTGATGAAATTATAAATGATGACAAAACCCAGATGCTCCGCAATACATGGAATGCACTATCTCTATAGGGATAATGCCATAATCTCCGCTGCCTACGTCGAGTGCAAGACAACACCATATAGATGAGCTCGCCCCACGACTACCTCTACGGTGAACAGTTTTAGGGAAGTAAAGTTCGTCCATCGGTCAAAACCTAAATTTAATCTGCACCCCGGTTAGCAACAAACAAAGATATGTAGATCCAAGCTGTCTGGGCTCCCGTGGTGTGAACTCTCAGTTAGGCCTTACCAGGCCCCTCCGCCTGGGTCCCGTCCAACCTAGGTATAGTCGCTCAAAAAAGTATCCGAACACTACGGTTGATTACAGAATTCAGAAGAAGTATCTGGCAACGATTTTTTAGAAATTAGTGATCTGGCAACCTTCGTGTCATGTGACACGAAGGTTGCCAGATCACTAATTTCTAAAAAAATAGAGTAAAAACTTAGAGTGGGAATCGTCACGAGGAGCGACGGGGAAACGCAGGAGTAAAAAATAAGCACCAGACTGAGTGTTGCTCACAAACGGAGAGGTCGTTTGTGTTAGAGGGTCGAGGTCACGTAGCTCTTTCTCGGGAACCGTAAAGGAGCAGGGTTCGGCTCTGTGTGAACCAGGGTACGGTTCTGTGTGAACCAGGATACGGTTCTGTGTGAACCAGGTTACGGCTCTGTGTGAACCAGGGTACGGTTCTGTGTGAACCCGGGTGTGGTTCTGTGTGAACCAGGGTACGGTTCTCTGTGAACCAGGATACGGTTTTGTGTGAACCAGGATACGGTTCTGTGTGAACCAGGGTACGGTTCTGTGTGAACCAGGGTACGGTTCTCTGTGAACCAGGATACGGTTTTGTGTGAACCAGGGTGTGGTTCTGTGTGAACCAGGATACGGTTCTGTGTGAACCCGGGTGTGGTTCTGTGTGAACCAGGGTACAGTTCTCTGTGAACCAGGATACGGTTTTGTGTGAACCAGGATACGGTTCTGTGTGAACCAGGGTGTGGTTCTGTGTGAACCAGGGTACGGTTCTCTGTGAACCAGGATACTGTTTTGTATGAACCAGGGTATGGTTCTCTGTGAACCAGGGTACGGTTCTGTGTGAACCAGGGTATGGTTCTCTGTGAACCAGGATACGGTTCTGTGTGAACCAGGGTACGGTTCTGTGTGAACAAGGGTACGGTTCTGTGTGAACCAGGATAAGGTTCTGTGTGAACCAGGGTACAGTCCTGTGTGAACCAGGATACGGTTCTCTGTGAATCAGGGTACGGTTCTCTGTGAACCAGGATACGGTTCTGTGTGAACCAGGGTACGGTTCTGTGTGAACCAGGATATGGTTCTCTGTGAACCAGGGTATGGTCCTGTGTGAACCAGGGTACAGTCATGTGTGAACCAGGATACGGTTCTGTGTGAACCAGGATACGGTTCTGTGTAAACCAGGGTACGATTCTGTGTGAACCAGGGTACGGTTCTGTGTGAACCAGGATATGGTTCTGTGTGAACCAGGGTACGGCCCTGTGTGAACCAGGGTACGGTTCTGTGTGAACCAGGTGGCGTAGGCAGGAATTACGATCTCCTCTTCCCAAGTTTTGAGGACTGTAAAGAGATTTCTGTAAAGTACAGATTACCACCTCATCAAATGAATGCCTGCAACAGTAAAGCAGCCTTCAGGTTAAATTAAGCTGATTACAGATAAAGCCATTAATTTCTATGAGAATTTCAGCTCAGTTAAGGCCCACGGAGTCCAGTACATTCCCATATGTACATAAATGTGTGAATGTAAATAGAGAATGGCACCTCCACTATGGAGCATTCGATTATTTCATCTTCCTCTACGACATTTAGCACAGCACGTCTGAAACACACCTAAGCACGGGTGGAAAATCTCGTGACTCTCTGGTATCTCCTAAGATAACGGGTGGTATGATTAATTGGACTGATTAATCGTCCTATACAAAGTGCATCGGGAGAGTTTTTCTTCTTTCCTCCCACACGTTGGTTGTTTTACCTCTGAGCGGCACTTTTTTGCACACCATGGGCTAAATGGCCACGTCACATGGACCCCGAAGGCTCAGAGAAGGTTGGGGGAGGGGACCCACTGGAACAGCTGTTGGGAGACAGATGGTAGCCTCCCGTCAAGGCCATCCAGCGTGTTCTTTAACGTTGGGTTGTTTTACCTCTGAGTGGCACTTGTTTGCACACCATGGGCTAAATGGCCAGGTCACAAGTACCCCGAAGGCTCAGAGAAGGTTGGGGGAGGGGATCCACTGGAACAGCTGTTGGGAGACAGATGGTAGCCTCCTGTCAAGGCCATCCAGCGTGTTCTTTAACGTTGGGTTGTTTTACCTCTGAGCGGCACTTTTTTGCACACCATGGGCTAAATGGCAAGGTCACATGGACCCCGAAGGCTCAGAGAAGGTTGGGGGAGGGGACCCACTGGAACAGCTGTTGGGAGACAGATGGTAGCCTCCTGTCAAGGCCATCCAGCGTGTTCTTTAACGTTGGGTTGTTTTACCTCTGAGCGGCACTTTTTTGCACACCATGGGCTAAATGGCAAGGTCACATGGACCCCGAAGGCTCAGAGAAGGTTGGGGGAGGGGACCCACTGGAACAGCTGTTGGGAGACAGATGGTAGCCTCCTGTCAAGGCCATCCAGCGTGTTCTTTAACGTTGGGTTGTTTTACCACTGAGCGGCACTTTTTTGCACACCATGGGCTAAATGGCCAGGTCACAAGGACCCCGAAAGCTCAGAGAAGGTTTGGGGCGGGAACCCACTGGAACAGCTGTTAGGAGACAGAAGGTAGCCTCTCGTCAAGGCCATCCAGCGTGTTCTTTAACGTGCACAGGGTATGGCTCTCTCGCACACGGGGTCAAGTCTAAACGTCCCATACGACGGACGGCAGCCTTTCCAAGCCCATCGGTGTCCTCCCCAACGTCCACGACACAAGTTACGAAAAACGAAATGCATTCTGGTGCCATTGATTTTGTATTACTGCTAATTCTAAACAGTAAGGTCACCAGAAGCTGAAGGGTTTAGAGTTGGGCAGGGGATCCACTAGATATGTCAGGAGAGAGAGAGATGGAAGCCTGACTCAAGGCCATCTATCTTGCTCTCTAAAGCGCACATGATATGGCATTTTTACAGAAGGGAGAAAAGCTTAATATCACACCTGATGGGGCGGGGGTGGCTCAGGCGGTAGCGCGCCAGGCTCGAAATCTGTAGTTCCCATGTTCGAATCCCAGCTGGGTTAAGGTTGAAATTTATCTCCGCAAAATTCCCCGCCATGCCCACGGTCAGTAGGGGTCTGCACACGGTCTGCACACGATAAGCCGTGGCCCCCGTGTGCGGGAGAGCCATACCCTGTGCACGTTAAAGAGCACGCTGGATGGCCTTGACGGGAGGCTACCATCTGTCTCTCAACAGCTGTTCCAGTGGGTCCCCTCCCCCAACCTTCTCTGAGCCTTCGGGGTCCTTGTGACCTGGCCATTTAGCCCATGTTGTACAAAAAAGTGCCGCTCAGAGGTAAAACAACCCAACGTTAAAGAGCACGCTGGATGGCCTTGACGGGAGGCTACCATCTGTCTCTCAACAGCTGTTCCAGTGGGTCCCCTCCCCCAACCTTCTCTGAGCCTTCGGGGTCCTTGTGACCTGGCCATTTAGCCCATGGTGTGCAAAAAAGTGCCGCTCAGAGGTAAAACAACTCAACGTTAAAGAACACGCTGAATGGCCTTGACGGGAGGCCACCATCTGTCTCTCAACAGCTGTTCCAGTGGGTCCCCTCCCCCAACCTTCTCTGAGCCTTCGGGGTCCTTGTGACCTGGCCATTTAGCCCATGGTGTGCAAAAAAGTGCCGCTCAGAGGTAAAACAACTCAACGTTAAAGAACACACTGAATGGCCTTGACGGGAGGCCACCATCTGTCTCTCAACAGCTGTTCCAGTGGGTCCCCTCCCCCAACCTTCTCTGAGCCTTCGGGGTCCTTGTGACCTGGCCATTTAGCCCATGGTGTGCAAAAAAGTGCCGCTCAGAGGTAAAACAACTCAACGTTAAAGAACACGCTGAATGGCCTTGACGGGAGGCCACCATCTGTCTCTCAACAGCTGTTCCAGTGGGTCCCCTCCCCCAACCTTCTCTGAGCCTTCGGGGTCCTTGTGACCTGGCCATTTAGCCCATGGTGTGCAAAAAAGTGCCGCTCAGAGGTAAAACAACCCAATGTTAAAGAACACGCTGGATGGCCTTGACGGGAGGCTACCATCTGTCTCTCAACAGCTGTTCCAGTGGGTCCCCTCCCCCAACCTTCTCTGAGCCTTCGGGGTCCTTGTGACCTGGCCATTTAGCCCATGGTGTGCAAAAAAGTGCCGCTCAGAGGTAAAACAACTCAACGTTAAAGAATACGCTGAATGGCCTTGACGGGAGGCCACCATCTGTCTCTCAACAGCTGTTCCAGTGGGTCCCCTCCCCCAACCTTCTCTGAGCCTTCGGGGTCCTTGTGACCTGGCCATTTAGCCCATGGTGTGCAAAAAAGTGCCGCTCAGAGGTAAAACAACCCAATGTTAAAGAACACGCTGGATGGCCTTGACGGGAGGCTACCATCTGTCTCCCAACAGCTGTTCCAGTGGGTCCCCTCCCCCAACCTTCTCTGAGCCTTCGGGGTCCATGTGACCTGGCCATTTAGCCCATGGTGTGCAAAAAAGTGCCGCTCAGAGGTAAAACAACCCAACGTTAAAGAACACGCTGGATGGCCTTGACGGGAGGCTACCATCTGTCTCCCAACAGCTGTTCCAGTGGGTCCCCTTCCCCAACCTTCTCTGAGCCTTCGGGGTCCATGTGACCTGGCCATTTAGCCCATGGTGTGCAAAAAAGTGCCGCTCAGAGGTAAAACAACCCAACGTTAAAGAACACGCTGGATGGCCTTGACGGGAGGCTACCATCTGTCTCCCAACAGCTGTTCCAGTGGGTCCCCTCCCCCAACCTTCTCTGAGCCTTCGCGGTCCATGTGACCTGGCCATTTAGCCCATGGTGTGCAAAAAAGTGCCGCTCAGAGGTAAAACAACCCAACCTCACCCGACGGAAGACCTCTTTATCAAACCCATTGCTGTCTCTTTTATTATCAAGGCAGTTCAGTGCTTAACGGACAAACATCTAACTCGAACCTGGGAACATCAGATTAAGAGCAGAGTGCGTTACAGACTAAGCCAATACCCACTGCACCACTTTTTTTTAATGTAAATGGCTTTATAGTTTTCTATATATATAATTTGTTTTGCTAAATACTTCACGTTTATCGTTTCTGAAAAGTTACTTTTCAGCCAATTTTACGACGCGTTAAAGAATTTAAATAAAACATTTTCACTTTTGAGAAAAGCTTGTTGTTTAAATGGTTTTGTCATCCTGCTAATCGTTTAACTGATCAATTCTCAGAGATGTTTTAACTCGAATAAAAACTTAGTTATTTGCTGTAAATGTTTACTCGAAGAAAGAAATCACATTAGGATAAATTTGTTACTTAATGCCTTATGAAAGGAATCCAATGCTCTCAGATCTAAATACACTCGTTCAAAAAAGTATCCGAACTCTATGTTTGATTACAGAATTCAGGAAAAATATCTGGAGCGTGTACAGCAACTGTACACGCTCCAGTTACCGTTCACAGCAAACTGGAGCGTGTGCAGTAACTGCACACGCTCCAGTTTGCTGTGAACGGTGACTGCACACGCTCAATATTTCCGTGAGTGAGCCCACACGATCTAGTATCAAAATAATATGACCACCTACAGTCGCTCAAAAAAGTATCCGACCACTATGGTTGATTACAGAATTCAGAAAAAATATCTGGCAACGATATATATATTTTTTAGAAATTAGTGATCTGGCAACCTTCGTGTCACGTGACACGAAGGTTGCCAGATCGGTAATTTCTAAAAAAATCGTTGCCAAATATTTTTTTCTGAATTCTGCAATCAACCATGGCGTTTGGATACTTTTTTGAGCGACTGTAGGTGGTCATATTATTTTGATACTACATCGTGTGGGCTCACTCACGGAAATATTGAGCGTGTGCAGTAACCGTTCACAGCAAACTGGAGCGTGTGCAGTAACTGCTTACGCTCCAGTTTGCTGTGAACGCTAACTGGAGCGTGTACAGTTGCTGTACACGCTCCAGATATTTTTTCTGAATTCTGTAATCGACCATAGTGTTCGGATACTTTTTTGAGCGACTGTACCTATAAAGCAAGTAATTTGTTTTGTGAGCGCATTTATTTTTCCATCTGATCAAGGCTCTTGTTCCGCAAATGAATTCTTCTTCCATCAGCACAGGACGAAGAAAAATCATCAGGAAGACGCAAAAACGAAAGCGAGGTCATTTCCAAAAAGGGGTCGATACCAGGAAGTGATGCAACAGCACGCTCCAAGCTTCATAATTATGCATGAGGATTTTAAATTGGAACTGAAGGAGTTGACGAAGAATTGCTTCGGATGAGAGTTCGTTTCGTTTCCTTCGTCTTATTTATCTTTTCCTGTTCGACGACCACTTAATTTTCTCAACGGACAAAATCCCAATCAAGATAAGTCTATGTTCCATGAAAAGTCTTCCTTTTCCTGAAAGAAAATAAAAATAAAACTTTTAGTTCATTGCCCAGCACAAAAGGAAATTAGGAAACAACTTTAGATTCCTTTTACGATTGCAACAGTACATACAATGAAAAAATGCAGAGATTTGATTTCCAACTATCCTTTTAACAGATTTTTAAGCTTTGGCGAATGAAGGAGACATGGAGAAGGCTCGCATGGAAAACCTACAAATATTACTTCATCTTCTTTAACTCAAACATAGTTGTCGATCTTTCAGGGAGTTTTATAGTATTAGTGGTTAGCGCGCTTGACTACTGATCTAAGGGACCTGGGTTCGAGCCCCGGGTAAGACATGGATGTAGGTGTTGTTTTTCTGCTGAAGTCTTGCCATCCTCTCAGACCTTCTACTATGGCATATAAACTGGCAGTCTCCTGTCAGACCTCTGTGGCAAGCAGCTGCTTGAGGGGGTATTTATTTATTTTTTAAAACCACGTTTCGTCCCCTGTGGCAATGTCTGTTAACTGTTTGGAAGCACTAGGTTTAAACATTGCCAACATCTCTTTGCACGAGCCAAGTCTAGCCCTTTTTTGCTGTTCTGTCAGTTTGTGTACCCATTTGGCACAGATCTTTCGTAACTTAAATGTTGATGGGTTGTTGGGTTGTTTTACCTCTGAGCGGCACTTTTTTGCACACAATGGGCTAAATGGCCAGGCCACAAGGACCACGAAGGCTCAGAGAAGGTTGGGGGAGGGGACCCACTGGAACAGCTGTTGGGAGACAGATGGTAGCCTCCCGTCAAGGCCATCCAGTGTGTTCTTTAACGTTGGGTTGTTTTACCTCTGTGCGGCACTTTTTTGCACACCATGGGCTAAATGGCCAGATCACACGGACCCCGAAGGCTCAGAGAAGGTTGGGGGAGGAGACCCACTGGAACAGCTGTTGGGAGACAGATGGTAGCCTCCCGTCAAGGCCATCCAGCGTGTTCTTTAACGTGCACAGGGTATGGCTCTCCCGCACACGAAGCCACGGCTTAACGTCACATCCGATGGACGGCGGCCTTTCAAGCCCATCGGTGTCCCCTACTGACCGTGGGCAGGGCAGGAAAATATGCGGAGGTAAATCTCAACGCTTACCCAGCTGGGACTCGAACCTGGGAACTACAGATTACGAGCCTGGCGCGCTACCGACTGAGCCACCCCCTTTAAGTTCTGTAAGAGTAAAGGGTTGATCTAATGTATAATTAAAATTTCTAAAATTTTTTACATGATTTTTAACATTGCCGCTAAATAATTTTTCTGTTTGAGTTAGGTTTTCATTTTCTGTAATTTTTAGGTTGTCCGCGAAAAACTCAGGTGTGTCCTGAAAATTGATGTTATTCTTCAGAGCTATTTCAGGTGTTGGATTTTCTTGATTTTGTACTGCGTTAATTTTGTTAAATACTTTCCAGATATTTTTGTCTGGTGAGATGGTATCTAGATCGCTGGTGGAATTTTTCCAGTTTTCGCGAAGTGATTCTTTTAATATTTTTCTAACCTGTGCGTTATTTTTTTTATAATAATTTTTCTCTGCGAAATCTCTTGATCTTTTATATTTATTTTCTGCTTTTTTTCGGATTGCTATTAATTTATTCATATACCAGAAATTTCTTTGTATTTTAGGGCTTTTATATAAAATTTTTTGAAAAGCTATTTTAGTGATGTCAAACATATGATTTATAAAATTGTCATAATTCGTAGAATTTCTTAGTGTTGAATTTTGTTCTAAAATTTTTTTAAATAGTGGCCAATTATTTAAATGTATCATTTTCCTGAATTTAGTGTCGAAAGTAGACGAAAGTAAGATGGGATGGTGATCACTGCCTCGGGGGTTCGGAAGCAGGGATCACATAAATTTTTCAGAAAGTTTGGGAGAGATTAAAGATTATGTAGCGATGTGCTTGCGGATTTTCATGTGTACAGTCGCTCAAAAAAGTATCCGAACGCTACGGTTGATTACAGAATTCAGAAAAAATATCTGGAGCGTGTACAGCAACTGTACACGCTCCAGTTACCGTTCATAGCAAACTGGAGTGTGCAGTTACTGCACACGCTCCAGTTTGCTGTGAACGGTAACTGCACACGCTCAATATTTCCGTGAGTGAGCCCACACGATCTAGTATCAAAATAATATGACCACCTACAGTCGCTCAAAAAAGTATCCGAACACTATGGTTGATTACAGAATTCAGAAAAAATATCTGGCAACGATTTTTTTTAGAAATTAGTGATCTGGCAACCTTCGTGTCACGTGATTACAGAATTCAGGAAAAATATCTGGAGCGTGTACAGCAACTGTACACGCTCCAGTTACCGTTCACAGCAAACTGGAGTGTGCAGTTACTGCACACGCTCCAGTTTGCTGTGAACGGTAACTGCACACGCTCAATATTTCTGTGAGTGGGCCCACACGATCCAGGTTTTTGTGAGCTCACACGATCCAATGTGCTGTGAACATTAACCGCAACCGCTCCAGTTTGCTGTGAACGGTAACTGCACACGCTCAATATTTCTGTGAGTGGGCCCACACGATCCAGGTTTTTGTGAGCTCACACGATCCAATGTGCTGTGAACATTAACCGCAACCGCTCCAGTTTGCTGTGAACGGTAACTGCACACGCTCAATATTTCTGTGAGTGGGCCCACACGATCCAGGTCTTTGTGAGCTCACACGATCCAATGTGCTGTGAACATTAACCGCAACCGCTCCAGTTTGCTGTGAACGGTAACTGCACACGCTCAATATTTCTGTGAGTGGGCCCACACGATCCAGGTTTTTGTGAGCTCACACGATCCAATGTGCTGTGAACATTAACCGCAACCGCTCCAGTTTGCTGTAAACGGTAACTGCACACGCTCCATATCCATTGCATTATATATTCATACGCATTATATACATTAAAAATATCCGAACACTATGGTTGATTACAGAATTCAGGAAAAATATCTGGCAACGATTTTTTTTTAGAAATTAGTGATCTGGGAACCTTCGTGTCACGTGACACGAAGGTTGCCAGATCACTAATTTCTAAAACCCACAGTCGCTTTGATCTTTGCAAATTGATTGGCAAAGATCTTTTTAGAAATGAGTGATTTGGCAACCTTCGTGTCACGTGACACGAAGTTTACCAGATCATTAATTTCTAAAAAGATTTTTGCCAGATATTTTTTCTGAATTCTGTGATCAACCATAGTGTACGGATATTTTTTGAGCTACTGTACAAGGGGATAGCAAATGTATAGTATATTCCTTTGAGTAATAAGGATACCAAATATTTTGCAGATTAAAGCATAAAAATTATTTCTATAATTAACTGTACTAATGAATTATTTTCAACTTTTTTGTTTTTGGAAATACTAGGAGCGATTCCGAATCTTTCAATAATTTCATTTTTCACGGTTTGAGAGATTTAACGTTCGCAAAATGTAAGTTTTGAACGCATTTTGTAAACTATCTATTCGCGATAGATATTAGAAATTTTTCTGGTAGAATGTAATGTTCAATACTGAGAGCAAAGTTTGTCCCCTTACGAAAAGTATCTCATGTTTGAATTATGACCCATCTAGCGGGAATTATAAGCACCCAGCGGTGGGTGGGAACCCACCGCTGGGTGCTCATATATCTCGCTAGGTGGGTCATAATTCAAACATCAGATACTTTTGAAAACGTATTTGCTTCAATAGATAAATGAAACGTATTTGCTTCAATAGATAAATGAAACGTATTTGCTTCAATAGATAAATGAAACGTATTTGCTTCAATAGATAAATGAAACGTATTTGCTTCAATAGATAAATGAAACGTATTTGCTTCAATAGATAAATGAAACGTATTTGCTTCAATAGATAAATGAAACGTATTTGCTTCAATAGATAAATGAAACGTATTTGCTTCGATAGATAAATGAAACCCAGCTGCGTCAGTGTTGAGAATTATCTCCGCAAAATTCCCCGCCCTGCCCACGGTCAGTAGGGGACACCGATGGGCTTGGAAAGGCCGCCGTCCGTCAGATGGGACTTTAAGACGTGGTCCCGTAGAAATTACAGATCTGGCAACCTTCGTGTCACGTGACACGAAGGTTGCCAGATCTCTAATTTCTAAAAAAAAAATCGTTTTCCAGATATTTTTTCTGAATTCTTTAATCAACCATAGTGTTCGGATACTTTTTTGAGCGACTGTACAAAGCTTTTAAGTTCAAAATTTTCTGGATCATTTAAAAACTCTCAAATCGATACCTATGAAAAACTTGCAATGGGAATTGGAGTTTTTCTCTTTCTATAGATTTTTAAAAGCGTGAAGAGAAATTATTTCGTATTTCTTTTTCTGTTTTTTTATGATACTTTCACAGACAATTGAGTTTCTAATCCATAAAATAAATGGTCACATTACCAATGTAAGGCCACTGACATCCTGTGAAAGTTTACACCCTGAATTCTCAGCGAAAATAGAAATGTATTTGGAAAAGATTGATTTTTAGGGAAACTCCGTGCAGGGATGTTGAGTAGCCAACTTTTCACGAACGCCAATGGCATAGAAAGTTTCTTTGCCTCTTTGTTGCCATAGCGACCGGTCAACACTCCAGGCAGACGATCAGAGCCAATCTCCGCAACCACGTGAGGAGGCTTTGTTGCGAATTCCCTCCCCATCTCCCCTCATTTCCAAAGCATTGGGATGAAATATCGCCTGCATTGAAATTTCGCGCATTAGATCTCGCAAGGGGAATACGGAAAACGTGCGTTCGCCGAAAGTTGTTTTGTGTTTGAACATTACCCATTTGTGCAAGAGATGCTGGGGATGTGCGCGACTACCGGTGGAGACAAGACGACCCCAGAATGACCCGAGGCGGCCAGTCTGTCCCCCCCGGGGCCTGATCTCCTGTGGGGGGGCCTTACTGTGCCCTGCAACATCGACCAATTTGCATGGAGAGGAGGGTCGGGCGACGGAGACGGCAGGCGTCTGTCTCCTTCCTGGGCCTCCGCGTCTAGACTAGGTGTCGGCTCGGTCTTCTCCCGGGCCTCCAGAAGCACATATGAAGGATGCTTCCAGAGATGCGGGATCACTCGATGGATACGGCGCCTGGCGGTCAGCATCCTTACCTCCTCCTCCTTCTCCTCATCCCGGCACTCCTCCTGTGCTTCACTCACTGAGGTAACGGTTCCACTTCTGATAACTCATCTCTAACTATCTCTCTTGCAGATCATTAACTGGACTCTTCGCTTTCTGCTTACAGACATTAACGAATTGCTCCTTAAAACTTTCTTACTCTTTATTGACTTACTATGGCTCTCCTCACCACTTACAGGTTAAAAATTTATGGCATTTTTTTTTTATCTTTATGTAATTTTATACGAAGATCTGAAAGCGAATTGCTCCTTAAAACTTTCTTACTCTTTATTGACTTACTATGGCTCTCGTCACCACTTAGAAGTTAAAAATTCATGGGAATTTTTTTTTATCTTTATGTAATTTTATACGACAATCTGAAAGCGAATTGCTTCTTAAAACTTTCTTACTCTTTATTGACTTACTATGGCTCTCGTCACCACTTACAGGTTAAAAATTTATGAAAATTTTTTTTTATCTTTATGTAATTTTATACGAAGATCTGAAAGCGAATTGCTCCTTAAACTTTCTTACTCTTTATTGACTTACTATGGCTCTCGTCACCACTTACAGGTTAAAAATTTATGACAATTTTTTTTATCTTTATGTAATTTTATACGAAGATCTGAAAGCGAATTGCTCCTTAAAACTTTCTTACTCTTTATTGACTTACTATGGCTCTCGTCACCACTTACAGGTTAAAAATTTATGACAATTTTTTTTTATCTTTATGTAATTTTATACGAAGATATGAAAGCGAATTGCTCCTTAAAACTTTCTTATTCTTTATTGACTTACTATGGCTCTCGTCACCACTTACAGGTTAAAAATTTATGGCAATTTTTTTTTATCTTTATGTAATTTTATACGAAGATCTGAAAGCGAATTGCTCCTTAAAACTTTCTTACTCTTTATTGACTTACTATGGCTCTCGTCACCGTTTGCAGGTTAAAAATTTATGGCAATTTTTTTTTATCTTTATGTAATTTTATGCGAAGATCTGAAAGCGAATTGCTCCTTAAAACTTTCTTACTCTTTATTGACTTACTATGGTTCTCGTCACCACTTACAGGTTAAAAATTTATGGGAATTTTTTTCATCTTTATGTAATTTTATACGAAGAGCTGAAAGCGAATTGCTCCTTAAAACTTTCTTACTCTTTACTTACTGACTATGGCTCTCGTCACCACTTACAGGTTAAAAATTTATGGCAATTTTTTTTATCTTTATGTAATTTTATACGAAGATCTGAAAGCGAATTGCTCCTTAAAACTTTCTTACTCTTTATTGACTTACTATGGCTCTCGTCACCACTTACAGTTAAAAATTTATGGCAATTTTTTTTCATCTTTATGTAATTTTATACGAAGATCTGAAAGCGAATTGCTCCTTAAAACTTTCTTACTCTTTATTGACTTACTATGGCTCTCGTCACCACTTACAGGTTAAAAATTTATGACAATTTTTTTTATCTTTATGTAATTTTATACGAAGATCTGAAAGCGAATTGCTCCTTAAAACTTTCTTACTCTTTATTGACTTACTATGGCTCTCGTCACCACTTACAGGTTAAAAATTTATGACAATTTTTTTTATCTTTATGTAATTTTATACGAAGATCTGAAAGGAAATTGCTCCTTAAAACTTTCTTACTCTTTATTGACTTACTATGGCTCTCGTCACCACTTACAGGTTAAAAATTTATGGCAATTTTTTTTTATCTTTATGTAATTTTATACGAAGATCTGAAAGCGAATTGCTCCTTAAAACTTTCTTACTCTTTATTGACTTACTATGGCTCTCGTCACCACTTACAGTTAAAAATTTATGGCAATTTTTTTTAATCTTTATGTAATTTTATACGAAGATCTGAAAGCGAATTGCTCCTTAAAACTTTCTTACTCTTTATTGACTTACTATGGCTCTCGTCACCACTTACAGGTTAAAAATTTATGACAATTTTTTTTATCTTTATGTAATTTTATACGAAGATCTGAAAGCGAATTGCTCCTTAAAACTTTCTTACTCTTTATTGACTTACTATGGCTCTCGTCACCACTTACAGGTTAAAAATTTATGACAATTTTTTTTATCTTTATGTAATTTTATACGAAGATCTGAAAGCGAATTGCTCCTTAAAACTTTCTTACTCTTTATTGACTTACTATGGTTCTCGTCACCACTTACAGGTTAAAAATTTATGGGAATTTTTTTCATCTTTATGTAATTTTATACGAAGAGCTGAAAGCGAATTGCTCCTTAAAACTTTCTTACTCTTTACTTACTGACTATGGCTCTCGTCACCACTTACAGGTTAAAAATTTATGGCAATTTTTTTTATCTTTATGTAATTTTATACGAAGATCTGAAAGCGAATTGCTCCTTAAAACTTTCTTACTCTTTATTGACTTACTATGGCTCTCGTCACCACTTACAGTTAAAAATTTATGGCAATTTTTTTTCATCTTTATGTAATTTTATACGAAGATCTGAAAGCGAATGCTCCTTAAAACTTTCTTACTCTTTATTGACTTACTATGGCTCTCGTCACCACTTACAGGTTAAAAATTTATGACAATTTTTTTTATCTTTATGTAATTTTATACGAAGATCTGAAAGCGAATTGCTCCTTAAAACTTTCTTACTCTTTATTGACTTACTATGGCTCTCGTCACCACTTACAGGTTAAAAATTTATGACAATTTTTTTTATCTTTATGTAATTTTATACGAAGATCTGAAAGGAAATTGCTCCTTAAAACTTTCTTACTCTTTATTGACTTACTATGGCTCTCGTCACCACTTACAGGTTAAAAATTTATGGCAATTTTTTTTTTATCTTTATGTAATTTTATACGAAGATCTGAAAGCGAATTGCTCCTTAAAACTTTCTTACTCTTTATTGACTTACTATGGCTCTCGTCACCACTTACAGTTAAAAATTTATGGCAATTTTTTTTAATCTTTATGTAATTTTATACGAAGATCTGAAAGCGAATTGCTCCTTAAAACTTTCTTACTCTTTATTGACTTACTATGGCTCTCGTCACCACTTACAGGTTAAAAATTTATGACAATTTTTTTTATCTTTATGTAATTTTATACGAAGATCTGAAAGCGAATTGCTCCTTAAAACTTTCTTACTCTTTATTGACTTACTATGGCTCTCGTCACCACTTACAGGTTAAAAATTTATGACAATTTTTTTTATCTTTATGTAATTTTATACGAAGATCTGAAAGCGAATTGCTCCTTAAAACTTTCTTACTCTTTATTGACTTACTATGGCTCTCGTCACCACTTACAGGTTAAAAATTTATGACAATTTTTTTTATCTTTATGTAATTTTATACGAAGATCTGAAAGCGAATTGCTCCTTAAAACTTTCTTACTCTTTATTGACTTACTATGGCTCTCGTCACCACTTACAGGTTAAAAATTTATGACAATTTTTTTTATCTTTATGTAATTTTATACGAAGATCTGAAAGCGAATTGCTCCTTAAAACTTTCTTACTCTTTATTGACTTACTATGGCTCTCGTCACCACTTACAGGTTAAAAATTTATGACAATTTTTTTTATCTTTATGTAATTTTATACGAAGATCTGAAAGCGAATTGCTCCTTAAAACTTTCTTACTCTTTATTGACTTACTATGGCTCTCGTCACCACTTACAGATTAAAAAATTTATGGCAATTTTTTTTATTTTTATGCAATGTATACGAAGATTTGAAAGCGAATTGTTCCTTAAAACTTTCTTACTCTTTATTGACTTACTATGGCTCTCGTCACCACTTACAGGTTAAAAATTTTGGCAATTTTTTTTTATCTTTATGTAATTTTATACGAAGATCTGAAAGCGAATTGCTCCTTAAAACTTTCTTACTCTTTATTGACTTACTATGGCTCTCGTCACCACTTACAGGTTAAAAATTTATGGCAATTTTTTTTATCTTTATGTAATTTTATACGAAGATCTGAAAGCGATAATTTACCATGATTGAGAAGATTTGTTCTTATTTTGAGAGTATCCATAAATAATTATTTTCAGCATGCAATACGTCGCTCGAAAGTTTAATTCTAATCCTTTGCAGTGCATGGCATGTTTAAAAGTTTTTTTCAACTTTGAAAGCGATGTAGGTAAATTATTAAAACTATGAGCATAAGTTGAACTAATATTGCAAAACGGGGGAAAAATATGTGGAAAGTGACACTTGATTTTAAAAGTTTCCTTCGAAGGAAGGATTATATTGCAAAAATTTGCGCTCAATTCCGAATCGTTTTCTGCTCTCTTCAGGGCGCGTTTTTCCTTAAGAGGGGGGGGGGGACATAATAAGGGCACTAGTATTATAGAGTTGGGTTGTTTTACCTCTTCGCTTTTTTGCACACCATGGGTTAAATGGTCAGGTCACATGGACCCCGAAGGCTCAGAGAATGTTGGGGGAGGAGACCCACTGGAACAGCTGTTGGGAGACAGATGGTAGTCTCCCGTCAAGGCCATCCAGCGTGTTCTTTAACGTTGGGTTGTTTTACTTCTGAGCGTCGCTTTTTTGCACACCATGGGCTAAATGGCCAGGTCACATGGACCCCGAAGGCTCAGAGAAGGTTGGGAGAGGAGACCCACTGGAACAGCTGTTGGGAGACAGATGGTAGTCTCCCGTCAAGGCCATCCAGCGTGTTCTTTAACGTTGGGTTGTTTTACCTCAGAGCGGCAGTTTTTTGCACACCATGGTCTAAATGGCCAGGTCACATGGACCCCGAAGGCTCAGAGAAGGTTGGGGGAGGAGACCCACTGGAACAGCTGTTGGGAGACAGATGGTAGTCTCCCGTCAAGCCATCCAGCGTGTTCTTTAACGTTGGGTTGTTTTACCTCTGAGCGGCACTTTTTTGCACACCATGGGCTAAATGGCCAGGTCACATGGACCCCGAAGGCTCAGAGAAGGTTGGGGGAGGAGATCTACTGGAACAGCTGTTGGGAGACAGATGGTAGTCTCCCGTCAAGGCCATCCAGCGTGTTCTTTAAGGTGCACAGAGTATGGCTCTCCCGCACATGGGACCACGGCTAAACGTCCCAACCCACGGACGGCGGCCTTTCCAAACCCATCGGTGTCTCCTACTGACAGTGCGAGGAACTTTGCGGAGATAAATCTCAAAGCTGACTCAGCTGGGTTTCGAACCTGGAAACTACAGAATACGAGCCTGGCGCTCTACCGACTGAGCCGCCCCTAATAGTACTATAGAATTATATTTTATTTATTCAAGTGAAAAAGATGCATTCTTTTCAGCATTTAGAAGAGTAAGGCAGAAAGCCACTTCCAATGATCGATGGTTGCAATAGCGGTTAAATGCATTCTCTCTGTCGGCAATGTAAAGTGAACTTTTGTTGGATATGGATTGTGACAATATAATTTGTTAATTCACTCAGCAAAAACCAAAGTAGAAAAAATTAAAAATGAATACTTTGCTTTATATATGTTGCTGTATATCGAATGTTTTCATATTTTTGTAAATTTCAGGGAATTTGTTACGAAATTGTATTTTTATTTTCGTTAAAATCCTACACTCATTAGGTTCGAGTCCCAGCTGGGTCAGCGTTGAGATTTATCTCCGCAAAATTCTCCGCCCTGCCCACGGTCAGTAGGAAATACAGATGGGCTTGGAAAAACCGCCGTCCGTCGGATGGGACGATAAGCCGTGGCCCCGTGTGCGAGAGAGCCATACCCTGTGCACGTTAAAGAACACGCTGGATGACCATGACGGGAGGCTACCATCTGTCTCCCAACAGCTGTTCCAGTGGGTCCCCTCCCCCAACCTTCTCTGAGCCTTCGGGGTCCATGTGACCTGTCCATTTAGCCCATGGTGTGCAAAAAAAGTGCAGCTCAGAGGTAAAACAACCCAACCCTATACTCATTTCAATTGCAATTTTTTTTTTGTTCAAAATTGCAAAATAAATCAAATTTAAACCTTTTCACAGAAAAAAATGCTGTTGCAAGTGGCCAGCGGGGCTTGAAATGCAAATCCGGACTTTCCGCACTTGATTCTTTATTTTTTAACACATCAGCCCTTTTGTGGAGAGGTGTTTAAGCTTCTATATTTCCCCCAGCATGTTTTCTTTTCTTTCCCCACTCGCAAAAGCCATTTGTCGAAAATGAAATGCAAAAATTCGGTACAGAGAGCGTCAAAATTTAGGTTTCCTTTTTTCATCAATGAATTTTTGATCAGATGCCAAGGCGTCATTCGAGGGATCTTCAGTTTCCGCATAATTAACGGAAAAGCTCCTCTTCCGACTGAATAAAAAAGATAGTTTAACAATTCTTAATCGCTCAAAATGAATCCAATTCACATCAACAATTTATCACTGTTATAATAAACACAAATGACGTTTGCAAAAATTTTCGTAAGCGGGCACGCGGTCCTCGCGAAGTTCAAATTGCTGGTCGATACCTTAGATTAGGGGTTCTCAAAGTAGGGTACGCGCTAAAATACTTTGGCGTACGCCGTGAGAGCTCAAAAATCGCTAGATATATGTTATGTATATATAAACAGTCGTATCAGAATAATATGACCACCACCATACATATACTATGACAGGTGGTTATATTATTCTGATACGAATGTGTATATGTTTTATTTTATTCCCATTGTTATACTATAACTATAGTTTTATCTATCTATACAAGGGGTACGCCAGTTACATACACATTTCCAGGGGGTACGTGAAGCATAAAAGGTTGAGAACCACTGATATATATGTTTCATTTTATTCCCATTGTTATACTATAACTATAATTTTATCTATCTATACAAGGGGTACGCCAGTTACATACACATTTCCAAGGGGTACGTGAAGCATAAAAGGTTGAGAACCACTGATATATATGTTATATTTTATTCCCATTGTTATACTATAACTATAGTTTTATCTGTCTATACAAGGGGTACGCCAGTTACATACACATTTCCAGGGGGTACGTGAAGCATAAAAGGTTGAGAACCACTGATATATATGTTTCATTTTATTCCCATTGTTATACTATAACTATAGTTTTATCTGTCTATACAAGGGGTACGCCAGTTACATACTCATTTCCAGGGAGTACGTGAAGCATAAAAGGTTGAGAACCACTGATATATATGTTTTATTTTATTCCCATTGTTATACTATAACTATAGTTTTATCTATCTATACAAGGGGTACGCCAGTTACATACACATTTCCAGGGGATAAGTGAAGCATAAAAGGTTGAGAACCACTGATATATATGTTTCATTTTATTCCCATTGTTATACTATAACTATAATTTTATCTATCTATACAAGGGGTACGCCAGTTACATACACATTTTCAGGGGGTACGTGAAGCATAAAAGGTTGAGAACCACTGATATATATGTTTTATTTTATTCTCATTGTTATACTATAACTATAGTTTTATCTGTCTATACAAGGGGTACGCCAGTTACATACTCATTTCCAGGGAGTACGTGAAGCATAAAAGGTTGAGAACCACTGATATATATATTTTATTTTATTCCCATTGTTATACTATAACTATAGTTTTATCTGTCTATACAAGGGGTACGCCAGTTACATACACATTTCCAGGGGATACGTGAAGCATAAAAGGTTGAGAACCACTGATATATATGTTTCATTTTATTCCCATTGTTATACTATAACTATAGTTTTATCTATCTATACAAGGGGTACGCCAGTTACATACACATTTCCAGGGGATAAGTGAAGCATAAAAGGTTGAGAACCACTGATATATATGTTTTATTTTATTCCCATTGTTATACTATAACTATAGTTTTATTTTATCTATACAAGGGGTACGCCAGTTACATACACATTTTCAGGGGGTACGTGAAGCATAAAAGGTTGAGAACCACTGATATATATGTTTCATTTTATTCCCATTGTTATACTATAACTATAATTTTATCTATCTATACAAGGGGTACGCCAGTTACATACACATTTTCAGGGGGTACGTGAAGCATAAAAGGTTGAGAACCACTGATATATATGTTTTATTTTATTCTCATTGTTATACTATAACTATAGTTTTATCTGTCTATACAAGGGGTACGCCAGTTACATACTCATTTCCAGGGAGTACGTGAAGCATAAAAGGTTGAGAACCACTGATATATATATTTTATTTTATTCCCATTGTTATACTATAACTATAGTTTTATCTGTCTATACAAGGGGTACGCCAGTTACATACACATTTCCAGGGGATACGTGAAGCATAAAAGGTTGAGAACCACTGATATATATGTTTCATTTTATTCCCATTGTTATACTATAACTATAGTTTTATCTATCTATACAAGGGGTACGCCAGTTACATACACATTTCCAGGGGATACGTGAAGCATAAAAGGTTGAGAACCACTGATATATATGTTTTATTTTATTCCCATTGTTATACTATAACTATAGTTTTATCTATCTATACAAGGGGTACGCCAGTTACATACACATTTCCAGGGGATAAGTGAAGCATAAAAGGTTGAGAACCACTGATATATATGTTTCATTTTATTCCCATTGTTATACTATAACTATAATTTTATCTATCTATACAAGGGGTACGCCAGTTACATACACATTTCCAGGGGGTACGTGAAGCATAAAAGGTTGAGAACCACTGATATATATGTTTTATTTTATTCTCATTGTTATACTATAACTAGAGTTTTATCTGTCTATACAAGGGGTACGCCAGTTACATACTCATTTCCAGGGAGTACGTGAAGCATAAAAGGTTGAGAACCACTGATATATATATTTTATTTTATTCCCATTGTTATACTATAACTATAGTTTTATCTGTCTATACAAGGGGTACGCCAGTTACATACTCATTTCCAGGGAGTATGTGAAGCATAAAAGGTTGAGAACCACTGATATATATGTTTTATTTTATTCCCATTGTTATACTATAACTAGAGTTTTATCTATCTATACAAGGGGTACGCCAGTTACATACACATTTCCAGGGGATAAGTGAAGCATAAAAGTTTGAGAACCACTGATATATATGTTTCATTTTATTCCCATTGTTATACTATAACTATAATTTTATCTATCTATACAAGGGGTACGCCAGTTACATACACATTTCCAGGGGGTACGTGAAGCATAAAAGGTTGAGAACCACTGATATATATTTCATTATATTCCCATTGTTATACTATAACTATAGTTTTATCTATCTGTACAAGGGGTACGCCAGTTGCATACATATTTCCAGGGGGTACGTGAAGCATAAAAGGTTGAGAACCACTGATATATATGTTTTATTTTGTTCCCATTGTTATAGTATAACTATAGTTTTATCTATCTATAGAAAGGGTACGTCAGTTACATACACTTTTCCAGGGGGTACGTGAAGCATAAAAGGTTGAGAACCACTGATATATATGTTTTATTTTATTCCCATTGTTATACTATAACTAGAGTTTTATCTATCTATTCAAGGGGTACGCCAGTTACATACACATTTCCAGGGGGTACGTGAAGCATAAAAGTTTGAGAACCACTGATATATATGTTTTATTTTATTCCCATTGTTATACTATAACTAGAGTTTTATCTATCTATTCAAGGGGTACGCCAGTTACATACACATTTCCAGGGGGTACGTGAAGCATAAAAGGTTGAGAACCACTGATATATATGTTTTATTTTATTCCCATTGTTATACTATAACTAGAGTTTTATCTATCTATTCAAGGGGTACGCCAGTTACATACACATTTCCAGGGGGTACTTGAAGCATAAAAGGTTGAGAACCACTGATATATATGTTTTATTTTATTCCCATTGTTATACTATAACTAGAGTTTTATCTATCTATTCAAGGGGTACGCCAGTTACATACACATTTCCAGGGGGTACGTGAAGCATAAAAGGTTGAGAACCACTGATATATATGTTTTATTTCATTCCTATTGTTATATTATAATTATAGTTTTATCTATCTATACAAGGGGTACGCCAGTTACATACACATATCCAAGGGGTACGTGAAGCATAGAAGGTTGAGAACCACTGATATATATATGTTTTATTTTATTCCCATTATTATACTATAACTATAGTTTTATCTATCTGTACAAGGGGTACGCCAGTTACATACACATTTCCAGGGGGTACGTGAAGCTTAAAAGGTTGAGAACCACTAATATATATGTTTTATTTTATTCCCATTGTTATACTATAACTATAGTTTTATCTATCTATACAAGGGGTACGCCAGTTACATACACATTTCCAGGGAGTACGTGAAGCATAAAAGTTTGAGAACCACTGATATATATGTTTTATTTTATTCCCATTGTTATACTATAACTATAGTATTATCTATCTATACAAGGGGTACGCCAGTTACATACACATTTCTAAGGGGTACGTGAAGCATAAAAGGTTGAGAACTACTGATATATATGTTTTATTTCATTCCCATTGTTATACTATAACTATAGTTTTATCTATCTATACAAGGGGTACGTCAGTTACATACACATTCCCAGTTGGTATGTTAAGCATAAAAGGTTGAGAACCACTGATATATATGTTTTATTTTATTCCCATTGTTATACTATAACTAAGTTTTATCTATCTATACAAGGGGTACGTCAGTTACATACACATTTCCAGGGGGTACGTGAAGCATAAATGTTTGAGAATCACTGATATATATGTTTTATTTTTTCCCATTGTCTGTAAATAGTAGCTAGGTAGTCACTGGAAGGAACCTATGCACCAATCCTCTGTGATGATGCATAGAACCGGCCATGCCTAGCACCTAATGTCCGACCCGCCTTCTCGTGGTGCAGACCGTTAGTACCTTTCAAAAGAGATACTCTCTTGTGGAAGTGAATGGAAGGGGAGGGCTGTCAGATTAGTGTGGCCTACTGATCTGGACAACTGTGGCTACTTTTTTTTTTCTACCCTGCTGAGGAGTGGTCAACCACACAGGGTCCTGGTGCTGACCATATAAACCCACTGGACTGGACAGATATATGGCTCTGAGCTTGATTATGGATCCTGATTTTGCTGCACTGGTGCGCTTCTGTGGAGGGAAAATCTTTCGCTGTGTTTTCTGTGTGTTTGTGGGTTGACAGCCCCAAGTGAATAGATTCGCAGGATATGTTTATCAGCTGGTGGATAATCCTGATCAGAGGTCATCGCAGGCACCTGAACTCTTTGCTTCTATTGGCATCGTCAAATTCTACATTGGAGGAAGTCTTCCAGTGTAGATGGTATCAGCCTTTAGTGGTGGGGGAACGGGTCTTTGCCCCATGTCTGCGATTAGGGGGCTGTTTGATATTGTCGGCATTCCCTCTTTCAATAAACATAGTTTCTTTAAACATCCTACTAACCATTTTCGCTCCATAGGTAGTTGGAATCTGAGGACTCTGCACAGAGCTTTTTCTCTTGATGTCCTCACACAAGAATTCCACAATTATAATTTAGATATTCTCGGCTTGCAAGAGACCAGATGGACAGATAAAGGTCATCACCAAGGCGTGGGTCTGCTTCTCAGCAGACACGCTAGTGATGCTCTTCTAGGATATGAGTGCATTAATGAAAGGTTTCTTACAGCAAAATTTCAGACAAGCATTAAAGACTTGAATGTTATCTGCTGTTATGCCCCCACTGAGGATGCCGATGAGGATGAGAAGGATAGGTTTTATGAACAACTTCAGGATATTTTGAATTCTGTCAAGAAAGGAGATATTACCCTTGTTCTTGGTGACTTCAATGCCAAAGTTGGTACTGACCCTGACCTTTGGGGAGGAGTAATAGGCCCTTTTGGTATTGGTAGCTGCAATGGCAATGGGCAACGTCTCCTACAGGTAAGTAAACTCAATGGTTTCAGAATAACTAACACATATTACAAACACCGCGACATACATAAGTACACATGGGTTTCACCTGATGGGCTGCATAAGAATATGATTGATTATATATTAATTAACAGCAAATGGGCTAGTTCTGTTAGGAATAAAAGGTCATATAGGGGAGCTGAAATTGGATCTGACCATTATCTTGTTAAAAGTGTCTTGCAACTTAAACTTAAAAAGTGTTGTGCTAGGGTTAAAATATTTACTTTTAATACTGAAGCTCTGAAAGACTCAGTTATAGCCAAAGCTTACCATGATAGGTTACTTAATCATTATGACAGTCATAGTATGCTTAATACTGAAGTTGAGGAAGAATGAGATCATTTTAAACAGGCTGTTTTGGACACTAACAATACTCTTTTAGGAAAAAAGGAGCAGAGGAGGCAGAATTATTTAAGTGATAAGGCACTTGAGCTTATTTCGCAAAGAAAGAACTGTAGGAATGTCCTTAATTGTTCTGTTAGGTTCTGTTAATTGTATATTAATGTTCTATTAGGACCCTACTAGTCCTAATAGAAAGCATTACAGAGAACTTAATAAACTTGTAAAAGATCAGTTAGCTGCTGATAAGAATCTTTGGCTTGATGGTTTGGCTGACAAAGCCGAGGAAGCAGTTATACAGCACAACATCAGAGAGTTGTACCAGATAGTTAATGTTTTGTGTGGTAGAAAACGGACAGGTATACAGGGATTGAAGAATAAACAAGGTAAGGTTATAGAAGGTGAGGATTCTGTCATGGCTAGGTGGGCTGAGCATTTCAGTGATTTCTAAACAATGTGGTTAGTTCTACTCCCATTGTTTGCAATGATGATAGATGCATTGTTGGCTTTAATGTTGGCCCTATAACACAATCGGAAGTTATTTTGGCTGTTTCTAAACTTAAACTTCATAAATCCCCAGGAGTAGATGAAATTACTACAGAAATGCTTAGAGCTGGAAATGTTTCGGTTACCACTTGGATGACTGAAATTCTGAATATCTTTTATGATAAAGGCATGGTTCCTAAGGATTTTACCAGAGCTATTGTTATCCCTATTTTCAAAAAAGGTGATCGCAGTTCTTGTGATAATTATAGGGGTATTAGCCTACTCTCTGTTCCAGGTAAAGTTCTTTCCATGATTGTGCTTAATAGAATTAAGAATCTGGTTGACAGTCAGTTGCGTGATGAGCAATGTGGATTCAGAAGTGGTAGGGGATGTGTGGATCAGATATTTTCACTTAGGCAGATTCTTGAGAAATGTTTAGAGTTTCAGAAACCTTTGGTTGCTAGCTTTGTTGATTTCATAAAGGCTTTCAAGTTAGTTAACATAATGAAAGCTCTCTATAATAACACTGAGTCGTGTGTGAGAGTTGGTAAGGCTTGTAGCAATTGGTTCAGCATTATTTCTGGTGTTCGACAAGGATGCATTTTGTCTCCTTTTCTCTTTAGTTTGGTTATTGATTATGTTATACGAAATTCACTTCAAGGGAAAGATTTTGGCCTTAAATGGGCTGGAGATACGAAAATTTCTGATTTAGATTACGCTGATGATTTAGTCCTTTTGACAAATGATGTTGATGAGATGAACTCTTTCATTCGAGCTGTTGATGAGACTGGTAGTAGAGTAGGTTTGGTTATAAACAGAGAGAAAACTAAAGTGATGAAAATTGGTCAGGCAGGCTGTGATTCAGTTCATCTGAATGGTTACAGTCTTGAGCAGGTGTCACAGTTTAATTACCTTGGGAGCTATGTAACAGATAATGGTGATGTGCGGCATGAGATTAACAGACGAATAGGGTTGCTGCCGGGACTTTTAAGAATCTATGGAGAGTGTGGAGAAATAGGCGTATACACCTAAAGACTAAAATTAGGCTGTATAATAGTTTGGTTCTTTCTAGGGTTAGTTATGGTAGTGAAACTTGGACACTTTGTAAACAAGATAACAGGAAACTAGATGCTTTTGATTCCAGATGCTTACGCAGTATCTTGGGCATTAGGTGGTTCAACTTTGTAACTAATGATGAGATTAGGCAAAGGAGTCTGCAACCTCCTTTAAGCAGCATATTGTGCAGAGAGAGACTCCGTTGGTTTGGCCATGTTGCCCGTATGAATAATTATAGATTGGCTAATAGGGTTATGAACAGTGTGCCTAAAGGCCTCAGAAAGAAGGGGAGACCTAGGATGCCGTGGGCAGACAATGTCAAACAGGACCTTGTTAGAATTGGTGTGCAGTGGCCAGATGCAGTAGTTGTAGCTCAGGATAGACTGGCTTGGAGAACTAAACTGCACGGTCTGGTTGGACCTCCGTAGCCCATAGCTGCTTGAGGATGATGATGATGATGATGATGTTATACTATAACTATAGGTTTATCTATCTACACAAGGGGTACGCCAGTTACATAGACATTTCCAAGGGGTACGTGAAGAATAAAAGGTTGAGAACCACTGATATATATGTTTCATTTTATTCCCTTTGTTATAACTATAGTTTTATCTCTCTATACAAGGGGTACGTCAGTTACATACACATTTCCAGGGGGAACGTGAAGCATAAAAGGTTGAGAACCTCTGATATATATGTTTTATTTTATTCCCATTGTTATACTATAACTATAGTTTTATCTATCTATACAAGGGGTACGTCAGTTACATACACATTTCCAGGGGGTACGTGAAGCTTAAAATTTGAGAACCACTGATATATATGTTTTATTTTATCCTTCATTCTTATACTGTAATTATAGTTTTATCTATCTATACAAGGGGTAAGTCAGTTACATACACATTTCCAGGGGGTACGTGCAGCATAAAAGGTTGAGAACCACTGATATATATGTTTTATTTTATTCCCATTGTTATACTGTAACTATAGTTTTATCTATCTATATAAGGGGTACGTCAGTTACATACACATTTCCAGGGGGTACCAGCAGCATAAAAGGTTGAGAACCACTGATATATATGTTTTATTTTATTCCCATTGTTATACATTAACTATAGTTTTTTTCTATCTCTACAAGGGGTAAGACCACCTACAGTCGCTCAAAAAAGTATCCTAACACTATGATTGATTATAGAATTCAGAAAAATATCTAGCAACGATATTTTTTCTGAATTCTGTAATCAACCATAGTGTTAGGATACTTTTTTGAGCGACTGTAGGTGGTCATATTATTTTGATACTAGATCGTGTGGGCTCACTCAGGGAAATATTGAGTGTGTGCAGTTACCGTTCACAGCAAACTGGAGCGTGTACAGTTACTGCACACGCTCCAGTTTGCTGTGAACGGTAACTGCACACGCTCAATATTTCTGTGAGTGGGACCACACGATCCAGGTTATTGTGAGCTCACACGATCCAATGTGCTGTGAACATTAACCGCAACCCCCCTCCAGTTTGCTTTGAACGGTAACTGCACACGCTCAATATTTACGTGAGTGAGCCCACACGATCCAGGTCTTTGTGAGCTCACGCGATCCAGTGTGCTGTGAACATTAACCGCAACCGCTCCAGTTTGCTGTGAACGGTAACTGCACACGCTCAATATTTCTGTGAGTGGGCCCACACGATCCAGGTCTTTGTGAACTCACACGATCCAATATGCTGTGAACATTAACCGCAACCCCCCCAGTTTGCTTTGAACGGTAACTGCACACGCTCAATATTTCCGTGAGTGAGCCCACACGATCTAGTATCAAAATAATATTACCACCTACAGTCGCTCAAAAAAGTATCCGAACTCTATATTTGATTACAGAATTCGAAAAAAATATCTGGGAAAGATTTTTTTAGAAATTAGGGATCTGGCAACCTTCGTGACACGTGATTACAGAATTCAGGAAAAATATCTGGAGCGTGTGCAGCAACTGTACACGCTCCAGTTACCGTTCACAGCAAGCTGGAGCGTGTGCAGTTACTGCACACGCTCAATATTTCCGTGAGTGAGCCCACACGATCTAGTATCAAAATAATATGACCACCTACAGTCGCTCAAAAAAGCATCCGAACACCATCGAGTGAGCGAACCTCGTGTCACGTGACACGAAGGTTTCCAAATCACTAATTTCTAAAAAAATCGTTGCCAGATATTTTTTCTGAATTCTGTAATACCATAGTGTTCGGATATCTTTTTTGTGCGACTGTACACACGACTTCATGATAACCGACTCCTGTACTGACATTGCCTGAAAGAGACATAGAGTTGTTACTAAGAGTGATTACTTACCTAATAGTTGAACAAAAACGTCGAAAAATAAAAAAAATTAAGCGATTAAATGCCTTTTTGTTTTAAAGTATTGTATGCTTAAGAACCAAAAATTATAACATAAGTAACTCGGATTCAATTTGTTCCTTTTTCAGATGAATCTTTATCTGGCCATCTTCTGTCCTCTAGAGTACTTCTTCCTCTTCCTGTTCCTTTTCGACTGGCAAGGAGAGGTCAGGGGCGAACCCGGAAGTGGCAAATCCGTCCGCCCATCCCCTTCTCTGGAGCTGCCCGTGCTCGAACTGATGGAGCCCCCGGGGGAAGTATACAATCCCCGCTCAGAAGACATCGATCCTCTCGTCCTGAGAGAGAAACTCGGTCCGAATTTTGACCCGGAAGTGATGAGCGAACAAGATCCTCCAGGGATGACCTTGCATCCGAACGGAACGGTAGATATTCGTCTGAGGCGGACACGATCCGGACAGATGGTGCCCGTGGGTCAAGTTCCGAAGGACATCCGACGCATGCAACTGAGGAACGTTCGCTTGGGGGACGGGATGAGGATTGCCCTCCGCCTCGGCAAGAAACTGAGGCGCAAGTTCCGCGACCTCTTGTGGCTGCAGAGCTTTTGTCCTTTGCTGCGTCGGTGGAGGGATCTCGGACTTCGATTTTGGCCCAGGTGGATCCGCGAAGGATCATGCTCACCGAGAGTCTCGTGCTCGTTTCCCCGGGGGATGGCGTGTCGGCCGAGCAAGTCGACGGAGAAGATCATCCTCAGGTGGCACTGCCAGGACTGGGAGCAGCAGAGCAGCTGCCAATGGTTGCACGTGAGATATCCTCTAGTCACAGAGTGCCGCTGCAGTTGCTAGGAGACGCCCAACAGGTGGGTCAAAGGGTTGGGGTTGGGTTGTTTTACCTCTGAGCAGCCGCCGTCCGTCGGATGGGACGTTAAGCCGTTTCCCCGTGTGTGGGAGAGCCATACCCTGTGCACGTTAAAGAACAGCTGGATGGCCTTGACGGGAGGCTACCATCTGTCACCCAACAGCTGTTCCAGTGGGTCCCCTCCCCCAACCTTCTCTGAGCCTTCGCGGTCCATGTGACCTGGCCATTTAGCCCATGGTGTGCAAAAAAGTGCCGCTCAGAGGTAAAACAACACAAACAACCCAAATTCACCTTTCGGGGCATAACTACAAACTTTACGAGTCCAAGGTTGGTTGGTTTGGTTTTACCTCTGAACGGCAATTTTTTGCACATCACGGGCTAAATGGCCAGGTCACAAGGACCCCGAAGGTTCAGAGAAGGTTGGGGGAGGGGATCCACTGGAACAGCTGTTGGGAGACAGATGGTAGTCTCCCGTCAAGGCCATCCAGCGTGTTCTTTAATGTGCACAGGGTATGGCTCTCTCCCGCACACGGGGCCACGGCTTAACGTCCCATCCGACGGACGGCGGTCTTTCCAAGCCCGTCGGTGTTCCCTATTGACCGTGGGCAGGGCGGGAAATTTTGCGGAGATAAATCTCAATGCTGACCCAGCTGGGACTCGAACCTGGGAACTACAGATTACGCTTGGGACAAAGGTCAAGGTTCTCTCCCCGGTTTTATCTGAGAGTAAATAAGTTACCGAACGGCCTGAATGACACAGTTCACCTCCTTCGTTTGGTATTAAGACCCAGTTCGCCTCCTTCGTTTGACCCAGTTCACCTCCTTCATTTGGTGTTAAGACCCAGTTCGCCTCCTTCGTTTGGTGTTAAGACACAGTTCGCCTCCTTCGTTTGACACAGTTCACCTCCTTCGTTTGGTGTTAAGACACATTTCGCCTCCTTTTGACACAGTTCACCTCCTTCGTTTGGTGTTAAGACACAGTTCGCCTCCTTCGTTTGGTGTTACGACACAGTTCGCCTCCTTCGTTTGGTGTTAAGACACAGTTTACCTCCTTCGTTTGACACAGTTCGCCTCCTTCATTTGACACAGTTCACCTCCTTTGGTCTCTCTGTCCATCTGGTCTCTTGCAAACCGAGAATACCTAAATTATAATGGTGGAATTCTTGTGTGAGGACATCAAGAGAAAAGCTCTGTGCAGAGTCCCCACATTCCAACTACCTATGGTGAGAAAATGGTTAGTGGGATGTTTAAAGAAACTGTGTTTATCGAGAAAGGAAATGCCGACAATATGAAACAGCCCCCTAATCGTAGACATGGGGCAAAGACCCGTTCCCCCACCACTAAAGGCTGAAGCCATCTACACTGGATGACTTCCTCCAATGTAGAATTTGACGATGCCAATAGAAGCAGAGTTCAGGTGCCTGCGATGACCTCTGCTCAGGATTATCCATCAGCTGATAAACATATCCTGTGAATTTATTCACTTGGGGCTGTCAACCCACAAACAAACAGAAAGCACAGCGGAAGATTTTACCTCTAGAGAAGCCCACCAGTGCAGCAAAATCAGGATCCATAATCAAGCTCAGAGCCATAATTCCGTTCAGGTTGGTATATATGGTCAGCACCAGGACCCTGTGTGGTTGACCACTCCTCAGCAGGGTAGAAAAAAAAAAGTAGCCACAGTTGTCCAGATCAGTAGGCCACACTAATCTGACAGCCCTCCCCTTCCATTCACTTCCACAAGAGAGTATCTCTTTTGAAAGGTACTAATGGTCTGCACCACGAGAAAGCGGGGTTGGACATTAGGTGCTAGGCCTGGCCGGTTCTATGCATCATCACAGGGGATTGGTGCATAGCTCTCCTTCCAGTGACTACCTAGCTACCATTTACATACTTCATAGACAATAACACACTGCAATCATCGACCATGTGGCAACAGAAACATTCCCAGTTCTCAGCAATTCAAAATTAATTTCGTCTAAAGTAACACCAGATCGTGATATAAGGCCAACATTAAAGCCAAGTAACGCATCTATCATCATTGCAAACAATGGGAATAGAACTAACCACATTCTTTAGCACATCTCTGAAATGCTTAGCCCATCCTAGCCATGATAAAATCCTCACTTTCAATAACCTTACCTTGTTTATCCCACAATCCCTTACGCCAGTCTGCATTATTCCGCACAGAACGTTTATTATCTGTTACAATACTATGCTGTTGTGCTTTGTCATCCAAGCCATCAAACCCAAAGATTCCATCAACTTTCAACAGAATGTTTAGTCATTTAATAAAACTCTATAATGATGTTTGTTAAAGCAAATTAAATGTTGATTAGGAGTATCTATATAATAGTTTTTTTTTTTGTTCAGAAAAAAGAACCGTTTCCTCCGCACCTTTTCACTCACAAGATTATTGTTCGTTTCAATTTTGGGTTGGATTGTTTTACCTCTGAGCGGCACTTTTTTGCACACCATGAACTAAATGGCCAGGTCACATGGATCCCGAAGGCTCAGAGAAGGTTGGGGGAGGGGACCCACTGGAACAGCTGTTGGGAAACAGATAGTAGCCTCCCGTCAAGGCCATCCAGCGTGTTCTTTAACGTTGGGTTGTTTTACCTCTGAGCGGCACTTTTTTTTTGCACACCATGGGCTAAATGGCCAGGTCACATGGACCCCGAAGGCTCAGAGAAATTTGGGGGAGGGGACCCACTGGAACAGCTGTTGGGAGACAGATGGTAGCCTCCCGTCAAGGCCATCCAGCGCGTTCTTTAACGTGCACAGGGTATAGCTCTCCCGCACACGGGACCACGGCTTAATGTCCCATCCGACGGACGGCGGCCTTTCCAAGCCCACCGGTGTCTCCTACTGACCGTGGGCAGAGCGGGGAATTTTGCGGAGATAAATCTCAACGCTGACCCAGCTGGGACTCGAACCTGGGAACTACAGATTACGAGCCTGGCGTCCTACCGACTGAGCCACCCCCGCCCAGATTTTTAGTGAAATTTGTAGTGACGCAATGAACAGTGGGTATAGAACAAACCAATTGCATGATTTCCATGAATTATGCAAATGAATGTAGGAATATTCATAGTTGTGAGACGGAGAGGTTAATACAGAGTATGATAACCGCCTAATAGCGACACAAGCTTCACAACTTCTCATACTGCCTACCAGGCTGACCATGAAGTGTGATGAAAGTATATTCCACTTCCCCACCTTTCAGATCAGAGCTTGTGGAGGATGTTGATGACATCTCATGCGTCTTCCCAGCGCATCCCACACATACTCTATAGTAGTGGTTCTCAAACTTTTATGCTTCACGTACCCCCTGGAAATGTGTATGTAACTGGCGTACAGTCGCTCAAAAAAGTATCTGAACACTATGGTTGATTACAGAATTCAGAAAAAATATCTGGCAACGATTTTTTTTAGAGATTAGTGATCTGGCAACCTTCGTGTCACGTGATTACAGAATTCAGGAAAAATATCTGGAGCGTGTGCAGTTGCTGTACACGCTCCAGTTTGCTGTGAACGGTAACTACAGTTGCTGTACACGCTCCAGATATTTTTCCTGAATTCTGTAATCACGTGACACGAAGGTTGCCAGATGACTAATTTCTAAAAAAAATCGTTGCCAGATATTTTTTCTGGATTCTGTAATCAACCATAGTGTTCGGATACTTTTTTGAGCGACAGTACTTACCGACCTGTGGCCGAGTGGTTAACACGCTTGTCTACTTATCAACGGAACCTGGGTTCGAGCCCCGTGTAAGGCATGGATGTTTGTGTTTCTGCTGAGGTCCCGCCATCCTCACAGACCTTCTAATGTAGCGTATTAAACTAACAGGCTCCTGTTAGACCTTTGTGGATAGATGTTGCTTCTGTTGGCATAGTGTACTTATTGTTTCAGTGAGGTATTTGAAAAAACGCTTATCCCGAATTTGTGCATTTTAGGAATACCTTTTGTCGTATAGAGAAGTATGTAGCATTTAGAAAAATCTTCCAGGGTAAATAGGGGTTGAGGTGGCTCAGTGGTAGCTCGCCAGGTTTATAACTTCAGATTCCAGGTTCGAGTCCCAGCTTGGTCAGGGTTGAGATTTATCTCCGCAAAATTCCCCGCCCTGCCCACGGTCAGTAGGGGACACCGATGGACTTGAAAAGGCAGCCGTCCATCAAATAGGACGTTAAGCCGTGGCCCCGTATGCGGGAGAGCCATACCCTGTGCACGTTAAAGAACACGCTGGATTGCCTTGACGGGAGGCTACCATCTGTCTCCCAACAGCTGTTCCAGTGGGTCCCCTCCCCCAACCTTCTCTGAGCCTTCGGGGTCCATGTGGCCTGGCCATTTAGCCCATGGTGTGCAAAATACTGCCACTCAGAGGTAAAACAATCCAACGTTAAAGAACACGCTGGATGGCCTTGACGGGAGGCTACCATCTGCCTCCCAACAGCTGTCCCAGTGGGTCCCCTCCCCCAACCTTCTCTGAGCCTTCGGGGTCCATGTGGCCTGGCCATTTATCCCATGGTGTGCAAAAAACTGCCACTCAGAGGTAAAACAATCCAACGTTAAAGAACACGCTGGATGGCCTTGACGGGAGGCTACCATCTGCCTCTCAACAGCTGTCCCAGTGGGTCCCCTCCTCTAACCTTCTCTGAGCCTTCGGGTCCTTGTGGCCTGTCCATTTAGCCCATGGTGTGCAAAAAAGTGCCGCTGAGAGGTAAAACAACCCAACGTTAAAGAACACGCTGGATGGCCTTGACGGGAGGCTACCATCTGTCTCCCAACAGCTGTTCCAGTGGGTCCCCTCCCCCAACCTTCTCTGAGCCTCCGGGGTCCATGTGACCTGGCCATTTAGCCCATGGTGTGAGGGGCGGGGGTAGCTCAGTCGGTAGCGCGCCAGGCTCGTAATCTGTAGTTCCCAGGTTCGAGTCCCAGCTGGGTCAGCATAGAGATTTATCTCCGCAAAATTCCCCACCCTGCCCACGGTCAGTAGGGGACACCGATGGGCTTGGAAAGGCCGCCGTCCGTCGGATGGGACGTTAAGCCGTGGCCCCGTGTGCGGGAGAGCCATACCCTGTGCACGTTAAAGAACACGCTGGATGGCCATAACGGAAGGCTACCATCTGTCTCCCAACAGCTGTTCCAGTGGGTCCCCTCCCCCAACCTTCTCTGAGCCTTCGGGGTCCTTGTGACCTGGCCATTTAGCCCATGGTGTGCAAAAAAGTGCCGCTCAGAGGTAAAACAACCCAACCCAACCCATGGTGTGCAAAAAAGCGCCACTCAGAGGTAAAACAACCCAACGTTAAAGAACACGCTGGATGGCCTTGACGGGAGGCTACCATCTGCCCCCCAACAGCTGTCCCAGTGGTTCCCCTCCCCTAACCTTCTCTGAGCATTCGGGGTCCTTGTGACCTGGCCATTTTGCCTATGTTGTGCACAAGACTGCCGTTCAGAGGTAAAACAACCAAATCTATAACTTCTAAAATAGGCATTTAATAGACAAATGTGATTAAAGATCAGAATCAAATCTATTTAAATATCGATTTTTTTTTTTACAAAATATTCTTTCAGTATTTGATGCGTTTCGGAAGCTGGAATATATCGTCACTAAATGCATCATTCGTTAGACTGTATTTTAACAAATTAATGAAAACTTAAGTAAGAAAAACTGCTTTAACTAGTTAATAAAACAAATATATATTTAGAATTTGGGTAATGATTATTTCAATGTTAGGCAATTATGAATGATTTTTTACAAAAGTAGATAATTTATTTTTAAATATTCGTTTCCATAATTGTTTAAATACTGAACGAATATTGTTAAAAATCGAGACTTAATTGCAATAATTTGATTATGATATCTAATTTGTCTTAATTGTAGCATTTTTGAATTTAATGTATATTTTAGAAGTTGTATGTAGATCTTTAAAGTTGTCCATTGACATAGCATGAAAATTCGGGGCGGGGATGGCTCAGTCGGTAGCGCGCCAGGCTCGTAATCTGTAGTTCCCAGGTTCGAGTCCCAGCTGGGTCAGCGTTGAGATTTATCTCCGCAAAATTCCCCGCCCTGCCCACGCTCAGTAGGGGACACCGATGGGCTTGGAAAGGAGGCCGTCCGTCGGATGGGACGTTAAGCCGTGGACCCGTGTGCGGGAGAGCCATACCCATTGCACGTTAAAGAACACGCTGGATGGCCTTGACGGGAGGCTACCATCTGTCTCCCAACAGCTATTCCAGTGAGTCCCCTCCCCCAACCTTCTCTGAGCCTTCGGGGTCCATGTGACCTGGCCATTTAGCCCATGGTGTGCAAAAAAGTGCCGCTCAGAGGTAAAACAACCCAACGATAAAGAACACGCTGGATGGCCTTGACGGGAGGCTACCATCTGTCTCCCAACAGCTATTCCAGTGAGTCCCCTCCCCCAACCTTCTCTGAGCCTTCGGGGTCCATGTGACCTGGCCATTTAGCCCATGGTGTGCAAAAAAGTGCCGCTCAGAGGTAAAACAACCCAACGATAAAGAACACGCTGGATGGCCTTGACGGGAGGCTACCATCTGTCTCCCAACAGCTGTTCCAGTGGGTCCCCTCCCCCAACCTTCTTTGAGCCTTCGGGGTCCATGTGACCTGGCCATTTAGCCCATGGTGTGCAAAAAAGTGCCGCTCAGAGGTAAAACAACCCAACGTTAAAGAACACGCTGGATGGCCTTGATGGGAGGCTACTATCTGTTTCCCAACAGCTATTCCAGTGAGTCCCCTCCCCCAACCTTCTCTGAGCCTTCGGGGTCCATGTGACCTGGCCATTTAGCCCATGGTGTGCAAAAAAGTGCCGCTCAGAGGTAAAACAACCCAACGATAAAGAACACGCTGGATGGCCTTGACGGGAGGCTACCATCTGTCTCCCAACAGCTATTCCAGTGAGTCCCCTCCCCCAACCTTCTCTGAGCCTTCGGGGTCCATGTGACCTGGCCATTTAGCCCATGGTGTGCAAAAAAGTGCCGCTCAGAGGTAAAACAACCCAACGATAAAGAACACGCTGGATGGCCTTGACGGGAGGCTACCATCTGTCTCCCAACAGCTGTTCCAGTGGGTCCCCTCCCCCAACCTTCTTTGAGCCTTCGGGGTCCATGTGACCTGGCCATTTAGCCCATGGTGTGCAAAAAAGTGCCGCTCAGAGGTAAAACAACCCAACGTTAAAGAACACGCTGGATGGCCTTGACGGAAGGCTACTATCTGTTTCCCAACAGCTGTTCCAGTGGGTCCCCTCCCCCAACCTTCTCTGATCCTACGGGGTCCATGTGACCTGGCCATTTAGCCCATGGTGTGCAAAAAACGTGTCGCTCAGAGGTAAAACAACCCAACTTACAGATATACATTTGACTTGTGAAAAAGAATTCATTAGGGTTCAGTGCCCGAATCAGCGCCGCCGTTTTCTTTCAGAATGATCCAAAGTCCAATGATCCACCGTCCAAAGTTATTGTAACGGAAAAACTCTCAATCGAAAATTTTGTCTTTTAAAGTCGTTGTCCAGAGCCAGGATATCAGCAACAAGCGTGCTTTAAGAGATCCACTGGACTGGGAGGCATTGGTAGAAGACTATTTCATCTCACACCCACAGCTATTCACGTTGAATCTCTTCCTTTAAATCTATTCATTGCCTCGACGTCTTTTATGATGCGGACATTTAACCCATTGTGAGTCAAGAAACAGCTCAAACAAACTAAGATCGACTTATTTCGAAGGAACTTCTTACCTTCAGTCTCGAGGAGTCCTTTCTTCTGCATCTTTCCTCGGGAGAGTCTGGCAGCGACCAGAATGGCAGGTGAGAGACTCCGGCAGTGGCTATTTATATCCCAGCATCCATCCTCCCACGCAACGGTCATTTATGCTTTCAGCAATTGATTCTTCCCCAGTCACGTGATGAGAGCGTGGGTGGCAGTACCACGAAGACAGCGCTCAAGTCGCCTGCTGACTGAGATAGATGACGAAGCATCACCATCAGCTGTCAAACTACGGGATGCAGCTGCATCTTTTAAAACGAGAAGGGTTGGGTTGTTTTACCTCTGAGCGGCACTTTTTTGCACACCATGGGCTAAATGGCTAGGTCACATGGACCCCGAAGGCTCAGAGAAGGTTGGGGGAGGGGACCCACTGGAACAGCTGTTGGGAGACAGATGGTAGCCTTCCGTCAAGGCCATCCAGGGTGTTCTTTAACTTTGGGTAGTTTTACCTCTGAGCGGCACTATTTTGCACACCATGGGCTAAATGGCCAGGTCACAAGGACCCCGAAGGCTCAGAGAAGGTTGGGGGAGGGGACCCACTGGAACAGCTGTTGGGAGACAGATGGGAGGCTCTCGTCAAGGCCATCCAGCGTGTTCTTTAACGTGCACAGGGTATAGCTCTCCCGCACACGGGGCCACGGCTTAACGTCCTATCCGACGGACGGCGGCCTTTCCTAGCCCATCGGTGTCCTCTACTGACCGTGGGCAGGGCGGGGAATTTTGCGGAGATAAATCTTAACGCTGACCCAGCTGGGACTCGAACCTGGGAACTACAGATTACGAGCCTGGCGCGCTACCGACTGAGCCACCCACGCCCCACCAGATAGAGGACGATTGCTATTGGTTCATATGTCCATTGCTTATTAATTTATAAGCAGATTCTTAAAAGTATTATAATTTTTTCTCTATTTTTTTTTCCATTCGATTTCTGAGTAACACTTTTCTTAACTTACAACGTGATTACACCGCACAGTATTTGATTATACTTGATTGGAAGTTCGGACTTTTCTGTTGTTAATTGCCAGCTGCATCCGAAAAAGAAAAATTGGCTTAACTCTGGAATAGCGATGAGTTAGCAGGAATACGTGGAAAGAGGGAAATTCGACAGAGAATATTGTTTGAGCACACGAAATCTGCGTACAGTCGCTCAAAAAAATATCCGAACACTATGATTGATTACAGAATTCAGAAAAAATATCTAGCAACGATTTTTTTTAGAAATTAGTGATCTGGCAACCTTCGTGCCACGTGACACGAAGGTTGACAGATCACTAATTTCTAAAAAAAATCTTTGCCAGATATGTTTTTTGAATTCTGTAATCAACCATATTGTTCGGATATTTTTAAATATATATAATGCGTATGAATATATAATGCAATGAATATGGAGCGTGTGCAGTTACCGTTCACAGCAAACTGGAGCGGTTGAGGTTAATGTTCACAGCACATTGGATCGTGTGAGCTCACAAAAACCTGGATCGTGTGGGCCCACTCACAGAAATATTGAGCGTGTGCAGTTACCGTTCACAGCAAACTGGAGCGTGTGCAGTAACTGCACACGCTCCAGTTTGCTGTGAACGGTAACTGGAGCGTATACAGTTGCTGTACACGCTCCAGATATTTTTCCTGAATTCTGCAATCACGTGACACGAAGGTTACCAGATCACTAATTCCTAAAAAAATCTTTACACCAAGTGCTACTCTCGTTGCCTGAGCGACGGCGAGAAAAGCCGACAGCCACAGGTTGCTTCGAAGATAAGAAGTGCTGCTTCGAAGAAACCTTTTCCCAAGCACAAGACCTTTCTACTTCAACTTACTTTCAACCGCAAGAAACAGCTTCCACTCAAGTTCAAATGAAATGTTATTTTTGAAGCTACATTTCGAGTAGTTAGCCTAGTTGGCTACTAATCAAATGGCTGCTTGGATGTTACTTTTTTTTCTGTTTTTCTTCGCTTTTCTCAAAGACTTTTTCTGTTTAGTATCAAACTGACAAGTTCCTGTCACTCCTCTGTGGAGTATTTGTTTTGTTTTAAATTATTCATTAGGACCTTACCGAAATTCTTTGGTTTAGTAGACATTTTCTACAAAAGACACTTGCGGGAGTAATCACGGTTCAAATTTTTGAGAAAAATATCCTTTTAGTGCATTTATACTTGTTCCAACTAAATTTTAACGTCTTTGAAAAGTTCCAACTTGAGTTAAGCAAGACTGCGATATTAATTCTTTGCAGTGCTGTAGAGCTGGACTCGACTTTTCATATTTTGTCTATTTCTAGTTGAAATCGACATTTGTACTCCAAAATCAAAAAGACTGATTTGAATGCAAATTTATTAAAGAGATTCAAAGAACTCAACACGAAAAGTGGAATATCAGAGAACTTTTGGCATCAGCAAATTATTCGAAAGTATCCGAACGCTATGTTTGATTACAGAATTCAGAAAACATATCTGGCAAAGATTTTTTTAGAAATTAGTGATCTGGCAATCTTCGTGTCACGTCTTCTGGCGATATCACTTGTCCTACAGAGTCTTGTACTAATCTTCTGGAAATATTTCTTATTGTCTCCAGAGACAGAAGACTGACTTGGAACTTTGCTGTGTAATAGTGTAAGCTTTTGACATTGTAAATTTCGAACTTCCTTTTTTCTTAAAATTGATTTTAAATTTACTTTTTGTATTGTAGATGCCTATGTACTATAACAACTTAGTGAAGCTTTTTCTTATGAGTTGTTTACGTGTTGATAAGTTTAATGTAGAATTTCTTTTAAACTTGGACTAAATATCAAGGACCAATATCGAAAACCTCAGACTACTCCTAAGTATGATTCTCTTTTCATCTTTTTCTTCCCTAAATTGGCGATCCCTCCAAGGACCTTTGCGCCCCCCCTCCCCCACTTACCCTGATGATGACTGTCAAGAACAGTTGGAAAGTTTCGGATCCCTTCCATCATGTTACGATAAACCGTAATAATCATGGGTTCCTTTAGAACTACATTGGATTATGATGCCGTGAAACTATACTCAATTTAACAGATTTTCTTTCAAATGCTTCTGTCACTTTTTTTTTTCAATTTTGACGAAATCCTTATTTAGCCGCGTTTAAATCGGCCGTCCCGTGGCCAAGTGGTTAGCACGCTTGGCTACTGATCTACGGGACCTGGGATCGAGCCCCGGGTAAGGCATGGATGGATGTATGTGTTGTTTTTCTGCTGAGGTCATCCCATCCTCTCAGATCTTCTACTTTGGCATATAACACAATATATATTTTGGAATATGTTTTTGGATTATGTTTTTTGGAATATGCATATAACACAATATATTTTGGAATATTATATTTATAATAATTTTGGAATATGCCACAGAGGTCTGACAGGCTCCTGTCAGACCTCTGTGGCAAGCAGCTGCTTGAGGGGGTATTTTTTTTATTTTTTTTAAGTATCAATCGTGCATTTCGTCAACCCTACGAGAAACGATAGCTGAGATTCATTGTATCTAAAATATTTCATTTTTTTTGTGTGTAAATAGTATCTCAGTGTGAAATCAAAGGGATTCACTTCAGGAACGCCTCATGACTAATGTATTATCTTTATCAACAAATCTTAAAAATGACTTCCTGCCTTTAAAAGGCTAATAAATCGTATTGTTTGAACACTGAGTAGTCTCCAGTATTTTTCAATCAATATTAAATGCCATTTTCTTGTCCTTTTCCCCCACAGACTCCCACTGCCCATACGTCGTGTGATGTGCATCGCTGCATCTGAATGTGAACAGGTCCCAGGTGTGCCTGCATCCTCCAGCGAAGGCACTGCCACCGTCCAAGCCGAGCCTCGCCTTGCGGGGGTGCAGCAGGACACCAAGTGCTACTCTCGTTGCCTGAGCGACGGCGAGAAAAGCCAACAGCCACAGGTTGTTTCGAAGATAAGAAGTGCTGCTTCCAACAAACCTTTTCCCAACCCCAAGACCTTTCTACTTCAACTTACTTTCAACCGCAAGAAACAGCTACATTTCGAGTAGTTAGCCTAGTTGGCTACTAATCGAAAGGTTGCATGGGTGTTACTTTTTTTCTGAGGTCTCACTTTTCTCAAAGACGTTTTCTACAGGGTGTCCCTGAATTCGTGGCCGAAACGTGAGGGGATGGTAGTACACACCGAACCCACCACTCTTCGTCATAGAATATGTGGCCGCAAACGCAGTGAGGAGTCGGAAATGAAGGACGGACACAGAAGTTTTCAGAGTGACATTTATTGGAGATCATTACAACAAATGCTCAAACGTCCGCCCACTAACGTTGATACAGGCGGCACAACGGCGGAGTAGTGATAGGCGTACCTGCTCGTAAACACCGGGCTTGTCGTGCACATCGGCGGCTGCGATGGATAGTCGGGCTACCAGATCCTCCGAGGAATGCACGGGCGTCTCGTACACGACACTCTTCCAATGTCCCCGCATTGCCCTCGGCTACGCCGTACATCAGGTGCATATCGGCTTTCTTTGCGTTCGTAAACTGCTCCATCTCGTGTCCGGTCGACGCTGAGAATGCTGGGGTTTGCTCGGGCAAACCAGCGCGTTTAAACCATGCCGCCTTGTCTACGCCCCCTACCGGCACTGGGCTGCGTCTGCAGCAGCATATTCTATGACGAATATTGGTGGGTTCGGTGTGAACTACCATCCCCTCAGTTTGGACCATGAATTCAGGGACATCCTGTATTTAGTATTAAACTGACAAGTTCCTGTCACTCCTCTGTGGTGAGCTTCTTGAGTGGTATTTGTTTGGTTTTAAATTATTCATTAGGACCTTACCGAAATTCTTTGGTTTAGTAGAGATTTTCTACAAAAGACACTTGCGGGAGTAATCACGGTTCAAATTTTTGAGAAAAATATCCTTTTAGTGCATTTATGCTTGTTCCAACTAAATTTTAACGTCTTTGAAAAGTTCCAACTTGAGTTAAGCAAGACTGGAATATTAATTCTTTGCAGTGCTGTAGAGCTGGACTCGACTTTTCATATTTTGTCTATTTCTAGTTGATATCGACATTTGTACTCCAAAATCAAAAAGACTGATTTGAATGCAAATTTATTAAAGAGATTCAAAGAACTCAACACGAAAAGTGGAATATCAGAGAACTTTTGGCATCAGCAAATTATTCGAAAGTACAGTCGCTCAAAAAAGTATCCGAAAGCTATATTTGATTACAGAAATCAGAAAAAATATCTGGCAACGATTTTTTTAGAAATTAGTGATCTGTCAACCTTCGTGTCACGTGATTACAGAATTCAGGAAAAATACTGGAGCGTGTACAGCAACTGTACACGCTCAGTTACCGTTCACAGCAAACTGGAGCGTGTGCAGTTACTGCACACGCTCCAGTTTGCTGTGAACGGTAACTGCACACGCTCAATATTTCCGTGAGTGAGCCCACACGATCCAGAGCTTTGTGAGCTCACACGATCCAATGTGCTGTGAACATTAACCGCTCCAGTTTGCTGTGAACGGTAACTACACACGCTCCATATTCATTGCATTATATATTCATACGCATTATATATATATATTAAAAAATATCCGAACACTATGGTTGATTACAGAATTCAGAAAAAATATCTGTCATATCTGTCAACGATTTTTTTAGAAATTAGTGATCTGGCAACCTTCGTGTCACGTGACAGGAAGGTTGTCAGATCACTATTTTCTAAAAAAAATCGTTGCCAGATATTTTTTCTGAATTCTGCAATCAACCATAGTGTTCGGATACTTTTTTGAATATATATAATGCACATGAATATATAATGCAATGAATATGGAGCGTGTGCAGTTACCGTTCACAGCAAACTGGAGCGGTTGCGGTTAATGTTCACAGCACATTGGATCGTGTGAGCTCACCAAAACCTGGATCGTGTGGGCCCACTCACGGAAATATTGAGCGTGTGCAGTTACCGTTCACAGCAAACTGGAGCGGTTGCGGTTAATGTTCACAGCACATTGGATCGTGTGAGCTCACAATAACCTGGATCGTGTGGGCCCACTCACAGAAATATTGAGCGTGTGCAGTTACCGTTCACAGCAAACTGGAGCGGTTGCAGTTAATGTTCACAGCACATTGGATCGTGTGAGCTCACAATAACCTGGATCGTGTGGGCCCACTCACAGAAATATTGAGCGTGTGCAGTTACCGTTCACAGCAAACTGGAGCGTGTGCAGTTGCTGTACACGCTCCAGATATTTTTCCTGAATTCTGTAATCAAACATAGCTTTCGGATACTTTTTTCAGCGACTGTAAGAATTTCATCGAACCAGGGCCATATTAATAATTTTTTGGCTCCCTGCCAAATCTAAAAACGTGTCCTCTCTCTCCGATCAGTGCCAAATTACCTAATAGACAGGGAAAAATTTGTTGCACGAGCCGCAACAATAATAAAAAAAAAAATGAAATTATTTGCTTTGAGATGGAGCGAATATTCGAGCGATGCACTAAATGTAATATTTTTCCTTACTATTATTAATTTTGAGTTTTCTAAATTACATCCATAATTCAACTCAAGAATAGCAAAAACCAAGTGAATATTTTTACATGGTTTAAAAATATGAATTAAATTTCAGGGCGTTGCAAATGTTCCGAAGTCATCGATTCCTTCGTGATTGCGTTAATAGGACAATAATATTAGGCAACTTATAGAGATAAGGAACATTCAATGCTGGGAGGTTGGGTTGGGTTGCTTAACCTGTGAGCGGCACTTTTTTGCACACCATGGGCTAAATGGCCAGGTCACATGGACCCCGAAGGCTCAGAGAAGGTTGGGGGAGGGGACCCACTGGAACAGCTGTTGGGAGACAGATGGTAGCCTCCCGTCAAGGCCATCCAGCGTGTTCTTTAACGTTGGGTTGTTTAACCTCTGAGGGGCACTTTCAGTCTTAGACGAGAAAATGTCAAACTCAGAGATAATCTGCACAAATTACCTCTAAATGCTAATTTTCTGAATTCTAACACATCTGATATGAGTCAGTCAGATATGCAAATTAAAAATTCAGTCACAATCAGCAAATCATAAAAATGTAACATCGAAAAATCGGACTACAAAAAGTTAATGTTGTTCAAAGATGTCTCCAACGTCTTCAACTGCTGATGTTCTAAGGTTTATAATTTCTTTTTTCGAACAACGCTTTGTAATTCTCCGATGTCACGTGTCCCCATAAGTGTGCTGTTGGAAGTCTCGCTTGAGAGAGATGACGTCATCGCCCTAAGCCTAATGCTGTTGCCACAAAATACGAAGTATTTCGCACACTGGGTGTTGTGATCCATGTTGAAAGTGCTTCCGGTGAATGTTTTAATAGATGTTACCTAAAATAGCTTTTTTATTAGGTCGTATGACTGCCATTATTTATTAGCCCTTGTGGAAAAAAGTTGTTTTGGTGATTTTAATATGAGAAGAACTAAACCAACGTGATTTACATGAAATGACTTTTTTATATTTGATGTTATATATTGTTGAAAGTGATTCGTTGAGCTGTAAACCAATGAAAGCAGAGAAAATATTCGATGTATTGTTAGTGTATTTTTAGAAAATAAACATGTGACTTTATAGTTTCGTATTGAGTCTGTCTAACTAATTGCAGCTCAGTAAAATTCGATTTCTGCTAAAATAATTTCTTAAATTTCGAATCGAATGAAATTCGCATGAATTATTTGAAACGTTCAACTGACATAGCTGAATAAATAAATAAATAAATACCCCCTCAAGCAGCTGCTTGCCACAGAGGTCTGACAGGAGCCTGTCAGTTTATATGCCATAGTAGAAGATCTGAGAGGATGGCAGGATCTCAGCAGAAAAACGACACACACATCCATGTCTTACCCGGGGCTCGAAGCCAGGTCCCTTAGATCATTAGCCAAGCGTGCTAACCACTCGGCCATGGGACTGAAGAGACTGAAAAAGAGACTTTGAGCCTGCACAGTAGAAGCTTTGACAGCTGTGAGATTTCAGGGGCCAATACTTTATCAATCAGTTTTCAATCAACTATTGTAACTAGGTAATGTAATAAAGCTGGCAATGTAATGATATACGTATGTTAAATCTCATATTAACATTAAAACAATAGACCATAGCCAAATACAAACAGCAGGTTGGATTGTTCTACCTCTGAGTGGCACTTTTTTGCACACCATGGGCTAAATGGTCAGATCACAAGGACACCAAAGGTTCAGAGATGGTTGTGTGAAGGGACCCACTGGAACAGCTGTTGGGAGAGAGATGGTTTTGTGAAGGGACCCACTGGAACAGCTGTTGGGAGACAGATGGTAGCCTCCCATCAAGGCCATCCAGCGTGTTCTTTAACGTTGGGTTGTTTTACCTCTGAGCGGCACTTTTTTGCACACCATGGGCTAAATGGCCAGATCACAAGGACACCAAAGGATCAGAGATGGTTGGGTGAAGGGACCCACTGGAACAGCTGTTGGGAGACAGATGGCAGCCTCCCATCAAGGCCATCCAGCGTGTTCTTTAACGTTGGGTTGTTTTACCTCTGAGCGGCACTTTTTTGCACACCATGGGCTAAATGGCCAGATCACAAGGACACCAAAGGATCAGAGATGGTTGGGTGAAGGGACCCATTGGAACAGCTGTTGGGAGACAGATGGTAGCCTCCCATCAAGCCCATCCAGCGTGTTCTTTAACGTTGGGTTGTTTTACCTCTGAGCGGCACTTTTCTGCACACCATGGGCTAAATGGCCAGATCACAAGGACACCAAAGGATCAGAGATGGTTGGGTGAAGGGACCCACTGGAACAGCTGTTGGGAGACAGATGGTAGCCTCCCATCAAGCCCATCCAGCGTGTTCTTTAACGTTGGGTTGTTTTACCTCTGAGCGGCACTTTTCTGCACACCATGGGCTAAATGGCCAGATCACAAGGACACCAAAGGATCAGAGATGGTTGGGTGAAGGGAGCCACTGGAACAGCTGTTGGGAGACAGATGGTAGCCTCCCATCAAGGCCATCCAGCGTGTTCTTTAACGTTGGGTTGTTTTACCTCTGAGCGGCACTTTTTTGCACACATGGGCTAAATGGCCAGATCACAAGGACACCAAAGGATCAGAGATGGTTGGGTGAAGGGACCCACTGGAACAGCTGTTGGGAGACAGATGGTAGCCTCCCATCAAGGCCATCCAGCGTGTTCTTTAACGTTGGGTTGTTTTACCTCTGAGCGGCACTTTTTTGCACACCATGGGCTAAATGGCCAGATCACAAGGACACCAAAGGATCAGAGATGGTTGTGTGAAGGGACCCACTGGAACAGCTGTTGGGAGACAGATGGTAGCCTCCCATCAAGGCCATCCAGCGTGTTCTTTAACGTTGGGTTGTTTTACCTCTGAGCGGCACTTTTTTGCACACCATGGGCTAAATGGCCAGATCACAAGGACACCAAAGGATCAGAGATGGTTGGGTGAAGGGACCCACTGGAACAGCTGTTGGGAGACAGATGGTAGCCTCCCATCAAGGCCGTCCAGCGTGTTCTTTAACGTTGGGTTGTTTTACCTCTGAGCGGCACTTTTTTGCACACCATGGGCTAAATGGCCAGATCACAAGGACACCAAAGGATCAGAGAAGGTTACCCACTGGAACAGCTGTTGGGAGACAGATGGTAGCCTCCCATCAAGCCCATCCAGCGTGTTCTTTAACGTTGGATTGTTTTACCTCTGAGCGGCACTTTTTTGCACACCATGGGCTAAATGGCCAGATCACAAGGACACCAAAGGATCAGAGATGGTTGGGTGAAGGGAGCCACTGGAACAGCTGTTGGGAGACAGATGGTAGCCTCCCATCAAGCCCATCCAGCGTGTTCTTTAACGTTGGATTGTTTTACCTCTGAGCGGCACTTTTTTACACACCATGGGCTAAATGGCCAGATCACAAGGACACCAAAGGATCAGAGATGGTTGGGTGAAGGGAGCCACTGGAACAGCTGTTGGGAGACAGATGGTAGCCTCCCATCAAGGCCATCCAGCGTGTTCTTTAACGTTGGGTTGTTTTACCTCTGAGCGGCACTTTTTTGCACACCATGGGCTAAATGGCCAGATCACAAGGACACCAAAGGATCAGAGATGGTAGGGTGAAGGAACCCACTGGAACAGCTGTTGGGAGACAGATGGTAGCCTCCCATCAAGCCCATCCAGCGTGTTCTTTAACGTTGGGTTGTTTTACCTCTGAGCGGCACTTTTTTGCACACCATGGACTAAATGGCCAGATCACAAGGACACCAAAGGATCAGAGATGGTTGGGTGAAGGGAGCCACTGGAACAGCTGTTGGGAGACAGATGGTAGCCTCCCATCAAGCCCATCCAGCGTGTTCTTTAACGTTGGATTGTTTTACCTCTGAGCGGCACTTTTTTACACACCATGGGCTAAATGGCCAGATCACAAGGACACCAAAGGATCAGAGATGGTTGGGTGAAGGGAGCCACTGGAACAGCTGTTGGGAGACAGATGGTAGCCTCCCATCAAGGCCATCCAGCGTGTTCTTTAACGTTGGGTTGTTTTACCTCTGAGCGGCACTTTTTTGCACACCATGGGCTAAATGGCCAGATCACAAGGACACCAAAGGATCAGAGATGGTAGGGTGAAGGAACCCACTGGAACAGCTGTTGGGAGACAGATGGTAGCCTCCCATCAAGGCCGTCCAGCGTGTTCTTTAACGTTGGGTTGTTTTACCTCTGAGCGGCACTTTTTTGCACACCATGGGCTAAATGGCCAGATCACAAGGACACCAAAGGATCAGAGAAGGTTACCCACTGGAACAGCTGTTGGGAGACAGATGGTAGCCTCCCATCAAGCCCATCCAGCGTGTTCTTTAACGTTGGATTGTTTTACCTCTGAGCGGCACTTTTTTGCACACCATGGACTAAATGGCCAGATCACAAGGACACCAAAGGATCAGAGATGGTTGGGTGAAGGGAGCCACTGGAACAGCTGTTGGGAGACAGATGGTAGCCTCCCATCAAGCCCATCCAGCGTGTTCTTTAACGTTGGGTTGTTTTACCTCTGAGCGGCACTTTTTTGCACACCATGGGCTAAATGGCCAGATCACAAGGACACCAAAGGATCAGAGATGGTTGGGTGAAGGGAGCCACTGGAACAGCTGTTGGGAGACAGATGGTAGCCTCCCATCAAGGCCATCCAGCGTGTTCTTTAACGTTGGGTTGTTTTACCTCTGAGCGGCACTTTTTTGCACACCATGGGCTAAATGGCCAGATCACAAGGACACCAAAGGATCAGAGATGGTTGGGTGAAGGGACCCACTGGAACAGCTGTTGGGAGACAGATGGTAGCCTCCCATCAAGGCCGTCCAGCGCGTTCTTTAACGTTGGGTTGTTTTACCTCTGAGCGGCACTTTTTTGCACACCATGGGCTAAATGGCCAGGTCACAAGGACCCCAAAGAATCAGAGAAGGTTACCCACTGGAACAGTTGTTGGGAGACAGATGGTAGCCTCCCATCAAGGCCATCCAGCGTGTTCTTTAACGTTGGGTTGTTTTACCTCTGAGCGCCACTTTTTTGCACACCATGGGCTAAATGGCCAGATCACAAGGACACCAAAGGATCAGAGTTGGTTGGGTGAAGGGAGCCACTGGAACAGCTGTTGGGAGACAGATGGTAGCCTCCCATCAAGGCCATCCAGCGTGTTCTTTAACGTTGGGTTGTTTTACCTCTGAGCGGCACTTTTTTGCACACCATGGGCTAAATGGCCAGATCACAAGGACACCAAAGGATCAGAGATGGTTGGGTGAAGGGACACACTGGAACAGCTGTTGGGAGACAGATAGTAGCCTCCCATCAAGGCCATCCAGCGTGTTCTTTAACGTTGGGTTGTTTCACCTCTGAGCGGCACTTTCAGTCTTAGACGAGAAAATGTCAAACTCAGAGATAATCTGCACAAATTACCTCTAAATGCTAATTTTCTGAATTCTAACACATCTGATATGAGTCAGTCAGATATGCAAATTAAAAATTCAGTCACAATCAGCAAATCATAAAAATGTAACATCGAAAAATCGGACTACAAAAAGTTAATGTTGTTCAAAGATGTCTCCAACGTCTTCAACTGCTGATGTTCTAAGGTTTATAATTTCTTTTTTCGAACAACGCTTTGTAATTCTCCGATGTCACGTGTCCCCATAAGTGTGCTGTTGGAAGTCTCGCTTGAGAGAGATGACGTCATCGCCCTAAGCCTAATGCTGTTGCCACAAAATACGAAGTATTTCGCACACTGGGTGTTGTGATCCATGTTGAAAGTGCTTCCGGTGAATGTTTTAATAGATGTTACCTAAAATAGCTTTTTTATTAGGTCGTATGACTGCCATTATTTATTAGCCCTTGTGGAAAAAAGTTGTTTTGGTGATTTTAATATGAGAAGAACTAAACCAACGTGATTTACATGAAATGACTTTTTTATATTTGATGTTATATATTGTTGAAAGTGATTCGTTGAGCTGTAAACCAATGAAAGCAGAGAAAATATTCGATGTATTGTTAGTGTATTTTTAGAAAATAAACATGTGACTTTATAGTTTCGTATTGAGTCTGTCTAACTAATTGCAGCTCAGTAAAATTCGATTTCTGCTAAAATAATTTCTTAAATTTCGAATCGAATGAAATTCGCATGAATTATTTGAAACGTTCAACTGACATAGCTGAATAAATAAATAAATAAATACCCCCTCAAGCAGCTGCTTGCCACAGAGGTCTGACAGGAGCCTGTCAGTTTATATGCCATAGTAGAAGATCTGAGAGGATGGCAGGATCTCAGCAGAAAAACGACACACACATCCATGTCTTACCCGGGGCTCGAAGCCAGGTCCCTTAGATCATTAGCCAAGCGTGCTAACCACTCGGCCATGGGACTGAAGAGACTGAAAAAGAGACTTTGAGCCTGCACAGTAGAAGCTTTGACAGCTGTGAGATTTCAGGGGCCAATACTTTATCAATCAGTTTTCAATCAACTATTGTAACTAGGTAATGTAATAAAGCTGGCAATGTAATGATATACGTATGTTAAATCTCATATTAACATTAAAACAATAGACCATAGCCAAATACAAACAGCAGGTTGGATTGTTCTACCTCTGAGTGGCACTTTTTTGCACACCATGGGCTAAATGGTCAGATCACAAGGACACCAAAGGTTCAGAGATGGTTGTGTGAAGGGACCCACTGGAACAGCTGTTGGGAGAGAGATGGTTTTGTGAAGGGACCCACTGGAACAGCTGTTGGGAGACAGATGGTAGCCTCCCATCAAGGCCATCCAGCGTGTTCTTTAACGTTGGGTTGTTTTACCTCTGAGCGGCACTTTTTTGCACACCATGGGCTAAATGGCCAGATCACAAGGACACCAAAGGATCAGAGATGGTTGGGTGAAGGGACACACTGGAACAGCTGTTGGGAGACAGATAGTAGCCTCCCATCAAGGCCATCCAGCGTGTTCTTTAACGTTGGGTTGTTTCACCTCTGAGCGGCACTTTCAGTCTTAGACGAGAAAATGTCAAACTCAGAGATAATCTGCACAAATTACCTCTAAATGCTAATTTTCTGAATTCTAACACATCTGATATGAGTCAGTCAGATATGCAAATTAAAAATTCAGTCACAATCAGCAAATCATAAAAATGTAACATCGAAAAATCGGACTACAAAAAGTTAATGTTGTTCAAAGATGTCTCCAACGTCTTCAACTGCTGATGTTCTAAGGTTTATAATTTCTTTTTTCGAACAACGCTTTGTAATTCTCCGATGTCACGTGTCCCCATAAGTGTGCTGTTGGAAGTCTCGCTTGAGAGAGATGACGTCATCGCCCTAAGCCTAATGCTGTTGCCACAAAATACGAAGTATTTCGCACACTGGGTGTTGTGATCCATGTTGAAAGTGCTTCCGGTGAATGTTTTAATAGATGTTACCTAAAATAGCTTTTTTATTAGGTCGTATGACTGCCATTATTTATTAGCCCTTGTGGAAAAAAGTTGTTTTGGTGATTTTAATATGAGAAGAACTAAACCAACGTGATTTACATGAAATGACTTTTTTATATTTGATGTTATATATTGTTGAAAGTGATTCGTTGAGCTGTAAACCAATGAAAGCAGAGAAAATATTCGATGTATTGTTAGTGTATTTTTAGAAAATAAACATGTGACTTTATAGTTTCGTATTGAGTCTGTCTAACTAATTGCAGCTCAGTAAAATTCGATTTCTGCTAAAATAATTTCTTAAATTTCGAATCGAATGAAATTCGCATGAATTATTTGAAACGTTCAACTGACATAGCTGAATAAATAAATAAATAAATACCCCCTCAAGCAGCTGCTTGCCACAGAGGTCTGACAGGAGCCTGTCAGTTTATATGCCATAGTAGAAGATCTGAGAGGATGGCAGGATCTCAGCAGAAAAACGACACACACATCCATGTCTTACCCGGGGCTCGAAGCCAGGTCCCTTAGATCATTAGCCAAGCGTGCTAACCACTCGGCCATGGGACTGAAGAGACTGAAAAAGAGACTTTGAGCCTGCACAGTAGAAGCTTTGACAGCTGTGAGATTTCAGGGGCCAATACTTTATCAATCAGTTTTCAATCAACTATTGTAACTAGGTAATGTAATAAAGCTGGCAATGTAATGATATACGTATGTTAAATCTCATATTAACATTAAAACAATAGACCATAGCCAAATACAAACAGCAGGTTGGATTGTTCTACCTCTGAGTGGCACTTTTTTGCACACCATGGGCTAAATGGTCAGATCACAAGGACACCAAAGGTTCAGAGATGGTTGTGTGAAGGGACCCACTGGAACAGCTGTTGGGAGAGAGATGGTTTTGTGAAGGGACCCACTGGAACAGCTGTTGGGAGACAGATGGTAGCCTCCCATCAAGGCCATCCAGCGTGTTCTTTAACGTTGGGTTGTTTTACCTCTGAGCGGCACTTTTTTGCACACCATGGGCTAAATGGCCAGATCACAAGGACACCAAAGGATCAGAGATGGTTGGGTGAAGGGACCCACTGGAACAGCTGTTGGGAGACAGATGGCAGCCTCCCATCAAGGCCATCCAGCGTGTTCTTTAACGTTGGGTTGTTTTACCTCTGAGCGGCACTTTTTTGCACACCATGGGCTAAATGGCCAGATCACAAGGACACCAAAGGATCAGAGATGGTTGGGTGAAGGGACCCATTGGAACAGCTGTTGGGAGACAGATAGTAGCCTCCCATCAAGCCCATCCAGCGTGTTCTTTAACGTTGGGTTGTTTTACCTCTGAGCGGCACTTTTCTGCACACCATGGGCTAAATGGCCAGATCACAAGGACACCAAAGGATCAGAGATGGTTGGGTGAAGGGACCCACTGGAACAGCTGTTGGGAGACAGATGGTAGCCTCCCATCAAGCCCATCCAGCGTGTTCTTTAACGTTGGGTTGTTTTACCTCTGAGCGGCACTTTTTTGCACACATGGGCTAAATGGCCAGATCACAAGGACACCAAAGGATCAGAGATGGTTGGGTGAAGGGACCCACTGGAACAGCTGTTGGGAGACAGATGGTAGCCTCCCATCAAGGCCATCCAGCGTGTTCTTTAACGTTGGGTTGTTTCACCTCTGAGCGGCACTTTTTTGCACACCATGGGCTAAATGGCCAGATCACAAGGACACCAAAGGATCAGAGATGGTTGTGTGAAGGGACCCACTGGAACAGCTGTTGGGAGACAGATGGTAGCCTCCCATCAAGGCCATCCAGCGTGTTCTTTAACGTTGGGTTGTTTTACCTCTGAGCGGCACTTTTTTGCACACCATGGGCTAAATGGCCAGATCACAAGGACACCAAAGGATCAGAGATGGTTGGGTGAAGGGACCCACTGGAACAGCTGTTGGGAGACAGATGGTAGCCTCCCATCAAGGCCGTCCAGCGTGTTCTTTAACGTTGGGTTGTTTTACCTCTGAGCGGCACTTTTTTGCACACCATGGGCTAAATGGCCAGATCACAAGGACACCAAAGGATCAGAGAAGGTTACCCACTGGAACAGCTGTTGGGAGACAGATGGTAGCCTCCCATCAAGCCCATCCAGCGTGTTCTTTAACGTTGGATTGTTTTACCTCTGAGCGGCACTTTTTTGCACACCATGGGCTAAATGGCCAGATCACAAGGACACCAAAGGATCAGAGATGGTTGGGTGAAGGGAGCCACTGGAACAGCTGTTGGGAGACAGATGGTAGCCTCCCATCAAGGCCATCCAGCGTGTTCTTTAACGTTGGGTTGTTTTACCTCTGAGCGGCACTTTTTTGCACACCATGGGCTAAATGGCCAGATCACAAGGACACCAAAGGATCAGAGATGGTAGGGTGAAGGAACCCACTGGAACAGCTGTTGGGAGACAGATGGTAGCCTCCCATCAAGGCCGTCCAGCGTGTTCTTTAACGTTGGGTTGTTTTACCTCTGAGCGGCACTTTTTTGCACACCATGGGCTAAATGGCCAGATCACAAGGACACCAAAGGATCAGAGAAGGTTACCCACTGGAACAGCTGTTGGGAGACAGATGGTAGCCTCCCATCAAGCCCATCCAGCGTGTTCTTTAACGTTGGATTGTTTTACCTCTGAGCGGCACTTTTTTGCACACCATGGACTAAATGGCCAGATCACAAGGACACCAAAGGATCAGAGATGGTTGGGTGAAGGGAGCCACTGGAACAGCTGTTGGGAGACAGATGGTAGCCTCCCATCAAGCCCATCCAGCGTGTTCTTTAACGTTGGGTTGTTTTACCTCTGAGCGGCACTTTTTTGCACACCATGGGCTAAATGGCCAGATCACAAGGACACCAAAGGATCAGAGATGGTTGGGTGAAGGGAGCCACTGGAACAGCTGTTGGGAGACAGATGGTAGCCTCCCATCAAGGCCATCCAGCGTGTTCTTTAACGTTGGGTTGTTTTACCTCTGAGCGGCACTTTTTTGCACACCATGGGCTAAATGGCCAGATCACAAGGACACCAAAGGATCAGAGATGGTTGGGTGAAGGGACCCACTGGAACAGCTGTTGGGAGACAGATGGTAGCCTCCCATCAAGGCCGTCCAGCGTGTTCTTTAACGTTGGGTTGTTTTACCTCTGAGCGGCACTTTTTTGCACACCATGGGCTAAATGGCCAGGTCACAAGGACCCCAAAGAATCAGAGAAGGTTACCCACTGGAACAGTTGTTGGGAGACAGATGGTAGCCTCCCATCAAGGCCATCCAGCGTGTTCTTTAACGTTGGGTTGTTTTACCTCTGAGCGCCACTTTTTTGCACACCATGGGCTAAATGGCCAGATCACAAGGACACCAAAGGATCAGAGTTGGTTGGGTGAAGGGACCCACTGGAACAGCTGTTGGGAGACAGATGGTAGCCTCCCATCAAGGCCATCCAGCGTGTTCTTTAACGTTGAGTTGTTTTACCTCTGAGCGGCACTTTTTTGCACACCATGGGCTAAATGGCCAGATCACAAGGACACCAAAGGATCAGAGATGGTTGGGTGAAGGGACACACTGGAACAGCTGTTGGGAGACAGATAGTAGCCTCCCATCAAGGCCATCCAGCGTGTTCTTTAACGTTGGGTTGTTTCACCTCTGAGCGGCACTTTTTTGCACACCATGGGCTAAATGGCCAGATCACAAGGACACCAAAGGATCAGAGTTGGTTGGGTGAAGGGACCCACTGGAACAGCTGTTGGGAGACAGATGGTAGCCTCCCATCAAGCCCATCCAGCGTGTTCTTTAACGTTGGATTGTTTTACCTCTGAGCGGCACTTTTTTGCACACCATGGGCTAAATGGCCAGATCACAAGGACACCAAAGGATCAGAGAAGGTTACCCACTGGAACAGCTGTTGGGAGACAGATGGTAGCCTCCCATCAAGCCCATCCAGCGTGTTCTTTAACGTTGGATTGTTTTACCTCTGAGCGGCACTTTTTTGCACACCATGGGCTAAATGGCCAGATCACAAGGACACCAAAGGATCAGAGATGGTTGGGTGAAGGGAGCCACTGGAACAGCTGTTGGGAGACAGATGGTAGCCTCCCATCAAGGCCATCCAGCCTGTTCTTTAACGTTGGGTTGTTTTACCTCTGAGCGGCACTTTTTTGCACACCATGGGCTAAATGGCCAGATCACAAGGACACCAAAGGATCAGAGATGGTTGGGTGAAGGGACCCACTGGAACAGCTGTTGGGAGACAGATGGTAGCCTCCCATCAAGGCCATCCAGCGTGTTCTTTAACGTTGGGTTGTTTTACCTCTGAGCGGCACTTTTTTGCACACCATGGGCTAAATGGCCAGATCACAAGGACACCAAAGGATCAGAGATGGTTGGGTGAAGGGACCCATTGGAACAGCTGTTGGGAGACAGATGGTAGCCTCCCATCAAGGCCATCCAGCGTATTCTTTAACGTTGGGTTGTTTTACCTCTGAGCGGCACTTTTTTGCACACCATGGGCTAAATGGCCAGATCACAAGGACACCAAAGGATCAGAGATGGTTGGGTGAAGGGACCCACTGGAACAGCTGTTGGGAGACAGATGGTAGCCTCCTACCAAGGCCATCCAGCGTGTTCTTTAACGTTGGGTTGTTTTACCTCTGAGCGGCACTTTTTTGCACACCATGGGCTAAATGGCCAGATCACAAGGACACCAAAGGATCAGAGATGGTTGGGTGAAGGGACCCACTGGAACAGCTGTTGGGAGACAGATGGTAGCCTCCCATCAAGGCCATCCAGCGTGTTCTTTAACGTTGGGTTGTTTTACCTCTGAGCGGCACTTTTTTGCACACCATGGGCTAAATGGCCAGATCACAAGGACACCAAAGGATCAGAGATGGTTGGGTGAAGGGACCCACTGGAACAGCTGTTGGGAGACAGATGGTAGCCTCCCATCAAGGCCATCCAGCGTGTTCTTTAACGTTGGGTTGTTTCACCTCTGAGCGGCACTTTTTTGCACACCATGGGCTAAATGGTCAGGTCACAAGGACCCCAAAGGATCAGAGAAGGTTACCCACTGGAACATTTGTTGGGAGACAGATGGTAGCCTCCCGTCAAGGCCATCCAGCGTGTTCCTTAACGTGCACAGGGTATGACTCTCCCACACACGGGGCCACGGCTTAACGTCCCATCCGATGGACGGCGGCCTTTCCAAGCCCATCGGTATCCCCTACTGATCGTGGGCAGGGCGGGGATTTTTGCGGAGATAAATCTGAACGCTGACCCAGCTGGGACTAGAACCTGGGAACTACAGATTACGATCCTGGCGCGCAACCGACTGAGCCACCCCCGTCCCCTCACTGATCATGCGTTATTGCCATTTACTAATTTTATTTATAAGTTAATTTCTATTGATCAAGGTAATTTAACTTTGTCAGTTTTTTTAGATCTTGAAAAACTTTTGACACCGTAACTCATTCATTGCTTTTGAAAAAACTGTATTCATTGCATTTGATATAAGGGGGATTGCTATAGAATGGTGTAGCAGTTACTTAAAAAAATAGAACTCAATTAGTTAAATTAAGAAACTTTCTCAGTAATCCAAAACAAACTAAATATGGCATTCCGCAGGGCTCTTTTCTTGGTCCCTTATTGTTTAATATTTATATTAATGACCTCTGCGAAATGAACATTAATTGTAATATTGCTACTTTTGCATAAGTCAGTGCATTAATCTTCAGTGACCAAACTATTACAGATTTAATGTCCAAGGTCAATAATTTTCTTAAGAAAGTTAATATGTGGTTTGAAAATAAAAAACTCTCAATTAGAGTAAAATTAAATTTGTTTTCTACAAGTGAAAACTAAACCAAAATGCGTAAATTTAGTTGGTTGTTTTACCTCTGAGAGGCACTTTTTGCACACCATGGGCTAAATGGCCAGGTCACATGTACCCCGAAGACTCAGAGAAGGTTGGGGGAGGGCACCCACTGGAACAGCTGTTGGGAGACAGATGGTAGCCTCCCGTCAAGGCCATCCAGCGTGTTCTTTAACGTTGGGTTGTTTTACCTCTGAGCGGCACTTTTTTGCACACCATGGGCTAAATGGCCAGGTCACATGGACCCCGAAGGCTCGGAGAAGGTTGGGAGAGGGGACCCACTGGAACAGTTGTTAGGAGACAGATGGTAGCCTCCCGTCAAGGCCATCCAGTGTGTTCTTTAACGTGCACAGGGTGTGTCTCTCCTGCACACGGCGCCACGGCTTAACGTCCCATCCGACGGACGGTGGCCTTTCCAAGCCCATCGGTGTCCCCTACTGACTGTGGGGAGGGCGGGGAATTTTGCGGAGATAAATCTCAACGCCGACCCAGCTGGGACTCGAACCTGGGAACTGCAGATTACGAGCCTGGCGCGCTACCGACTGAGCCACCCCCGCCCCTAAAAATGCGTAAATACTTTTGCCATTAAGCTGCATTCACCTCAATGCTACAAAAATATTGATTGCACGTTGTGATGACATTGAACAGGTTAAGAACATTAAATATTTGTGTATTTTCATAGAGAATAATCTAAAATGAAAGAAACATATTGACTACATCACAGGTAAAGCACATTACAAACTTCTGAAATTACACCACTTGAAATACAAAGTTAATCTTAATATGTTGCTAACATTCTACTTCTCGTGGATACAAGTGGCATTTCAATACGGTATAATTTGTTGGGGTGGAACTTCTGTCTTGGTTTGTAAACCTCTGGTGTTTCTGCAAAGCATAATTATTAAATTAATTGCAAAAAATAACACTGATATTTTAATCGATTTCAGTTTCTATCTATTAGACATATATAGTTTCAAATTCTATCTATTAGACGTATATAGTTCCAAATTCTATCTATTAGACATATATAGTTTCAAATTCTATCTATTAGACATATATAGTTTCAAATTCTATCTATTAGACATATATAGTTTCAAATTCTATCTATTAGACATATATAGTTTCAAATTCTATCTATTAGACGTATATAGTTTCAAATTCTATCTATTAGACGTATATAGTTTCAAATTCTATCTATTAGACATGTATAGTTTCAAATTCTATCTATTAGACATATATAGTTTCAAATTCTATCTATTAGACATATATAGTTTCAAATTCTATCTATTAGATATATATAGTTCCAAATTCTATCTATTAGACGTATACAGTTTCAAATTCTATCTATTAGACGTATATAGTTTCAAATTCTATCAATTAGATATATATAGTTCCAAATTCTATATATTAGACGTATATAGTTCCAAATTCTATCTATTAGACATATATAGTTTCAAATTCTATCTATTAGACATATATAGTTTCAAATTCTATCTATTAGATCTATATAGTTTCAAATTCTATCTATTAGACATATATAGTTTCAAATTCTATCTATTAGACGTATATAGTTTCAAATTCTATCTATTAGACGTATATAGTTTCAAATTCTATCAATTAGACGTATATAGTTTCAAATTCTATCTATTAGACATATATAGTTTCAAATTCTATCTATTAGACATATATAGTTTCAAATTCTATCTATTAGACATATATAGTTTCAAATTCTATCTATTAGACATATATAGTTTCAAATTCTATCTATTAGACATATATAGTTTCAAATTCTATCTATTAGACATATATAGTTTCAAATTCTATCTATTAGACGTATATAGTATCAAATTCTATCTATTAGACGCATATAGTTTCAAATTCTCTCTATTAGACGTATATAGTATCAAATTCTATCTATTAGACGCATATAGTTTCAAATTCTATCTATTAGACGCATATAGTTTCAAATTCTATCTATTAGACGTATATAGTTTCAAATTCTATCTATTAGAAGTATATAGTTTCAAATTCTATCTATTAGAAGTATATAGTTTCAAATTCTATCTATTAGACGCATATAGTTTCAAATTCTATCTATTAGACGCATATAGTTTCAAATTCTATCTATTAGACGCATATAGTTTCAAATTCTATCTATTAGACGCATATAGTTTCAAATTCTATCTATTAGACGCATATAGTTTCAAATTCTATCTATTAGACGCATATAGTTTCAAATTCTATCTATTAGACATATAGAGTTTCAAATTCTATCTATTAGACATATATAGTTTCAAATTCTATCTATTAGACATATATAGTTTCAAATTCTATCTATTAGACGTATATAGTTTCAAATTCTATCTATTAGACATATATAGTTTCAAATTCTATCTATTTGACGTATATAGTATCAAATTCTATCTATTAGACGCATATAGTTTCAAATTCTATCTATTAGACGTATATAGTATCAAATTCTATCTATTAGACGCATATAGTTTCAAATTCTATCTATTAGACATATATAGTTTCAAATTCTATCTATTAGACGCATATAGTTTCAAATTCTATCTATTAGACGTATATAGTTTCAAATTCTATCTATTAGAAGTATATAGTTTCAAATTCTATGTATTAGACGTATATAGTTTCAAATTCTATCTATTAGACGCATATAGTTCCAAATTCTATCTATTAGACATATATAGTTTCAAATTCTATCTATTAGACGCATATAGTTTCAAATTCTATCTATTAGACGCATATAGTTTCAAATTCTATCTATTAGACATATATAGTTTCAAATTCTCTCTGTTAGACGTATATAGTTTCAAATTCTATCTATTAGACGCATATAGTTTCAAATTCTATCTATTAGACATATATAGTTTCAAATTCTATCTATTAGACGCATATAGTTTCAAATTCTATCTATTAGACATATATAGTTTCAAATTCTATCTATTAGACGTATATAGTTTCAAATTCTATCTATTAGACATATATAGTTTCAAATTCTATCTATTAGACATATATAGTTTCAAATTCTCTCTGTTAGACGTATATAGTTTCAAATTCTATCTATTAGACATATATAGTTTCAAATTCTATCTCATCATCATCATCATTATCATCAGCCTCAAGCAGGCATGGACTACGGAGGTCCAACCAGAACGCGCAGTTTAATTCTCCAAGCATATCTGTCCTGAGCTACATCTGCTGCATCCGGCCACTGCACACCAATTCTAACAAGGTCCTGTTTGACATTGTCTGCCCACCGCATCCTAGGTCTCCCCCTCCTTCTGAGATCTCTAGGCACACTGTTCATAACCCTATTCGCCAATCTATAAATATCCATACGGGCAACATGGCCAAACCAGCGGAGTCTCTCTCTGCACAATATGCTGCTTAAAGGAGGTTGCAGACTCCTTTGCCTAACCTCATCATTAGTTAAAAAGTTAAACCACCTAATACCCAAGATACTGCGTAAGCATCTAGAATCAAAAGCATCTAGTTTCCTGTTATCTTGTTTACACAGCGTCCAAGTTTCATTACCATAACTAACCCTAGAAAGAACCAAACTATTATACAGTCTAATTTTAGTCTTTAGGTACATACGCCTATTTCTCCACACTCTCCATGGATTCTTAAAAGTCCCGGCAGCAATACCTATTCGTCTGTTAATCTCATGCCGCACATCACCATTATCTGTTACATAGCTCCCAAGGTAATTAAACTGTGACACATGCTCAAGACTGCAACCATTCAGATGAACTGATTACAACCTGCCTGACCAATTTTCATCACTTTAGTTTTCTCTCTGTTTATAACCAAACCTACTCTACTACCAGTCTCATCAACAGCTCGAATGAAAGAGTTCATCTCATCAACATCATTTGCCAAAAGGGCTAAATCATCAGCATAATCTAAATCAGAAATTTTCGTATCTCCAGCCCATTTAAGGCCAAAATCTTTCCTTTGAATTGAATTTCGCATAACATAATCAATAACCAAACTAAAGAGAAAAGGAGACAAAATGCACCCTTGTCGAACACCAGACGTAATGCTAAACCAATTGCTACAAGACTTACCAACTCTCACACATGATTCAGTGTTATTATAGAGAGCTTTCATTATGTTAACTAACTTGTCTGTTATACCATATGATCTCACAATCAACCACAAATTATGACGATCAACAGAGTCAAAAGCCTTTTTGAAATCAACAAAGCTAGCAACCAAAGGTTTCTGAAACTCTAAACATTTCTCAAGAATCTGCCTAAGTGAAAATATCTGATCTACACATCCCCTACCACTTCTGAATCCACATTGCTCATCACGCAATTGCCTGTCAACCAGATTCTTAATTCTGTTAAGCACAATCATGGAAAGAACTTTACCTGGAACAGAGAGTAGGCTGATACCCCTATAGTTATCACAAGAACTGCGATCACCTTTTTTGAAAATAGGGATAATAATAGCTCTGGTAAAATCCTTAGGAACCATGCCTATATCATAAAAGATTTTCAGAATTTCAGTCATCCAAGTGGTAACTGAAACATTTCCAGCTCTGAGCATTTCTGTAGTAATTTCATCTACCCCTGGGGATTTATGAAGTTTAAGTTTAGAGATAGCCAAAATAACTTCAGATTGTGTTATAGGGCCAACATTAAAGCTGCCAATGCATCTATCATCATTAGAAACAATGGGAGTAGAACTAACCACATTGTTTAGAACATCACTGAAATGCTCAGCCCACCTAGCCATGACAGAATCCTCACCTTCTATAACCTTACCTTGTTTATCCTTCAATCCCTGTATACCTGTTCGTTTTCTACCACACAAAACATTAACTATCTGGTACAGCTCTCTGCTGTTGTGCTGTCTAACTGCTTCCTCAGCTTTGTCAGCCAGGCCATCAAGCCAAAGATTCTTATCAGTAGCTAACTGATCCTTTACACATTTATTAAGTTCTCTGTAATGCTTTCTATTAGGACTAGTAGGGTACTGATTAAGGACATTCCTGCAGTTCCTTCTTTCTGAAATAAGCTCAAGTGCCTTATCACTTAGATAATTCTGTCTCCTCTGCTCCTTTTTTCCTAAAAGAGTACTGTTAGTTTCCAAAAAAGCCTGTTTAAAATGGCCCCATTCTACCTCAACTTCAGTATTAAGCAAACCATGACTGTCATAATGACTAAGTAACCTATCATCGTAAGCTTTAGCTATAACTGGGTCTTTCAGAGCTTCAGTATTAAAGATAAAATTTTTAACCCTAGCACAACACTTTTTAAGTTTAAGTTGCAAGACACTTTTAACAAGATAATGGTCGGATCCATTTTCAGCTCCCCTATATGCCCTGGTATTTCTAACAGAACTAGCCCATTTGCTGTTAATTAATATATAATCAATCATATTCCTATGCAGCCCATCAGGTGAAACCCATGTGTACTTATGTATGTTGCGGTGTTTGTAATAAGTGTTAGTTATTCTGAAACCATTGAGTTTACTTACCTGTAGGAGACGTTGCCCATTGTCATTGCAGCTACCAATACCAAAAGGGCTTATTACTCCTTCCCAAAGATCAGAGTCAGTACCAACTTTGGCATTGAAGTCACCAAGAACAAGGGTAATATCTCCTTTCTTGATAGAATTCAAAATATCCTGAAGTTGTCCGTAAAACCTATCCTTCTCATCCTCATCAGCATCCTCAGTGGGGGCATAACAGCAGATAACATTCAAGTCTTTAATGCTTGTCTGAAATTTTGCTGTAAGAAACCTTTCATTAATGCACTCATATCCTAGAAGAGCATCACTAGCATGTCTGCTGAGTAGCAGACCCACGCCTTGGTGATGCTTTCCATCCTCCCTCCCTGTAAAGAGAAATTTAAAGTTGTTTTTAAGTATCTCACCTTTACCTGTCCATCTGGTCTCTTGCAAGCCTAGAATATCTAGGTTATAGCGCTGGAATTCCTGCATGAGGACATCAAGAGAATAATCTCTATGTAATGTCCTCACGTTCCACGTTCCTGCAGAGAGAAAATAATTAGTTGGATTTTTAAAGAAATTAGGTTTATTGAGATTGGTAGGGCCAACAATATCAAACAGCCCCCTGATCGCAGGCATGGGGCAAAGACCTGTTCCTCCTTCGCTAAAGGCTGAAGTCACCGATGCTGGTAGGAACTTCAGGCACCACCTTTTCAAGTGGACTTTTTCAAGAGCCGTATGGCCTGCCTGAGACACATTACTCCAGTTTAGGCTTGACGATGCCCAACTAGCTAAGTAAGGTTCAGGTACCTGCGATGGCCTCTTGATTAGGATTATCCACCAGCTGATATAAGGTATCCCATGCCTCTGTTCACTTAGAGCTGGCAACCCAGAAGCAAACAGAAAACACAGCGGCAGACTCTCCCTCAACAGAGGCCCACCAGTGCAGCAAGTCCAGGATCCATAATCAAGCTCAAATCCATAAACAAGTCCAGTCTAGTAGGTATAAATGGTCAGCACCAGGACCCTGTGAAGTTGACCACTCCTCAGCAGGGTTGAAAAAAAAAAGTGGCCATAGATGACCAGATCAGTAGGCCATACTGAACTGGCAGCCCTCCCCTTCTGTTCCCTTCCAAAAGAGAATATCTCTTTTGAAAGGTACTAACGGCCTGCACCACGAGAAGGCGGGGTCGGACATTAGGTGCTAGACCCGGCCGGTTCTGTGCATCATCACTAGGGATTGGTGCACAGCTCTCCTTCCAGTTTACGCCTAGCTACCATTTACAGGTCTTATAGTATATATAGTTTCAAATTCTATCTATTAGACATATATAGTTTCAAATTCTATCTATTAGACGTATATAGTATCAAATTCTATCTATTAGACATATATAGTTTCAAATTCTATCTATTAGACATATATAATTTCAAATTCTATCTATTAGACATATATAGTTTCAAATTCTATCTATTAGACATATATAGTATCAAATTCTATCTATTAGACATATATAGTTTCAAATTCTATCTATTAGACGTATATAGTTTCAAATTCTATCTATTAGACATATATAGTTTCAAATTCTATCTATTAGACGTATATAGTATCAAATTCTATCTATTAGACATATATAGTTTCAAATTCTATCTATTAGACATATATAATTTCAAATTCTATCTATTAGACATATATAGTTTCAAATTCTATCTATTAGACATATATAATTTCAAATTCTATCTATTAGACATATATAGTTTCAAATTCTATCTATTAGACATATATAATTTCAAATTCTATCTATTAGACATATATAGTTTCAAATTCTATCTATTAGACGCATATAGTTTCAAATTCTATCTATTAGACATATATAGTTTCAAATTCTATTTATTAGACATATATAATTTCAAATTCTATCTATTAGACATATATAGTTTCAAATTCTATCTATTAGACATATATAATTTCAAATTCTATCTATTAGACATATATAGTTTCAAATTCTATCTATTAGACATATTATAATGTTTTTAGAGAGATGATATTTTTTAATCAAAATTGCTTTAATTTTCACATTCAGCCAGATTTATACAACTTCAGAGAGAAAGGTCCAAAATATTCGGTTCCTTTGACCAAAAAAGAAATTGCTCATAAGCATTATTCGTATATCGCACCTAAAATCTTCAAACAGCTATTTCTTGAAATTAAAAGTGAAAAAAAAAAACACTTTAATTTGTTCAAGCAGAACTTAAAAAGATTTCTCTTTTCTTTGGAAGATGTTCCACCTATGTTAAATAATCAAGTGTAAAGTAAAAATTCATTGTACTTATATCGGAAAAATTACACTTACTCTTTGTCATGTTTGTAGCTAGTAAGTAATTTTATATCATCATCATATACAATTTAAAAAGAAAAATATGAATGGAGCGTGTGCAGCTATTGCACACGCTCCAGTTTGCTGTGAACGGTAACTGGAGCGTGTACAGTTGCTGTACACGCTCCAGATATTTTTCCTGAATTCTGTAATCACGTGACACGAAGGTTGCCAGATCACTAATTTCTAAAAAATCATCGTTGCCAGATATTTTTTATGAATTCTGTAATCAACCATAGTGTTCGGATACTTTTTTGAGCGACTGTAGGTGGTCATATTATTTTGATACTAGATCGTGTGCGCTCACTCACGGAAATATTAAGCGTGTGCAGTTACCGTCCACAGCAAACTGGAGCGTGTGCAGTAACTGCACACGCTCCAGTTTGTGTCACACGCTCCAGTTTGCTGAACGGTAACTGGAGCGTGTACAGTTGCTGTACACGCTCCAGATATTTTTTCTGAATTCTGAAGTCAACCACAGTGTTCGGATACTTTTTTGAGCGACTGTACACTCTATGTAGAGCAATGCTCCTGTACAAGGGGCAGTCAGTCTTGCACAGGAAGATGGTGGGGAAGTCTGTTAGTCGGCGATAAACTTGCGGACATTTAACATGATTTGCGTGATACCACCACACTGTTAAATTTTTAAAAATGGTAAAAAAAATACAATGGAGAAAATGCAAAAAAAAAGTGAACATTATATTAATAAAATTGGTCTATGAGCCAACAAACGAATTGGTCCTGCATATTTATTCTACTCTTTGCAACTCTAACGTTTCCGAAGATTAACGAAAAAAATTTTAAAAAAATGACTTTCTTTGTTTTTTGCTAAACAAAAGTCAACGGCCATACCAAGCTGAAAGTACCGGTTCTCGTCTGATCCCCGAAGTTAAGCAGCTTTGGGCGCGGTCATTACTTGGGAGGGTGACCACCTGGGAACACCGCGAGCAGTCGACAATTTTTTTTTTAGCCGTCCCGTGGCCGAGTGGTTAGCGCGCTTGGCTACTGATCTACGGGACCTGGGTTCGAGCCCCGGGTAAGGCATGGATGTATGTGTCGTTTTTCTGCTGAGGTCCTGCCATCCTCTCAGACCTTCTACTATGGCATATAAACTGACAGGCTCCTGTCAGACATCTGTGGCAAGCAGCTGCTTGAAGGGGTATTTATTTATTACTAGTCGTCCCGTGGCCGAGTGGTTAGCGCGCTTGGCTACTGATCTAAGGGACCTGGGTTCGAGCCCCGGTAAGGCATGGATGTTCGTATTGTTTTTCTGCTGAGGTCCTGCCATCCTCTCAGACCGTCTACTCTGGCATATAAACTGACAGGCTCCTGTCAGACCTCTGTGGCAAGCAGCTGCTTGAGGGGGTATTTTTTTATTTTTTAAACAAAACATTTAGCTAAAAGCTGCATTTGCACTCAATTACATTAGAATTATTGGAATGATTCGATAAGACCTTTTATTGACGCCAGTTCACGAGTTTGCCTTGAATGATATCCAACCAAAGTTAGGAGTACCCGAAGAATAAATCCTAAAAAAAGTCACGAAATGAACAGAACAACTCAAAGGGAAAACATCGTCTAATACAATGTTTCCCAAAGTGGGCGATACCACCAGCTGGGGGGCGCTGGAATGATCCAGGGGGTCGGTAGTAGCCTCGGGTGCAATTGGGGGGCTGTGGAAGCATAAAAAAAGAAGGAAAGATGAGAATTTTTTGAAAAACCGTTCGTACATGTTTCATCTGTTGTGTAGCATGGAGTTAAAGTCGTAGTGATTATGGGGCGGGGGTGGTTCAGTCGGTAGCGCGCCAGGCTCGTAATCTGTAGTTCCCAGGTTCGAGTCCCAGCAGGGTCAGCGTTGAGATTTATCTCCGCAAAATTCCCCGCCCTGCCCACGGTCAGTAGGGGACACCGATGGGCTTGGAAAGGCCGCCGTCCGTCGGATGGTACGTTAAGCCGTGGCCCTGTGTGTGTGAGAGAGAGAGCCATACGCTGCGCACGTTAAAGAACAAGCTGGATGCCCGTGACGGGAGGCTACCATCTGTCTCCCAACAGCTGTTCCAGTGGGTCCCCTCCCCTAACCTTCTCTGAGTCTTCGGGGTACATGTGACCTGGCCATTTAGCCCATGGTGTGCAAAAAAGTGCCGCTCAGAGGTAAAACAACCCAACGTTAAATAACACGCTGGATGACCTTGACGGGAGGCTACCATCTGTCTCCCAACAGCTGTTCCAGTGGGTCCCCTCCCTCAACCTTCTCTGAGCCCTCGGGTCCATGTGACCTGGCCATTTAGCCCATGGTGGGCAAAAAAGTGCAGCTCAGAGGTAAAACAACCCAACGTAGTGATTACTTTATTTTCCAAATAAACACACAAAATTATCCCTCGTTATCTTAATTTTCTGTGTGCAATGTGAATGTTACTCTGGTTGATTTTAATAAATAATTTTATAATTTCAAGCTTCAAGGTGTCTTATTTACGACAACATCTTTCTTGTTGTAGGACGTTGTAGGACGTAGGTAGAAATATTGATACATAAAAGAACGCAAATTTGTCATTGCATCTTTCAGTTTGTTCGCTTAAAGAAGGTGGATTTCCAGGGGGCGCTGAGTAATTTTTTTTCTGTAAAATGGGCGGTAGGGTGAATAAGTTTGGGAACCTCTGGTCTAATACATGCAGACGAGTGATTGATTAATTGATTGAGTATAAGGGGATCACGCTATCTGGGCATAAATCCATCTGCTGTTATATTTCTGGAACACAAATACAATTTATTGGCACCATCATCTGTAATTTAGGAATACGAGGATGTAGCCTTTGGGTCGATTGGAATTAATTTTCAGCTGATGTCTTCGGTAAATTCAGTATTTAGTGAAGTTTATTATTATTTAGCGAACTTTTATTTCCACATTTGAGATATAATGTTTTATCACTATTCCTCTTATCAAGGGATTATTAGAACAAGCGTGTTGTGTTTAAAAATACTGGTGTCTATGTTTTTTAAAATATACATTCTATTGTAAATTATCCCATTAGAAATCAAAAACTGTTTTCATGAATCCTCCTTTTTGTCCGCATTTCTAGCTTAATTTGTTTTTTATTAAAGCAGGAATGTCCAACCTGCGGCCCTGGACAGCTAGTAATGCGGCCCACAAAATCGTAAAGTTTACGACATAAGCTTTCAACATGATTATGTGATTTTCAGCGAGTTTTTGATATCCCACTAGTTTTAGGTTGCCATTTTTTTAATTTTATAATAAAAAACATAAGAAAATAAATGAGGTTTTATTTTTCATATACATTAACTATATTATAAATTTTATGTGCGGCCCAAAACAATTCATCTTCACTTAATGTGGCCCAGGAAAGTCAAAAGGTTGGACACGCCTGCATTAAAGGTTATGGGGAAATTTTAATTTTTTATCCTAGACTGCAGAAAACTCTTCATCAGACACTGGTAACATTTCTTAATCGGACATCGGTCCCATCCTGACCCTCTTAATGCGACATTGGTCTCATCCTGACCCTCTTAATGCGACATTGGTCCCATCCTCATCTTCTTAACGCAACATTGATCACAGCCTTATCTTCGTAATGCAACATTGGTCCCATCCTTATCTTCTGAATGCAACATGCTCAGTCGGTAGCGGGGGCGGGAGTGGCTCAGTCGGTAGCGCGCCAGTCTCGTAATCTGTAGTTCCCAGGTTCGAGTCCCAGCTGGCTAAGCGTTGAGATTTATCTCCGCAAAACTCCCCGCCCTGCCCACGGTCAGTAGGGGACACCGATGGGCTTGGAAAGGACGCCGTCCGTGGGATGGGACGTTAAGCCGTGGCCCCGTGTGCGGGAGAGCCATACCCTGTGCACGTTAAAGAACACCTGGATGGCCTTGACGGGAGGCTACCATCAGTCTCCCAACAGCAGTTCCAGTGGGTCCCCAACCTTCTCTGAGCCTTCGGGGTCCTTGTGACCTGGCCATTTAGCCCATGGTGTGCAAAAAAAGTGCCGCTCAGAGGTAAAACAACCCAACGTTAAAGAACACGCTGGATGGCCTTGACGGGAGGCTACCATCAGTCTCCCAACAGCAGTTCCAGTGGGTCCCCAACCTTCTCTGAGCCTTCGGGGTCCTTGTGACCTGGCCATTTAGCCCATGGTGTGCAAAAAAAGTGCCGCTCAGAGGTAAAACAACCCAACAACCCGATGAAACGGAGTCCAATTCAATCACAAAGTTCTCAGATAAATAAAAACAGTCTCACATTTGAGCAAGAGAAGAGCTTTTCCGTTTCCTGCATAAACCATTCCCTAGCAAGTAAATATTTCCAGCGACGCAATAGACCATTCCGTTGCTTTGGATGAGAACATTTTCGGCCACTTGAAGAAAAAGTTCGCTTTCATCGTTCATTCGTTCTGCGGCATAAAACGCATTTGCGCGGGGCTCTCTCGAGTATTGTTGTGAGATCCCCGAGCCATGAATGACAAATTCATCAAGTTTCGTCCCCCAGCAACATCTTCAGGGAGCGCATCGCGGGTCAGACGGTGTCAATCGCAGGCGCCTGGCGCCGCACTGCTTCGCCATGCTGCCACACAAACAACCGATGGAGCCAATCAATGACCCCGGGGTCATTGGTACCGACAGCAACGGTTCATCGGCGTAATGGGCTCGGACGCTCGACTGTAAATCTCTGGCAGTTCTTTCGTTTTGGGGGGAGGGGGGGGGGACCAGAGGATGTCGTCGCTGTTCTGCTCGTTGACAAATCAGACAACAAAGGAAGACGAAGCGAAACAAAGATGGGACAAGAGGATGAGAAAGGGACGAAGGATTTATTAACGGAGATGGGAGAAAGATTTGTTATTTATTTGCTCATATCGGTGTCAGATGAACTGGAAGTTTGTGGAAGTTAGAGGCAGAGAGATAAAGATGCGATTGGATAAGGCTTTGGAATGTTGGGTTGTTTTACCTATGAGGGGCACTTTTTTGCACACCATGGGCTAAATGGCCAGGTCACATGGATCCCGAAGGCTCAGAGAATGTTGGGGGAGGGGACCCACTGGAACAGCTGTTGGGAGAAAGATGGTAGCCTCCCGTCAAGGCCATCCAGCGTGTTCTTTAACGTTGGGTTGTTTTACCTCTGAGCGGCACTTTTTTCCACACCATGGGTTAAATGGCCAGGTCACATGGACCCCGAAGGCTCAGAGAAGGTTGGGGAAGGGGACCCACTGGAACAGCTGTTGGGAGACAGATGGTAGCCTCCCGTCAAGGCCATCCAGCGTGTTCTTTAACGTTGGGTTGTTTTACCTCTGAGCGGCACTTTTTTGCACACCATGGGTTAAATGGCCAGGTCACATGGACCCCGAAGGCTCAGAGAAGGTTGGGAGAGGGGACCCACTGGAACAGCTGTTGGGAGAAAGATGGTAGCCTCCCGTCAAGGCCATCCAGCGTGTTCTTTAACGTTGGGTTGTTTTACCTCTGAGCGGCACTTTTTTGCACACCATGGGCTAAATGGCCAGGTCACATGGACCCCGAAGGCTCAGAGAAGGTTGGGGGAGGGGACCCACTGGAACAGCTGTTGGGAGACAGATGGTAGCCTCCCGTCAAGGCCATCCAGCGTGTTCTTTAACGTTGGATTGTTTTACCTCTGAGCGGCACTTTTTTGCACACCATGGGTTAAATGGCCAGGTCACATGGACCCCGAAGGCTCAGAGAAGGTTGGGGGAGGGGACCCACTGGAACAGCTGTTGGGAGACAGATGGTAGCCTCCCGTCAAGACCATCCAGCGTGTTCCTTAACGTTGGGTTGTTTTACCTCTGAGCGGCACTTTTTTGCACACCATGGGCTAAAACCTCCCGTCAAGGCCATCCAACGTATTCTTTAACGTGCACAGGGTATGGCTCTCCCGCACACGGCGCCACGGCTTAACGTCCCATCCGACGGACGGCGGTCTTTCCACGCCCATCGGTGTTCCCTACTGACCGTGGGCAGGGCGGGGAATTTTGCGGAGATAAATCTCAACGCTGACCCAGCTAGGACTCGAACCTGGGAACTACAGATTACGAGCCTGGCGCGCTACCGACTGAGCCACCCCCGCCCCATTGGATAAGGCTTGGCATATTAATGATCGTAAAAATAGAGATAACATAATAATTAAACAAAAGAAATATGAATTCTGATTGGGCGATGGACGAGGGTTCATTTATTAAATAAAATAATAAATACCCCCTCAAGCAGCTGCTTGCCACAGAGGTCTGACAGGAGCCTCTCAGTTTATATGACATAGTAGAAGGTCTGAGAGGATGGCAGGACCTCAGCAGAAAAACAACACATACATCCATGCCTTACCCGGGGCTCGAACCCAGGTCCCTTAGATCAGTAGCCAAGCGCGCTAATCACTCGGCCACGGGACGGCTTGAAGTAAACAATACATCTCAAAAATTCGATGTGGCTATCTTGGATGACGTCATCGACCAAACCCATCGGAAGTAAACACTCTTCCTGTGAAACCCACGGTGCCAACTCCCCTCCCGTCACGCCCTCTATTTCAAGTTAACCCCAGCATCAGATATTCGTGTTAATAAAAATAAAATAAATAAATACCCTCTCAAGCATCTGCTTGCCACAGAGGTCTGAGAGGAGCCTGTCAGTTTATATGCCATAGTAGAAGGTCTGAGAGGATGGCAGGACCTCAGCAGAAAAACAACACACACATCCATGCCTTACCCGGGGCTCGAACCCAGGTCCCTTAGATCAGAAGCCAAGCGTGCTAACCACTCGGCCATTGGCAGAAGCAAAATGGTTTAAAGAGCAACCAATCACCGGGAAGAGTTTTCTGCTTTTCTGCTTTTTTGGGGTAGTAATAAAAATTCTGCTGTTTGCGATTCAGCGCCATTTATGAAGCATATGTAAATGATGACTTCAGAATAAAAAGGAAATCAAATGCTTTTATTTTTGAAGTTATTTAAATATTTTTTGTTAGAATTGAAAGAAATGAATCATCATGACTAATTGCATCATCATGACATCATCGTCATTATGATCATGACATCATCATCATCCTCAAGCAGCCATGGGCTACGGAGGTCCAACCAGACCGTGCAATTTAGTTCTCCAAGCAAGTCTGTCCTGAGCTACATCTACTGCATCTGTCCACTGTACACCAATTCTAACAAGGTCCTGTTTGACATTGTCTGCCCACCGCATCCTAGGTCTCCCCTTCTTTCTGAGGCCTTTAGGCACACTGTTCATAACCCTATTCATCATCATCATCATCATCAAGCAGCCATGGGCTACGGAGGTCCAACCAGACCATGCAATTTAGTTCTCCAAGCAAGTCTATCCTGAGCTACATCTACTGCATCTGGCCACTGCACACCAATTCTAACAAGGTCCTGTTTGACATTGTCTGCCCACCACATCCTAGGTCTCACCCTCTTTCTGAGGCCTTTAGGCACACTGTTCGTAACCCTATTCATCATCATCCTCATCCTCAAGCAGCCATGGACTACGGAGGTCCAACCAGACCGTGCAATTTAGTTCTCCAAGCAAGTCTATCCTGAGCTACATCTACTGCATCTGGCCACTGCACATCAATTCTAACAAGGTCCTGTTTGACATTGTCTGCCCACCACATCCTAGGTCTCACCCTCTTTCTGAGGCCTTTAAGCACACTGTTCATAACCCTATTCATCATCATCCTCATCCTCAAGCAGCCATGGACTACGGAGGTCCAACCAGACCGTGCAATTTAGTTCTCCAAGCAAGTCTATCCTGAGCTACATCTGCTGCATCTGGCCATTGCATCATCATCATCCTCAAGCAGCCATGGACTACGGAGGTCCATTCAGACCGTGCAATTCAGTTCTCCAATCAAGTCTATCCTGAGCTACATCTACTGCATCTGGCCACTGCACACCAATTCTAACAAGGTCCTGTTTGACATTGTCTGCCCACCACATCCTAGGTCTCACCCTCTTTCTGAGACCTTTAAGCACACTGTTTATAACCCTATTCATCATCATCATCATCCTCAAGCAGCCATGGACTACGGAGGTCCAACCAGACCGTGCAATTTAGTTCTCCAAGCAAGTCTATCCTGAGCTACATCTGCTGCATCTGGCCATTGCATCATCATCAAGCAGCCATGGACTACGGAGGTCCATTCAGACCGTGCAATTCAGTTCTCCAATCAAGTCTATCCTGAGCTACATCTACTGCATCTAGCCACTGCACATCAGTTCTAACAAGGTCCTGTTTGATATTGTCTGCCCACCGCATCCTAGGTCTCACCCTCTTTCTGAGGCCTTTAGGCACACTGTTCATAACCCTATTCGCTAATATGTAATTATCCATACGGGTTGGGTTGGGTTGTTTTACCTCTGAGCAGCACTTTTTTGCACACCATGGGCTAAATGGCCAGGTCACATGGACCCCGAAGGCTCAGAGAATGTTGGGGGAGGGGACCCACTGGAACAGCTGTTGGGAGACAGATGGTAGCCCCCCGTCAAGGCCATCCAGCGTGTTCTTTAAAGTGCGCAGGGTATGGCTCTCCCGCACACGGGGCCACGGCTTTACCTCCCATCCGACGGACGGCGGCCTTTCCACGTCCATCGGTGTCCCCTACTGACCGTGGGCAGGACTGGGAATTTTGCGGAGATAAATCTCAACGCTGACCCAGCTGGGACTCGAACCTGGGAACTACAGATTACGAGCCTGGCACACTACCGACTGAGCCACCCCCGCCCCATCCATATGGACAACATGGCCAAACCAAACAGAGTCTCTCTCTGCACAATATGCTGCTTAAAGTAGATTGCAAACTCCTTTCCGTAACCTCATCATTAGTTACAAAGTTGAATCACCTAATACACAAGATACTGCGTAAGCATCTTAGGATATAAAAATCCCGCTGGATGGAAAGGACATTCTCTTCCCGGCGGTAGGAGAAAGCTTAAAAAACTATTCACTTCCCCTGGTCACAATCTTTTTTTTTTTTGCCGCTTCGAAAACATATATTTATCAAAGACTAGCAGATTTCAATCTGGCTTAAATATAATATTTTGATATTTTCTCGATGTAAATTTTGAATTTGATTTTTTCAGGCGAAATGGAAGAAGGAATTTTGCCAGGTTTATATTTTGCAATTTCAAAATTAGCAATATATACCACTTCGTTTAATTTCTGCATTTTCCTTCCATTTTCCGAATCTTATTGCAAGTCATATTGACCCAGTGGCACTTGGGTCAAACAGCCAAAGTTTTCCTTTCTAAAGCTGAAGAAATCTTAACTCTTCATAAAACCTGATTTCCTTGGATTAGTGGGGTGGCTCAGTCGGTAGTGTGCCAGTCTCGTAATCTGTAGTTCCAAGGTTCGAGTTCCAGCTCGGTCAGCGTTGAGATTTATCTCCGCAAAATTCCCCGCCCTGCCCACGGTCAGTAGGGGACACCGATGGGCTTGGAAAGGCCGCCGTCCGTCGAATGGGACGTTAAGCCGTGGCCCCGTGGGCGGGAGAGACATACCCTGTGCACGTTAAAGAACACGCTTGATGGCCTTGACGGGAGGCTACCATCTGTCTCCCAACAGCTGTTCCAGTGGGTCCCCTCCCCCAACCTTCTCTGAGCCTTCGGGGTCCATGTGACCTGGCCATTTAGCCCATGGTGTGCAAACAAGTGCCGCTCAGAGGTAAAACAATCCAACGTTAAAGAACACGCTGGATGGCCTTGACGGGAGGCTACCATCTGTGTCCCAACAGCTGTTCCAGTGGGTCCCCTCCCCCAACCTTCTCTGAGCCTTCGGGGTCCATGTGACCTGGCCATTTAGCCCATGGTGTGCAAAAAAGTGCCGCTCAGAGGTAAAACAACCCAACGTTAAAGAACACGCTTGATGGCCTTGACGGGAGGCTACCATCTGTCTCCCAACAGCTGTTCCAGTGGGTCCCCTCCCCCAACCTTCTCTGAGCCTTCGGGGTCCATGTGACCTGGCCATTTAGCCCATGGTGTGCAAACAAGTGCCGCTCAGAGGTAAAACAATCCAACGTTAAAGAACACGCTGGATGGCCTTGATGGGAGGCTACCATCTGTGTCCCAACAGCTGTTCCAGTGGGTCCCCTCCCCCAACCTTCTCTGAGCCTTCGGGGTCCATGTGACCTGGCCATTTAGCCCATGGTGTGCAAAAAAAGTGCCGCTCAGAGGTAAAACAACCCAACGTTAAAGAACACGCTGGATGGCCTTGACGGGAGGCTACCATCTGTCTCCCAACAGCTGTTCCAGTGGGTCCCCTCCCCCAACCTTCTCTGAGCCTTCGGGGTCCTTGTGACCTGGCCATTTAGCCCATGGTGTGCAAAAAAGTGCCGCTCAGAGGTAAAACAACCCAACCCAACTCACTGTCTCGGTGCTGACTCTTTAAACTCACCGAACTCCAAAATTGTTTTAAGCATGATTACGAATTATGAACTTTCTGCATTGGTACGTTTCTGTTGAGGGGAAAATCTTCCGCTGTGCTTTCTGTTTGTGGGTTACATTTTGTAATTGCAAAATTAGCAATAAATTCTACTTCGTTTAATTTCTGCATTTCCCCTCACAATTCCCCAAGTGAACCCTTATTTCTACGGACATCGCTAATACCTGAAGAAATCCGTTGAGGCAGGCAAATTTCTCTTGTGATTCTTGTTCTCGAAAAGGTACAGTCGCTCAAAAAAGTATCCGAACACTATGGTTGATTACAGAATTCAGAAAAACTATCTGGCAACGATTTTTTTTAGGAATTAGTGTCACGTGACACGAAGGTTGCCAGATCACTAATTTCTAAAAAAAATCGTTGTCAGATATTTTTTCTGAATTCTGTAATCAACCATAGTGTTCGGATACTTTTTTGAGCGACTGTAGGTGGTCATATTATTTTGATACTAGATCGTGTGGGCTCACTCACGTAAATATTGAGCGTGTGCAGTTACCGTTCACAGCAAACTGGAGCGTGTGCAGTTACCGTTCACAGCAAACTGGAGCGTGTGCAGTTACTGCACACGCTCCAGTTTGCTGTGAACGGTAACTGGAGCGTGTACAGTTGCTGTACACGCTCCAGATATTTTTCCTGAATTCTGTAATCACGTGACACGAAGGGTGCCAGATCACTATTTTCTAAAAAAAATCGTTGCCAGATATTTTTCTGAATTCTGTAATCAACCATAGTGTTCGGATATTTTTTTGAGCGACTGTACCATTCTTATATTTAGTTTCATCTGGGATACGACAGCACCGGTAAAAATGTTCACTAAATACAAGATGTCGTTAAATGCGGAAACATTAAATTGGGATCATTCAGTGTATCTTGGAAGTTTTCAAATTTCAACTGTTATTTAATACCTTTGCACAAAATAATAAAAAATAATATTAATATAATTTGCGTTTTCATTTCTTTGGTTTTTCATATTCTTGAAAAGAAATTTGAAATAATCCTAGTTTAACGCATGATTAATAGATGGCAGCACTATGAAGAGCATGGACGACTGAATCTAGGTAGCATCAAAAATTTTCGGTTAAAGTGCACGAACGTCTTTTCGTCAAACATTCGGCTTCTAATTACAACGGGTTGTTTTACCTCTGAGAGTCACTCTTTTGCACACAATGGGCTAACTGGACAGGTCACAAGGACCCCAAAGGCTCAGAAAAGGTTGGGGGAGAGGTCCCACTGGAACCGCTGTTGGAAGACAGATGGTAGCCTCATGTCAAGACCATCCAGCGTGTTCTTTGACGTGCAAAGGGTATGGGACGTCAACTTCATGAGATCTCCCGAATACGGAGCAACGGCTTAACGTCTCATCCAACGGACGGCGGCCATTCCAAGCCCATCGGTGTCCCCTACTGACCGTTGGCAGGGGTCCAGCTCAACGCGGGAGTAGCTCAGTTGGTAGCGCGCAAGGCTCGTAATTTGTAGTTTCCAGGTTCGAGTCCCAGCTGGGTGAGCGTTGAGATTTATCTCCGCAAAACTCCCCGCCCTGCCCACGGTCAGTAGGGGACACCGATGGGCTTGAAAAGGCCGCCTTCCGTCGGATGGGACGTTAAGCCGTGGCCCGTGTGCGGGAGAGCTATACCCTGTGCACGTTAAAGAACACGCTGGATGGCCTTGACGGGAGGCTACCATCTGTCTCCCAACAGCTGTCCTGGTGAGTCCCCTCACCCAACCTTCTCTGAGCCTTGGGGTCCATGTGACCTGGCCATTTAGCCCATGGTGTGCAAAAAAGTGCCACTCAGAGGTAAAACAACCCAACGTTAAAGAACACGCTAAATGGCCTTGACGGGAGGCTACCATCTGTCTCCCAACAGCTGTTCCAGTGGGTCCCCTCCCCCAACCTTCTCTGAGCCTTCAGGGTCCATGTGACATGACCATTTAGCCCATGGGGTGCAGAAAAGTGCCACTCAGAGGTAAAACAACCCAACGTTAAAGAACACGCTAAATGGCCTTGACGGGAGGCTACCATCTGTCTCCCAGCAGCTGTTCCAGTGGGTTCCCTCCCCCAACCTTCTCTGAGCCTTCAGGGTCCATGTGACATGACCATTTAGCCCATGGTGTGCAGAAAAGTGCCGCTCAGAGATAAAACAACCCAACGTTAAAGAACACGCTGGATGGTTTTGACGGGAGAATACCATCTGTCTCCGAACAGCTGTTCCAGTGGGTCCCCTCCCCAACCTTCTCTGAGCCTTCGGGGTCCATGTGACCTGGTCATTTAGCCCATGGTGTGCGAAAAAGTGCCTCTCAGAGGTAAAACAACCCAACGTTAAAGAACACGCTGGATGGCCTTGACGGGAGGCTACCATCTGTCTCCCAACAGCTGATCCAGTGGGTCCCCTCCCCCAACCTTTTCTGAGCCTTCGGAGTCCTTGTGACCTGGCCATTTAGCTCATGGTGTGCAAAAAAGTGGCGCTCAGAGGTAAAACAACCCAACGTTAAAGAACACGCTGGATGGTCTTGACGGGAGGCTACCATCTGTCTCCCAACAGCTGTTCCAGTGGGTCCCCTCCCCCAACCTTCTCTGAGCCTACGGGGTCCAGGTGACCTGGCCATTTAGCCCATGGTGTGCAAAATAGTGCCACTCAGAGGTAAAACAACGCAAAGTTAAAGAAAACGCTGGATGGCCTTGACGGGAGGCTACCATCTGTGTCCCAACAGCTGTTCCAGTGGGTCCCCTCCCCCAACCTTCTCTGAGCTTTCGGAGTCCTTGTGACCTGGTCATTTAGCTCATGGTGTGCAAAAAAGTGGCACTCAGAGGTAAAACAACCCAACGTTAAAGAACACGCTGGATGGCCTTGACGGGAGGCTACCATCTGTCTCCCAACAGCTGTTCCAGTGGGTCCCCTCCCTCAAACTTCTCTGAGCCTTCGGGGTCCTTGTGGCCTGGCCATTTAGTCAATGGTGTGAAAAAAAGTGACGCTCAGAGGTAAAACAACCCAACGTTAAAGAATACACTGGATGGCCTTAACGGGAGGCTACCATCTGTCTACCAACAGCTGTTCCAGTGGGTCCCCTCCCCCAACCTTCTCTGAGCCTTCGGAGTCCTTGTGACCTGGCCATTTAGCCCATGGTGTGCAAAAAAGTGCCGCTCTGAGGTAAAACAACCCAACGTTAAAGAACACGCTGGATGGCCTTGACGGGAGGCTACCATCTGTCTCCCAACAGCTGTTCCAGTGGGTCCCCTCCCCCAACCTTCTCTGAGCTTTCGGGTCCTTGTTGCCTGGCCATTTAATCCATGGTGTGCAAAAAAGTGCCGCTCAGAGGTAAAACAACCCAACGTTAAAGAACACACTGGATGGCCTTGACGGGAGGCTACCATCTGTCTCCCAACAGCTATTCCAGTGGGTCCCCTCCCCCAACCTTCTCTGAGCCTTCGGGTCCTTGTTGCCTGGCCATTTAGTCCATGGTGTGCAAAAAAGTGCCGCTCAGAGGTAAAACAACCCAACGTTAAAGAACACACTGGATGGCCTTGACGGGAGGCTACCATCTGTCTCCCAACAGCTGTTCCAGTGGGTCCCCTCCCCCAATCTTCTCTGAGCCTTCGGGGTCCTTGTGGCCTAGCCATTTAGTCCGTGGTGTGAAAAAAGTGACGCTCAGAGGTAAAACAACCCAACGTTAAAGAACACGCTGGATGGCTTTGAAGGGAGGCTACCATCTGTCTCCCAACAGCTGTTTCAGTGGGTCCCCTCCCCCACCCTTCTCTGAGCCTTCGGGGTCCATGTGACCTGGCCATTTAGCCCATGGTGTGCAAAAAAGTGCCGCTCAGAGGAAAAACAACGTAACTTGGTGACGTGGTGGAATCTAATTGCTACAAAAGTTTAAAAAATAATGAAATGGCAAAACTTAACTTAGTTAACATTTATTCATGCCAGAAATTTGAATTTTGGGCGGTAGTTTATGGTGTCGAAGAGTTTACATTGGCACCATGGATTTGCTTCCTTATTCAAAGGGGGAGCGAACTTTTTTTAAGAGATACAAAAAAAAAAATCCTTTTAAGGCATGTTCCGAATGATACATTGATTATAATATCCACTAGAATTAGGGCTGAATATTTTTGAGAGAGCGAGCCTGCGCGAACTGGAAGTTATTGAGCCCGAGTCCCAGCGAGCTCCAAAATATTTCGACAATAACGACTAACCCATATAGCTCCTCTAGAGGTTAACATACCTGACTACTAAATCAGAGGGAATATCTCTGTGTAAGTGCTTATATATTGTATAAGAAACCAGTCACTAATTATTAATTATGTTATAATCAATTTATGACAAAATTAAAATGTTAAACATTTTGGGAACGAAAAACGTTAGATATTCCATTTAGAAACGGGAATTTCATGGGTAAAACATGAATTACATCCTTATAAACGCAAAAAGCCATTCATTTATTAAAGGAGGAGAATAAGGAAAAAGAAATCAAAAGTGGCATTGTGCTTATTTGCAATTACTTAAGATTTTATATTTAAAAAACGCTTCGTACTTTTTGCTTATTTTTTTCATTATTACATGAAATATTTCAGATTTAAATTATTCTGAGCTCGAAGTTTATTTTGAGCCCGACAAAGGTCCAGAACGAACTCATTTATCGTATCCACTGTTAAATGGTGTAAAAAATCGGAATATGAAAATTCTCTTCGAGAATTAGTGTTTCGTAGTGGTTAGCGCGCTTGGCTACTGATCTATGGGACCTGGGTTCGAGCCCCGGGTAAGGCATGGATGTTCGTGATGTTTTCTGCCGAGGTCCTGCCATCCTCTCAGCCCTTCTATTATGGCATATAAACTGACAGGCTCCTGTCAGACCTCTGTGGCAAGCAGCTGCTTGAGGGGATATTTATTTTTATTTTTATCTGACAGAGGCGACAGATCGCTCTTCCAGTTGTTGATGTAAATTCGTGAAGTAATGATCTATTAATAGTAAATTTTTACCTTCATTAAGCTTCTGTTAGAAAAAATACACAAAAAAACTGACGTTGATTCAAAATATCAAATGAAAAAATGACTATACGTGTTTTGCCAGTTGTTCAGTCTTTTGAATCGCACTGTCCTGTTCCTTCTTCCTGATTTTCAGAATTTTTCTGCTCCAAATGAGCTCATTTCGTTTTCCTTTTGTCGACTCTTTGTGAGTTGAGATGCATTTCACCCTTCCAACACAGCCTTGTCATAAATAATCAGACATTCGTAAAAACCAAATGCGCTTATTTATTTACTTGTAGATTGAAAAAGATGCAAGTAACCGCCGGGCAAAGATGGAGATCAGAGTTAAGAGGCATCAATGTATCCCTGGTGCAGACATCTTCACCTATGTCTAAAGAGCCAATAAAAATAAGGGGCGGGGGTGGCTCAGTCGGTAGCGCGCCAGGCTCGTAATCTGTAGTTCCCAGGTTCGAGTCCCAGCTGGGTCAGCGTTGATTTATCTCCGCAAAATTTCCCGCCCTGCCCACGGTCAGTAGGGGACACCGATGGGCTTGGAAAGGCCGCCGTCCGTCGGATGGGACGTTAAGCCGTGGCCCAGTTGCGGGAGAGCCATACCCTGTGCACGTTAAAGAACATGCTGGATGGCCTTGACGGGAGGCTACCATCTGTCTCCCAACAGCTGTTCCAGTGGGTCCCCTCCCCCAACCTTCTCTGAGCCTTCGGGGTCCATGTGACCTGGCCATTTAGCCCATGGTGTGCAAAAAAGTGCCGCTCAGAGGTAAAACAACCCAACGTTAAAGAACACGCTGAATGGCCTTGACGGGAGGCTACCATCTGTCTCCCAACAGCTGTTCCAGTGGGTCCCCTCCCCCAACCTTCTCTGAGCCTTCGGGGTCCATGTGACGTGGCCATTTAGCCCATGGTGTGCAAAAAAGTGCCGCTCAGAGGTAAAACAACCCAACGTTAAAGAACACGCTGGATGGCCTTGACGGGAGGCTACCATCTGTCTCCCAACAGCTGTTCGAGTGGGTCCCCTCCCCCAACCTTCTCTGAACCTTCGGGGTTCTTATGGCCTGGCCATTTAGCCCATGGTGTGCAAAAAAGTGCCGCTCAGAGGTAAAACAACCCAACCTTCCAACACAGCCTTGTCATAAATAATCAGACATTCGTAACAACCAAATGCAACTATTTATTTACTTGTAGATTGAAAAAGATGCAAGTAACCGCCGGGTAAAGATAGAGATCATAGTTTAGAGGCATCATTGTATCCCTGGTGCAGACATCTTCACCTATGTCTAAAGAGCCAATAAAAATACCTGACGCAGTGAGTTCCACCTAGTCAAGAAGTAAGAGCTTAATTAGAGCTTTTGTAAGGATACACCAGCTGATTACTGATCTCGAAGTAAGAGGTTTGGCTCTCATCCGCTTGGCGCCAGATCGTCTGATCCCACGCCTGTGGTCGTCGCCTTCACGGGGGGTGACGCCAGGTCTCGCATCAGCACCGTATGCGTCTGCCGCTTGATGAGGTGTCGATAGTTAGAGCAGCGATTAGCAACAGTGCTTTAATTTGGCGCCTCAAGTTACAAATGATTTGAAGGGGATGGGATTCCTAATCTCCTACAACCTGCTACGACACGTTCGAGGACATCTTTTGGTTATTTACTTCTGAAGAAGATTTCAAGCGATTACTGCTGAGTTCCCGCCATCCTCACAGACCTTCTACTATGGCATATTAAACTGATAGACTCCTGTCAGACCTCTGTGGCAAGCAGCTGCTTGAGGGATGTATTTATTTATTTTTTTATTTATCGCCGTGATACTTTTCAGGTGGAAAATGGCTACCTGAGACACACTCACAATGAGTGCTGTTTTTAATTCCAAATTGTGTGTTCACAATGAGTCCTGTTCCATTCGTAATTTTTTAATTCCATTTTCATATATACATTAATTAGTCGTAAACCTTGTAGATAAAGAAAAAAAGATTGAAGATTTAAATTTTTAATCTTTTGTTTTCATCTTAAAAGAAAATGATTTCACGCTTAAAATGATTTTGAAAATGTCTATAAATAAAATGCCTCCTCAAGCAGCTGCTTGCCACAGAGGTTGGGTTGTTTTACCTCTGAGCGGCACTTTTTTGCACACCATGGGCTAAATGGCCAGGTCACATGGACCCTGAAGGCTCAGAGAAGGTTGGGGGAGGGGACCCACTGGAACAGCTGTTGGGAGACAGATGGTAGCCTCCCTTCAAAGCCATCCAGCGTGTTCTTTAACGTTGGGTTGTTTTACCTCTCTCTGAACGGCACTTTTTTGCACACCATGGGCTAAATGGCCAGGTCACATGGACCCTGAAGGCTCAGAGAAGGTTGGGGGAGGGGACCCACTGGAACAGCTGTTGGGAGACAGATGGTAGCCTCCGTCAAGGCCATCCAGCGTGTTCTTTAACGTTGGGTTGTTTTACCTCTCTCTGAGCGGCACTTTTTTGCACACCATGGGCTAAATTGCCAGGTCACAAGGACCCCGAAGGCTCAGAGAAGGTTGGGGGAAGTGACCCACTGGAGCAGCTGTTGGGAGACAGATGGTAGCCATCCAGCGTGTTATTTAATGTGCCAGCATACGGGGTCACGGCTTAACGTCCCATCCGACGGACGGCTGCCTTTTCCAAGTCAATCGGTGTCCCCTACTGACCGTGGGCAGGGCGGGGAATTTTGCGGAGATAAATCTCAACGCTGACCCAGCTGGAACTCGAACCTGGGAACTACAGATTACGAGCCTGGCGCGCTACCGACTGAGCCACCCCCGCCCCTTACCACAGCCGTTGACAGGTCAACAGAAACCTGTCAGTTTATAGACAATAGGTTTAAAAATAAATGGAAGAGCATTTATCTCTTAAACCTTATCAGCAGACATGGGGATAAGGATTTAAGAGATAAATGGTAAAGCATTTTTATACGTTTTAGATATTAATAAAATATTATTTTCCGAATCATTCATTAGTTCAAATTTCTTCTCTCAGTACAAAATTCGAAAAATTAAAAACTTCATTCTCAAATATTTTAGGTATTATTTCTTTTTCACTAATAAATCACTCTCAGCGTTTATAACTATAGTATAAAAATTTCCAGTTTATGAGAATTATTTATAATAATTTAATTATTTATAATAATTCACATATTTTTTCTGAATTCTGTAATGAACCATAGTGTTCGGATACTTTTTTGAGCGACTGTAGGTGGTCATATTATTTTGATACTAGATCGTGTGGGCGCACTCACGGAAATATTGAGCGTGTGCAGTTACCGTTCACAGCAAACTGGAGCGTGTGCAGTAACTGCACACCCTCCAGTTTACTGTAAACGGTAACTGGAGCGTGTACAGTTGCTGTACACGCTCCAGATATTTTTCCTGATTTCTGCAATCACGTGACACGAAGGTTGCCAGAACACTAATTTCTAAAAAAATCGTTGCCAGATACTTTTCTTAATTCTGTAATCAACCAGAGTGTTCGGATACTTTTTTGAGCAACAGTAGGTGGTCATATTATTTTGATACTAGATCGTGTGGGCTCACTCACGGAAATATTGAGCGTGTGCAGTTACCGTTCACAGCAAACTGGAGCGTGTGCAGTAACTGCGCACGCTCCAGTTTGCTGTGAACTGGAGCGTGTACAGTTGCTGTACACGCTCCAGATATTTCTCCTGAATTCTGTAATCACGTGACACGAAGGTTGCCAGATCACTAATTTCTAAAAAAATCGTTGCCAGGTATTTTTTCTGAATTCTGTAATCAACCATAGTGTTCGGATACTTTTTTGAGCGACTGTACGGCTCTTTTGAAACACGAGGCCACCGCTATTCACCTGACGGCTGCCTTTCCAAGCACATCGACGTTCCCTTTCTCACTGACGCAGGTTGAGGGTTGGCGGAGAAAATCTGAATACAATTACAGTTGAGACTCGAACCTGGGAAAGCTGAATTACGAGCCTGACGCGCTACCGACTGAGTTATCTATTGAGACTTTTCCAAATTTAAACTATTAGATTCTCTTTGACTTTGTCATCGAATGGAGAAGTGAAATTAAATACAAACCACCAATATTTCATCCGGAAGCGAATCTTCTACGGAATTACTTAAGTTTCTCCTTTCTTCTTTCATAATACTGTTTTAGCAAGTGGGGGGGGGGGGGGAAGGCTCAGTCGGTAACGCGCCAGGCTCGTAATCTACAGTTCAAAGGTTCGAGTCCCAGCTGAGTCAGCGTTGAGACTTATCTCCGCAAAATTCTCCGCCCTGCTCACAGTCAGTAGGGGACACCGATGGGCTTGGAAAGGCCGCCGTCAGTCTGATGGGACGTTAAGCCGTGACCCCGTGTGCGGGAGAGCCATACCATGTGCACGTTAAAGAACACGCTGGATGGCCTTGACGGGAAGCTACCATCTGTACCCCAACAGCTGTTCCAGTGGGTCCTCTCCCCCAACCTTCTCTGATACTACGGGGTCCATGTGACCTGGCCATTTAGCCCATGGTGTGCAAAACAGTGCCGCTCAGAGGTAAAACAACCCAAAGTTAAAGAACACGCGGAATGGCCTTGACGGGAGGCTACCAGCTGTCTCCCAACAGCTGTTCCAGTGGGTACCCTCCCCCAACCTTCTCTGAGCCTTAGGGGTCCATGTGACCTGGCCATTTAGCCCATGGTGTGCAGAAAAGTGCCACTCAGAGGTAAAACAACCCAACGTTAAAGAACACGCTAGATGGCCTTGACGGGAGGCTACCATCTGTCTCCCAACAGCTGTTTCATTGGGTCCCCTCCCCCAACCTTCTCTGAGCCTTCGGAGTCCATGTGACCTGGCCATTTAGCCCATGGTGTGCAGAAAAGTGCCGCTCAGAGGTAAAACAACCCAACGTTAAAGAACACGCTGGATGGCCTTGACGGGAGGCTACCATCTGTCTCCCAACAGCTGTTCCAGTGGGTCCCCTACCCCCAACCTTCTCTGAGCCTTCGGGGTCCATGTGACCTGGCCATTTAGCCCATGGTGTGCAAAAAACCATTTAGCCCATGGTGACCAATGATGATAGATGCATTGGTGGCTCAGAGGTAAAACAACCCAACGTTAAAGAACACGCTGGATGGCCTTGACGGGAGGCTACCATCTGTCTCCCAACAGCTGTTCCAGTGGGTCCCCTCCCCCAACCTTCTCTCAGCCTTCGGGGTTCTTGTGACCTGGCCATTTAGCCCATGGTGTGCAAAAAAGTGACGCTCAGTGGTAAAACAACCCAACCTTAATTTATGGAAACCAGTGTATTCCCCAATTCATTTAAACGTCCTACATTTTTATTTTCCCCTTTCTTAATGCCATTACGAGATTTAAAATGTGAAAAATTTTCCCTTCTCACTTTATTCTCCCTCTAAATTAATTTCCTCATATCATTCTTACGTTAGCGTTCACTTATTTCTGCAGTCTCGATATTTACGCCATTGCAACTATTTTATTTTCAACCATTCAATTTATTTTGCTCTTGTTGGTTTTTTTCACTCTTTTTTTTATATTTTTGTTTTCAGCCAACAGCATTTTTCTCTATCATTTTCTGAGGAACAGTTTTATTTTCAGTTTCTGCGGGACAGACGTTTCGAATTCAGTTTCTGAGGGATAGTCCTCCCTCTAACATAAATACTGTTCCCATCAGTCAGCTGAGTCTGGGGGCGGGGGTGGTTCAGTCGGTAGCGCGCCAGGCTCGTAATTTGTAGTTCCCAGGTTCGAGTCCCAGCTGGGTCAGCGTTGAGATTTATCTCCGCAAAATTCCCCGCCCTGCCCACCGTCAGTAGGGGACACCGATGAGCTTGGAAAGGCCGCCGTCCGTCGGATGGGACGTTAAGCCGTGGCCCGTGTGCGGAAGAGCCATACCCTGTGCACGTTAAAGAACACGCTGGATGGCCTTGACGGGAGGCTACCATCTGTCTCCCAACAGCTGTTCCAGTGGGTCCCCTCCCCCAACCTTCTCTGAGCCTTCGGGGTCCTTGTGACCTGGCCATTTAGCCCATGGTGTGCAAAAAAGTGTCGCTCAGAGGTAAAACAACCCAACGTTAAAGAACACGCTGGATGGCCTTGACGGGAGGCTACCATCTGTCTCCCAACAGCTGTTTCAGTGGGTCCCCTCCCCCAACCTTCTCTGAGCCTTCGGGGTCCTTGTGACCTGGCTATTTAGCCCATGGTGTGCAAAAAAGTGCCGCTCAGAGGTAAAACAACCCAACGTTAAAGAACACGCTGGATGGCCTTGACGGGAGGCTACCATCTGTCTCCCAACAGCTGTTCCAGTGGGTCCCCTCCCCCAACCTTCTCTCAGCCTTCGGGGTTCTTGTGACCTGGCTATTTAGCCCATGGTGTGCAAAAAAGTGACGCTCAGTGGTAAAACAACCCAACCTTAATTTATGGAAACCAGTGTATTCCCCAATTCATTTAAACGTCCTACATTTTTATTTTCCCCTTTTTTAATGCCATTACGAGATTTAAAATGTGGAAAATTTCCCTTCTCACTTTATTCTCCCTCTAAATTAATTTCCTCATGGTCCCGTGGCCGAGTGGTTAGTACGCTTGGCTATTGATCTAAGGGACCTGGGTTCGAGCCCCGGGTAAGGCATGGCTGTTTGTGTCGTTTTTCTGCTGAGGTCCTGCCATCCTCTCAGACCTTTTACTATGGCTTCAAGGTTTCAAGGGTCGGATGATAAAATGTTAAAATTGATGTATTTAAATATTAGATCACTGAAAAAGTACTGGGATAATTTACTAGTTCATATTGAACTTCTTGAATTTGAGTTGGCAACAAAAAAAACGGCAAAAGAAAATAAACAACGTGGGATCATTATTTTTTATCTAAACAAAATTAATTTAGTACAACTGAATGAAACTATTGGAGAATCAACAGAGGCAATAATTACTAAATTATTAATTAATAATATTGAAATTAATATCATCGCAGTATATAGATCTCCTAGTAAAATATAATAAAAAATAAATAAAAAATACTGGTTCCTAAAAGAAATTTCTGAGTATTTATTAAAAAGGTCTGGAATTAAAAATTTAATTATTGTTGGTGATATTAATATTGATGTGGCAAATACTAATTAATATGGTTGTGATTTGTATTTAAATACTTTGATTGAATTTGGTTTAGAACAAATCGTTAAGGGTTTTACTAGAGAGGACGAAACATTAACTAAAATTACAAGGACGTTAATTGATCATGTTTTGGTTAAAACAAGTAGTTTTGATGTTAAAAGTAAAACATATAGAAATAAATTTGCAGATTGTTCATTATGGTATCTTAATTGTGGTATCAGAAATTGTTCATTATGGTATCTTAATTAAGATTTTTAAAAAGAATATTAGCTCTAATGATGTTACATTTTTGAAAGAGGATTATTGTAGACCAATCACTCTATTAACAATTTTTGATAAGATAATGGAAAAATACGTTGGAGATCGCTTGCAAAATTTTTTGAATAAAATTAATTTTCTGTCAAGTCAGCAATTTGGATTCCGTAAAGGTATGGGAACGCAAAGTCTTTTGGAAGATCTTATTAATATTAATTTAAATATAGGAAAGAAATGCGTTGCGATATTTATCGACTTAAATAAAGCATTTGATTCAGTTGACATTGATATCTTGCTACAGAAATTATATTTACTTGATATAAGAAGGAATATTTTTGAATGGTTTAAAAGCTACTTATTACATAGAGAAATAATTATGAAAATAAATGATAATTTTAGCGATAAATTTCAATCAATTTTGGAGTTCCACAAGGATCTATTCTCGGCCCTATGCTATTTCAAATATACATAAATGATTTGGCTAATATTAATTTCGATAGTAAATTATATATGTATGCTGATGCTACAGTGCTAATCAACTTCCACTCTGATTTAGAATACGCTATTTGCAATCTACAAAGTGATTTCAATAAAGCAGTTAAATGGTTTGCTATTAACAAACTGAGTGTAAACGAGAAAAAAACTAAATTTATGTGTATTGGTTCTCAACAACCTACACTTAATAGAAGAATTACTAAGCATCGAATAAGTTGTACTATGCTGGATGGTTTATCACCTGGTATATGCAATTGTCCTAAAATAGAAGAAGTAAACGAAATAATTTACCTAGGCTTGAAAATGAATTCGAAAATGAAATGAATAAACATATTGATTGGATGTGTTCAAACTACGATTTGTAGCATTTAAAATTAGGAAACTTAACATGTTTGTTGATACACAGATAACTATTTTAGTATATAAAGCACTTTTTGAATCTATAATTAGGTATGGGATAACAGTTTATGGAACAGCCTATAACACAGAATTAAATAAAATTAAAGGAATACAATTTAGTCTGCTAAAAGAATTGTGTAATAAATAAATAAATACCCCCTCAAGCAGCTGCTTGCCACAGAGGTCTGACAGTAGCCTGTCAGTTTATATGCCATAGTAGAAGGTCTGAGAGGATGGCAGGACCTCAGCAGAAAAACGACACAAACAGCCATGCCTTACCCGGGGCTCGAACCCAGGTCCCGTAGATCAGTAGCCAAGCGCGCTAACCACTCGGCCACGGGACGGTTAAAAAAAATAAATACCCCCTCAAGCAGCTGCTTGCCACAGAGGTCTGACAGGAGCCTGTCAGTTTATATGCCATAAGTAGGTCTGAGAGGATGGCAGGACCTCAGCAGAAAAACGACACATACATCCATGCCTCGAACCCAGGTCCCGTAGATCAGTAGTCAAGTACTCTAACCACTCGGCCACGGACGGCTATGATTGTGTAATACAGAAGTTAAATATTCCCTTACAACGAAAGATGATATATTCAATTTGTTCAAAATTTTATCACTTGAAAGTTTATATGTGTTTGTTTCTGTTATCAATAACTTCTTTGATGATACCTATAAGCAAAATATTTGCCACAATAAGTTTACTAGAAAAAAGGCTATGGGTTTTTTGAAACAACCAAACTTTTATAATAATTACGGACGAAATTCCAAAGAATATCAAAATCCCTACCTATTTAACTTGCTTCCTAGAGAAATAGTTAACTTAAAAAAAAAAGTTGTGATTTTAAAGATAAATTATTTCAGTGGTTAATGAAAAAGTGATGTTTTTATTTGGAAACTTTCTTCATTTTGTCGGTTTTCTTTCTCATTTATTCCTTTTTTTCTCTCCTTCATTTTTTGTACTACTCAGGCAATCTAGATCATATCTGTAAAAACATATATGTACATTCCCGCTGATAAGCTTCGGCTTAGTGGGATTTTTTATGTAATATAATTATAGATAATACTTATTGAAAATAAATTTGAATTTGAATTTGAAAAAAATAAATAATAAGAGAAATTTAATTTATATAAACTGACAGGCTCCTGTCAGACCTCTGTGGCAAGCTGCTGCTTGAGGGGGGTATTTATTTTAGCCGTCCCACGACCGAGTGGTTAGCGCGCTTGGCTACTGATCTAAGGGACCTGGGTTCGAGCCCCGGATAAGGCATGGCTATTTGTGTCGTTTTTCTGCTGAGGTCCTGCCATCCTCTCAGACCTTCTACTATGGCATATAAACTGACAGGCTCCTGTCAGACCTCTGTGGCAAGCAGCTGCTTGAGGGGGTATTTTTTTTTTTCATTTATAAATGAAAAATTAGAGAATTATTTCGTTCTGTGGATGCAAAGCGAAAATCGACGCTATATATTTCCAAAATATGTTTTACATGGAGAAATCTTACGGAAGGTAAACTTGATACTTGATAGAGGATCGTTATTTTATCAAAATACCGAATTTCGAAAATATTCGGTAAGTTTTAAAGAATTATGAAAGCTGCAATATTTAACACTGGGGATGCCATTAGTGAAAAACTTCTGTTAAATTGACGAACTTGCACAAATGTTTGCGGAGACTTCTGAAACAGAAATTGTTTTCTTAAATCCTTTGAAATAATGCTTATCGACTTTTGAAGCAAATCATTATTCATCACATTAATGTTAAATATTCGAACTCTAAATTCTGAACGAATAGTGTGGAAAATGAAATTTTGATACATTGAGATCTTTGATTTATCATCGACTATATTCTTCCAGAAATAAACGAACCTATTTCAGAAGTTATAGATCATCGCAATTAACTTTCCAGTGGTATAATATGGAAATACTCAATTTGTTTTTCGACAGTGGGCGTTCATTAAGTGATGAGCAAATGGTTAATTTATTTTATAAAATCTGAAATTAAAAGCTTAGGCTAATAAATTTTGTTGTTCCTTTTTCACAAATAAAGTTTGTCATTCCCGAAATAACTTTCGGTCACAGACTACTTTCCTTAGTCACTAATCTAGCAGGGGTGACTCAGTCGGTAGCGCGCCAGGCTCGTAATCTGTAGTTTCCAGGTTCGAGTCCCAGCTGGGTCAGCGTTGAGATTTATCTCCGCAAAATTCCCCCACATGGTCATTAGGGTCACACCAAAAAAGTGCCGCTCAGAGGTAAAACAACCCAACCTATATCAGTTCCCTGCTTAAAAATACCATTTTTTTTTAGTTTCGTAATTCCTTCTTCCAATGGCAATTTTTATCGACTGGATTTGAAATACGAACAAAAGGGACTATTTTTCTTAGCTGATATTTTATTCATGATATATTAAACAATCTGTAAATACATAGAGAAATAACAAGCAACAAATAGATAAGGGCTATTCACAAAAAGGTAATGGTTTTGTACTCTTATTTTTGAGAAAAAGTCTCATCAGATAAAGAACTACAAATGTTGCAATCAATTAAATGTTGTTTTCCGTGCAAAGTGAAATTGCTGAAATCGATTACGATCTTCTAAAATAAAAAAAAAAACACTTTAGGCAGATGTGATCTTCAGGCAGACCACATAATTTTCTGTTCACAATTTCATCAAAAATATCTCTGAAGTTCTCGTAAATTCTGTTACAGTTTTTTTGTTGATTTATCCAAGTTCTCCTTTCTTATTTGCTATCAGTATTTTATCGTAAAATTAATATTCAGTTATTTATTTTAAGCTAGCAAAACAGTGAGTGTCATTTACGCAGCAAAGAACTTATCTGTATTCTTTTTCCAGATCTTCTAAAAGAGTTTTAATAGTTCTTGTATTAAATATCAATGAATGTTTTTCTCTTTACCATTGGTAGTTGGGGCGGGGGTGGCTCAGTCGGTAGCGCGCCAGGCTCGTAATCTGTAGTTCCCAGGTTCGAGTCCCAGCTGGGTCAGCGTTGAGATTTCCGCAAAATTCCCCGCCATGCTCACGGTCAGTAGGGGGACACCGATGGGCTTGGAAAGGCCGCCGTCCGTCGGATGGGACATATAGCCGTGGCCCCGTGTGCGGGAGAGCCATACCCTGTGCACGTTAAAGAAGACGCTGCATGGCCTTGACGGGAGGCTACCATCTGTCTCCCAACAGCTGTTCCAGTGGGTCCCCTACCCCAACCTTCTCTGAGCCTTTGGGGTCCATGTGACCTGGCCATTTAGACCATGGTGTGCAAAAAAGTGCCGCTCAGAGGTAAAACAACCCAACGTTAAAGAACACGCTGGATGGCCTTGACGGGAGGCTACCATCTGTCTCCCAACAGCTGTTCCAGTGGGTCCCCTCCTCCAACCTTCTCTGAGCCTTCGGGGTCCTTGTGGACTGCCATTTAGCCCATGGTGTGCAAAAAAGTGCCTCTCAGAGGTAAAACAATCCAATTCAATTATGCACATAGCTTTAAATAATCTAACTGAATTATAACTCGCTCATTAAAAAAAAATAGAAAAATAACTGAGATGTAAGCTTTTGAAAAATATAAAAAATAACTTCCAAAATCTAACTGTTTTTACAGAGATGGCAAAAAGCAGTATATATCTAATTTGCATTTTTTTTTTAAAAAGCTACAGTTTGTTTTCGATTGTCTTTAACGCCAAACACGGTTTTAGCGGAGAAGCCATTTCTTGTGTTTCGAATTTCGTCGCCTGAATTGCGTGAGTGTCGGTTGCCTCAGCACGTGCAGAAGCACTCGGTGGTGATGGGGAAGGGCACGCGCACCCACTCGCACTTCAATCTCCTCTTGATTTTCTCCGCGTCGTTGGTCGATGCCCATCGCCGATTCCTGATGATCACTTCTCCGGAGGACAGCTTCCTACCCCGGCTCCTTCCCTTCCTGTTGCGGCAGTGCCACCTCAGCACGTGCACGGTGGTGCTGCTGGCGGGCACGCAGTGCATGCCCGGCGGCCACGAGCAGGCTCCGTGCTTGTCGACGCAGTCTCCCTTGCGCAGCCAACGTGGCCAGAAGAGAGGCCCGATGTCTTCCCAGAGGAAGGCCACGGGGCACGAAGCGCGCTTCAAAAGCCACGACCGAAGAGCTTCTTCGGCTTCGGTGTCCGTTACCAGGTGCGCGAGTTCTTCCGTGAAGTTCAACTCGTGCAGCTGCTGTAAGAGTCGATCCGAGACCCATCCGCGCGGGAGTAACGAATCGAACTTGTTCTCCACCTCGGGGGTCGGTTTCTCCTCCGCCATCCACTGGGGTTTGAAGTCGTCGCCTAGCAACCGCATCAGAAATTCGCTCTCCATCTGTTTCTTCTTCGGCAACCGCATGTAGCGAGATCCGATGTCGAGCACTTGCGACTGAGGCGAGACCGTGCTCGAAGTCGTCGGGAGCCGCAGAGGTCGTCGCACCGATCGGTGATATTCGAGATCGTCGTCGTAGTCGAACTCCTCCGAGTCCATGATGGTGAGGGATGCGGCTCCTCGCAGGACGACGCAGGCGAGCATGAAGAGGGAATAATTCATCGCAGAGAAGCTGAAAAAAGAGAAAATTTTGATTTTCAGAGGTTTGACAAGGAAATGAAATAACCAGAGAGCAATTACATTGTAATATTACAATGTAATGCAATTGCATAGCAATTACATTGTAATATTTGAGTTGGCTTAAGAGCTAAAATAATTATTTATCATAGTAAGGCATAAAATTTGATTTCTAACACAATGAAATGTCACGTGTCTTGGGTTGGGTTTGTTTTACCTCTGAGCGGCACTTGTTTGCACACCACACCATGGGCTAAATGGCCAGGTCACATGGATCCCGAAGGCTCAGAGAAGGTTGGGGGAGGGAACCCACTGGAACAGCTGTTGGGAGACAGATGGTAGCCTCCCGTCAAGGCCATCCAGCGTGTTCTTTAACGTTGGGTTGTTTTACCTCTGAGCGGCACTTGTTTGCACACCATGGGCTAAATGGCCAGGTCACATGGACCCCGAAGGGTCAGAGAAGGTTGGGTGAGGGGACCCACTGGAACAGCTGTTGGGAGACAGATGGTAGCCTCCCGTCAAGGCCATCCAGCGTGTTCTTTAACGTTGGGTTGTATTACCTCTGAGCGGCACTTGTTTGCACACCATGGGCTAAATGGCCAGGTCACATGGACCCCGAAGGGTTGGGTTGGGTTTGTTTTACCTCTGAGCGGCACTTGTTTGCACACCATGGGTTAAATGGTCAGGTCACATGGACCCCGAAGGCTCAGAGAAGGTTGGGGGAGGGGACCCACTGCAACAGCTGTTGGGAGACAGATGGTAGCCTCCCGTCAAGGCCATCCAGCGTGTTCTTTAACGTGCACAGGGTATGTCTCTCCCGCACACGGGGCCACGGCTTAACGTCAAATCCGACGAACGACGGCTTTTTCAAACCCAGCGATATCCCCTTCTGACCGTGGGCAGGGCTGGGAATTTTGCAGAGATAAATCTCAACGCTGACCCAGCTGGGACTCGAACCTGGGAACTACAGATTACGAGCCTGGCGCGCTACCGACTGAGCCACCCCGTCCCCGATGTCACGTGTCACATCTAGGGGCAAACGGACCAGTCTTTTTTTTTCCTTTTAATTTTTTATTTTTAATTTAATTTTTTTAATTTTAATTTAAAATCCCCCCCCCTCTTCGAAATGTTAGTAGTAACAGAGGCGAAAAATATTAAATATAATATTTTTTCATGCACTTTTCAAGAATTTTTTTTAAAGATGTCTTAAACAGAGGGGGGGACATCGATACTATAACGGACTACTTGACGTGAATAATTAAATGACCCACTGGAACAGCTGTTGGGAGACAGATGGTAGCCTCCCGTCAAGGCCATTAAGCGTGTTCTTTAACGTTGGGTTGTTTTACCTCTGAGCGGCACTTTTTTGCACACCATGGGCTAAATGGCCAGGTCACATGCACCCCGAAGGCTCAGAGAAGGTTGGGGGAGGGGACCCACTGGAACAGCTGTTGGGAGACAGATGGTAGCCTCCCGTCAAGGCCATCCAGCGTGTTCTTTAACGTTGGGTTGTTTTACCTCTGAGCGGCACTTTTTTGCACACCATGGGCTAAATGGCCAGGTCACATGGACCCCGAAGGCTCAGAGAAGGTTGGGGGAGGGGACCCACTGGAACAGCTGTTGGGAGACAGATGGTAGCCTCCCGTCAAAGCCATTAAGCGTGTTCTTTAACGTTGGGTTGTTTTACCTCTGAGCGGCACTTTTTTGCACACCATGATCTAAATGGCCAGGTCACATGGACCCCGAAGGCTCAGAGAAGGTTGGGGGAGGGGACCCACTGGAACAGCTGTTGGGAGATAGATGGTAGCCTCCCGTCAAGGCCATCCAGCGTGTTCTTTAACGTTGGGTTGTTTTATCTCTGAGCGGCACTTTTTTGCACACCATGGGCTAAATGGCCAGGTCAGATGGACCCCGTAGGCTCAGAGAAGGTTGGGGGAGGTGAACCACTGGAACAGCTGTTGGGAGACAGATGGTAGCCTCCCGTGGTAGGCCATCCAGCGTGTTCTTTAACGTGCACAGGGTATGGCTCTCCCGCACACGGCGCCACGGCTTAACGTCCCATCCGACGGACGGCGGCCTTTCCAAGCCCATCGGTGTCCCCTACTGACCGTAGGCAGGGCGGGGAATTTTGCGGAGATAAATCTCAACGCTGACCTAGCTGGGACTCGAACCTGGGAACTACAGAATACGAACCTGGTGCGCTTCCGGCTGAGCCACCCCCGCCCCAAGGTACAGATACTTTGAGAGAAAGGCAAACGCGTTTTTACAAACCGCTAAAAATCCCCTTCTAAACTTCAGTGGATGACATCTGTGCAATTTATTTTTAACACTTATCTCTCGCAAATTCTTCGCCTTTCACAAGATCTATTCAAACTTATGCTTTTTGAACCCATTGAACCATATCCCTAAATAGAGGTTCAAAGAGACTGCGCAAATTCACTTCACTCAATGCGTCTGTCCTCAGTAATTTGGTGTTCAAGACTTAATTCAATTGAAACCCTGTTAGACATTCTTAACACACCTGATTCACTTTCTCATGGAAACTTTATAAGAAAATGACGAAATGTGGCAGCATATGTATTTGCAAAAAAGAATATATATCTTTTCTTTTCGGACTTTGAGGCTGGATTACTTTACCTATGAGAGACACTTGTGACCCCATTAACGGCTGAATGGCAAGGTCTCAAGGATCCCAAGAGCCCAGAGGAGGTTGCGGAAAGGACCTTTGTGTCACGTGACACGAGGTTGCCAGATCACTAATTTCTAAAAAAAATCGTTACCAGATATTTTTTCTGAATTCTGTAATCAGCTATAGTGTTCGGATATTTTTTTTGAACGACTGTAGGTGGTCATATTATTTTGATACTAGATCGTGTGGGCTCACTCACGGAAATATTGAGCGTGCGCAGTTACCGTTCACAGCAAACAACTGGAGCGTTCACAGCAAACAAACTGGAGCGTGTGCAATAACTGCACACGCTCCAGTTTGCTGTGAACGGTAACTGGAGCGTGTACAGTTGATGTACACGCTCCAGATATTTTTCCTGAATTCTGTAATCACGTGACACGAAGTTGCCAGATCACTAATTTCTAAAAAAATCGTTGCCAGATATTTTTTTCTGAATTCTGTAATCAACCATAGTGTTCAGATACTTTTTGAGCGACTGTAGGTGGTCATATTATTTTGAAGCGAACTGGAGCGTGTGCAGTAACTGCACACGCTCCTGCTGTGAACGGTAACTGGAGCGTGTACAGTTGCTGTACACGCTCCAGATATTTTTTCTGAATTCTGTAATCAACCATAGTGTTCGGATATTTTTTTGAGCGATTGTACATCACCTCTAGACGTTCCGTAGCTGAGTGGTTAGCGCGCTTGGCTAGTGATATAAGGGACCTGGGTTCGTAAGCCATGGATGTTGGTGTCGTTTTTCTGCTGAGGTTCTGCCATCCTCTCAGACTTTCTGCTATGGCACATAAACTGACAGGCTCCTGTCAGACCTCTGTGGCAAGCAGCTGCTTGAGGGGGTATTTATTTTTTGATATAATGCACTATTATGATTTTTTAAGTCACGTGATGTGGGATAACATGTCAGTCCTTCTCATAACATGTAACTCAGCGGTCACAGCATCTGACATGTTATCAGAAGATCGTAAATTCGGATCTCACCCGGCTAAAGGGGCGGAGGTGGCTCAGTCGGTAGCGTGCCAGACTCGTAATCTGTAGTTCCCAGGTTCGTGTCCCAGCTGGGTCAGCGTTGAGATTTATCTCCGCAAAAATTCCCCGCCCTGCCTACGGTCAGTAGGGGACACCGATGGGCTTGGAAAGGCCGCCGTCCGTCGGATGGGACGTTAAGCCGTGGCCCGTGTGCGGGAGAGCCATACCCTGTGCACGTTAAAGAACACGCTGGATGGCCTTGACGGGAGGCTACCATCTGTCTCCCAACAGCTGTTCCAGTGGGTCCCCTACCCCAACTCTGAGCCTTCGGGGTCCTTGTGACCTGGCCATTTAGCCCACGGTGTGAAAAAAATTGCCGCTCAAAGGTAAAACAACCCAACCCTTAATTCAATGGTCTTCAAATCCTTCTTCATTACAGTTAACAATACTTCAGAGCATTTGAAATTCAAACTTTCATATTTTTAAATTTAAAAGTAATAAATAATCCCACACACCAATATAGATGCAAATAATCTGATTCTCTATCTTATTTTACCGTCATATGGTACAGTCGCTCAAAAAAGTATCCGAACACTACGGTTGATTACAGAATTCAGAAAAAAATATCTGGCAACAATTTTTTTAGAAATTAGTGATCTGGCAACTTCGTGACACGATCAACCATAGTGTTCGGATAATTTTCTGAGCGACTGTAGGTGGTCATATTATTTTGATACTAGATCGTGTAATATTGAGGAAATATTGAGCGTGTGCAGTTACCGTTCACAGCAAACTGGAGCGTGTGCAGTAACTGCGCACGCTTCAGTTTGCTGTGAACGGTAACTGGAGCGTGTACAGTTGCTGTACACGCTCGAGATATTTTTCCTGAATTCTGCAATCACGTGACACGAAGGTTGCCAGATCACTAATTTCTAAAATAATCGTTGCCAGATATTTTTCTCTGAATTCTGTAATCAACCATAGTGTTCGGATACTTTTTTGAGCGACTGTAGGTGGTCATATTATTTTGATACTAGATCGTGTGGGCTCACTCACGGAAATATTGAGCGTGTGCAGTTACCGTTTACAGCAAACTGGAGCGTGTGCAGTAACTGCACACGCTCCAGTTTGCTGTGAACGGTAACTGGAGCGTGTACAGTTGCTGTACACGCTCCAGATATTTCTCCTGAATTCTGTAATCACGTGACACGAAGGTTGCCAGATCACTAATTTCTAAAAAAAATCGTTGACAGATATTTTTCTGAATTCTGTAATCAACCATAGTGTTCGGATACTTTTTTGAGCGACTGTAGGTGGTCATATTATTTTGATACTGGAACGGTTGCGGTTAATGTTCACAGCACATTGGATCGTGTGAGCTCACAAAGACCTGGATCGTGTGGGCCCACTCACAGAAATATTGAGCGTGTGCAGTTACCGTTCACAGCAAACTGGAGCGGTTGCAGTTAATGTTCACAGCACATTGGATCGTGTGAGCTCACAAAAACCTGGATCGTGTGGGCCCACTCACAGAAATATTGAGCGTGAGCAGTTACCGTTCACAGCAAACTGGAGCGTGCGCAGTTACTGCACACGCTCCAGTTTGCTGTGAACGGTAACTGGAGCGTGTACAGTTGCTGTACACGCTCCAGATATTTTTCCTGAATTCTGTAATCACGTGACACGAAGGTTGCCATATTACTAATTTCTAAAAAAATCGTTGCCAGATATTTTTTCTGAATTCTGTAATCAACCATAGTGTTCGGATACTTTTTTGAGCGACTGTACATATCGGTCAGGTTCATTTTGTTTGATAAGCATTTTGTCAACTATTTAATACCATACTACGAAATAAGTTGTCAGTAACCCATAAAATGTGTCACTGATAATAATTTATAATACTGTATATTCAGGATTATAAATTATTATCAGTGACACATTTTATTATTCATTTATCTTTGAAGTTTTTAAACATTTTTCTTGATTATGATATATTTTAATCTTGATAATATGTACAATAAAGACGAATTCAAACTCAGATAATGGTAATTGAGCAGTGTCGACAATATTGGTTCAGTTTTAAAGGGTTGTGGAAGCTGAATCATCTCTTTGCGAATGGCATCAATTTTATGTTATTTGTTAAATTCTTGCAATAAAAGTGTTGGTTTGGGTTGTTTTACCTCTGAGCGGCACTTTTTTGCACACCATGGGCTAAATGGCCAGGTCACAAGGACCCCGAAGGCTCAGAGAAGGTTGGGGGAGGGGACCCACTGGAACAGCTGTTGGGAGACAGAAGGTAGCCTCCCGTCAAGGCCATCCAGTGTGTTCTTTAACGTTGAGTTCTTTTACCTCTCAGCGGCACTTTTTTGCACACCATGGGCTAAATGGCCAGGTCACATGGACCCCGAAGGCTCAGAGAAGGTTGGGGGAGGGGACCCACTGGAACAGCTGTTGGGAGACAGAAGGTAGCCTCCCGTCAAGGCCATCTAGCGTGTTCTTTAACGTGCACAGGGTATGTCTCTCCCGCACACGGGGTCACGGCTTAACGTCCCATACGACGGACGGCGGCCTTTCCAAGCCCATCGGTGTCCCCTACTGACCGTGGGCAGGGCGGTGAATTTTGCGGAGATAAATCTCAACGCTGACCCAGCTGGGACTCGAACCTGGGAACTACAGATTACGAGCCTGGCGCGCTACCGACTGAGCCACCCCCGCCCCAATAAAAGTGTAATTACGATCGCTTACAAAATTGCAGTTATGACATTTAAAAGTTATCTCAAACTTATTTGATTAAACTTTTGTTTCAATTTGTCATGTTAGAATTTATATTATTAATAGTTCATTTAGAATTTGAAGCTAACCATATCTAGGTGTGTGTTAATTGGATGCTTATTATTTATCGTTTTTTGAAGTCTGTTCACTGTTTTTAGGCAAATTTTTAACTACATATTATTTTTTATTTATTTAAATTTTTTGGGGGTTGGATTGGATTGTTTAACCTCAGAGCGGCACTTTTTTGCACACCATGGGCTAAATGGTCAGGTCACAAGGACCCCGAAGGCTCAGAGAAGGTTGGGGGAGGAGACCCACTGGAACAGATGTTGGAAGACAGATGACAGCCTTCCGTCAAGGACATCCAGCGTGTTCTTTAACGTTGAGTTGTTTTACCTCTGAGCGGCACTTTTTTGCACACCATGGGCTAAATGGCCAAGTCATATGAACCCCGAAGGCTCAGAGAAGGTTGGGAGAGGGGACCCATTGGAACAGCTGTTGGGACACAGATGGTAGCCTTCCGTCAAGGCCATCCAGCGTGTTCTTTAACGTTGGGTTGTTTTACCTCTGAGCGGCACTTTTTGCACACATTGGGCTAAATGGTAAGGTCACATGGACCCCGAAGGCTCAGAGAAGGTTGGGAGAGGGGACCCACTGGAACGGCTGTTGGGAGACAGATGGTAGCCTTCCGTCAAGGCCATCCAGCGTGTTCTTTAACGTTGAGTTCTTTACCTCTGAGCGGCACTTTTTTTGCACACCATGGGCTAAATGGCCAGGTCACATGGACCCCGAAGGCTCAGAGAAGGTTGGGGGAGGGGACCCACTGGAACAGCTGTTGGGAGACAGAAGGTAGCCTCCCGTCAAGGCCATCCAGCGTGTTCTTTAACGTTGAGTTCTTTTACCTCTCAGCGGCACTTTTTTGCACACCATGGGCTAAATGGCCAGGTCACATGGACCCCGAAGGCTCAGAGAAGGTTGGGGGAGGGGACCCACTGGAACAGCTGTTGGGAGACAGAAGGTAGCCTCCCGTCAAGGCCATCCAGCGTGTTCTTTAACGTTGAGTTCTTTTACCTCTGAGCGGCACTTTTTTGCACACCATGGGCTAAATGGCCAGGTCACAAGGACCCCGAAGGCTCAGAGAAGGTTGGGGGAGGGGACCCACTGGAACAGCTGTTGGGAGACAGATGGTAGCCTCCCGTCAAGGCCATCCAGCGTGTTCTTTAACGTTGGGTTGTTTTACCTCTGAGCGGCACTTTTTTGCACACCATGGGCTAAATGGCCAGGTCACATGGACCCCCGAAGGCTCAGAGAAGGTTGGGGGAGGGGACCCACTGGAACAGCTGTTGGGAGACAGAAGGTAGCCTCCCGTCAAGGCCATCCAGCGTGTTCTTTAACGTTGAGTTCTTTTACCTCTGAGCAGCACTTTTTTGCACACCATGGGCTAAATGGCCAGGTCACATGGACCCCGAAGGCTCAGAGAAGGTTGAGGGAGGGGACCCACTGGAACAGCTGTTGGGAGACAGAAGGTAGCCTCCCGTCAAGGCCATCTAGCGTGTTCTTTAACGTGCACAGGGTATGTCTCTCCCGCACACGGGGTCACGGCTTAACGTCCCATACGACGGACGGCGGCCTTTCCAAGCCCATCGGTGTCCCCTACTGACCGTGGGCAGGGCGGTGAATTTTGCGGAGATAAATCTCAACGCTGACCCAGCTGGGACTCGAACCTGGGAACTACAGATTACGAGCCTGGCGCGCTACCGACTGAGCCACCCCCGCCCCAATAAAAGTGTAATTACGATCGCTTACAAAATTGCAGTTATGACATTTAAAAGTTATCTCAAACTTATTTGATTAAACTTTTGTTTCAATTTGTCATGTTAGAATTTATATTATTAATAGTTCATTTAGAATTTGAAGCTAACCATATCTAGGTGTGTGTTAATTGGATGCTTATTATTTATCGTTTTTTGAAGTCTGTTCACTGTTTTTAGGCAAATTTTTAACTACATATTATTTTTTATTTATTTAAATTTTTTGGGGGTTGGATTGGATTGTTTAACCTCAGAGCGGCACTTTTTTGCACACCATGGGCTAAATGGTCAGGTCACAAGGACCCCGAAGGCTCAGAGAAGGTTGGGGGAGGAGACCCACTGGAACAGATGTTGGAAGACAGATGACAGCCTTCCGTCAAGGACATCCAGCGTGTTCTTTAACGTTGAGTTGTTTTACCTCTGAGCGGCACTTTTTTGCACACCATGGGCTAAATGGCCAAGTCATATGAACCCCGAAGGCTCAGAGAAGGTTGGGAGAGGGGACCCATTGGAACAGCTGTTGGGACACAGATGGTAGCCTTCCGTCAAGGCCATCCAGCGTGTTCTTTAACGTTGGGTTGTTTTACCTCTGAGCGGCACTTTTTGCACACATTGGGCTAAATGGTCAGGTCACATGGACCCCGAAGGCTCAGAGAAGGTTGGGAGAGGGGACCCACTGGAACGGCTGTTGGGAGACAGATGGTAGCCTTCCGTCAAGGCCATCCAGCGTGTTCTTTAACGTTGAGTTCTTTACCTCTGAGCGGCACTTTTTTTGCACACCATGGGCTAAATGGCCAGGTCACATGGACCCCGAAGGCTCAGAGAAGGTTGGGGGAGGGGACCCACTGGAACAGCTGTTGGGAGACAGAAGGTAGCCTCCCGTCAAGGCCATCCAGCGTGTTCTTTAACGTTGAGTTCTTTTACCTCTGAGCGGCACTTTTTTGCACACCATGGGCTAAATGGCCAGGTCACATGGACACCGAAGGCTAGAGAAGGTTGGGGGAGGGGACCCACTGGAACAGCTGTTGGGAGACAGAAGGTAGCCTCCCGTCAAGGGTTGGGTTGGGTTGTTTTACCTCTGAGCGGCACTTTTTTGCACACCAAGGGCTAAATGGCCAGGTCACATGGACCCCGAAGGCTCAGAGAAGGTTGGGGGAGGGGACCCACTGAAACAGCTGTTGGGAGACAGATGGTAGCCTCCCGTCAAGGCCATCCAGCGTGTTCTTTAACGTGCACAGGGTATGGCTCTCCCGCACACGGGGCCACGGCTTAACGTCCCATCCGACGGACGGCGGCATTTCCAAGTCCATCGGTGTCCCCTACTGACCGTGGGCAGGGCGGGGAATTTTGCGGAGATAAATCTCAACGCTGACCCAGCTGGGACTCGAACCTGGGAACTACAGATTACGAGCCTGGCGCGCTACCGACTGAGCCACCCCCGCCCCAATAAAAGTGTAATTACGATCGCTTACAAAATTGCAGTTATGACATTTAAATGTTATCTCAAACTTATTTGATTAAACTTTTGTTTCAATTTGTCATGTTAGAATTTATATTATTAATAGTTCATTTAGAATTTGAAGCTAACCATATCTAGGTGTGTGTTAACTGGATGCTTATTATTTATCATTTTTTGAAGTCTGTTCACTGTTTTTAGGCAAATTTTTAACTACATATTATTTTTTATTTATTTAAATTTTTTGGGGGTTGGATTGAATTGTTTTACCTCAAAGCGGCACTTTTTTGCACACCATGGGCTAAATGGCCAGGTCACATGGACTCCGAAGGCTCAGAGAAGGTTGGGGGAGGGGACCCACTGGAACAGCTGTTGGGAGACAGATGGTAGCCTCCCGTCAAGGCCATCCAGCGTGTTCTTTAACGTGCACAGGGTATGTCTCTTCCGCACACGGGGCCACGGCTTAACGTCCCATACGACGGACGGCGGCCTTTTCAAGCCCATCGGTGTCCCCTACTGACCGTGGGCAGTGTGGGGTAATTTTGCGGAGATAAATCTCAACGCAGACCCAGATAGGCCTCGAACCTGGGAACTGCAGATTACGAGCCTGGCGCGCTACCGACCGTACCGCTCCCTTTTTTTTTGGGGGGGGGGGGGCATTTTTTATACAGTCCTATTCTTGAGGGTGTGCTAGAAGAGTTCAGTGTAAAACAAAACAATTGTTTCTCATGAGAAAAACGGAAAATAAATTTATGCGAACTCTAAGAAATAACATTCACATATGCTGATATTTACTTGCATCATTTTATTTCCCCTTTTCAACGCGAAATTAAGGACTTAATAACGTAATTAAAGTTTTTTTATACTCATATAAATATCCTATTTCGAAAATATCCACCTAAAACTGTAGAAATGTGAACACGCACCAGTTCCAATTAACATTAAGGTTTTATTTTATTTCAAAATAATAGTCATTTTGAAATTTGCATAATGTATAATGTAAGGAATTGAAAGAAATTATAATATTAAAATTCAACAATATTAATAATATAATTCTAATTAAATTATAATTGAACAATATTAATAATATAAATTTTAACACGACAAATTGAAACAAAAGTTTAATCAAATAAGCCTGAGATAAGTTTTAAATGTCATAACTGCAATTTTGCAAATGATCGTAATTACACTTTTATTGCAAGAATTTAATAAATATCATAAAATTGATGCCATTTGCAAAGAAACGATCCAGCTTCCATAACCCTTTAAAACTGAACCAATATTGTTGAAAAGCGCTAAAAAACTTTTTGCGAATGGCATCAATCATTTTTTTTTCACCGGAGATATAATAAACTTGAGCAAAAAAATTATTTCACTTAATCAGTTTCCATATTATTATATGAATCTACCACTTTATAAACTTGTTTAGATGCTATTACTTTTAAATAAAGAAATCAGGATCAAATTAAATCGTTAAAATCAAACTACTCTTCGCAAGTCAAACGAAAGAATAGTTTCTTTTTCCAACTGAAACTTTTTCTTATTGGAAAGAAAAGAATGATTTGAAGACAAAATTTGAGTCTACAGAAACTCAAACAACAGAATTCCGTATCGGAATAATATGACCACCAACCATACTGTATGTATGGTAGGTGGTCACATTATTCTGATACGACTGTGTATGAAGTCCGTCCAACCCAAACTTAAAGGTAAGGAAAAACTTAAATTTTTAGGGAAAAAAATATGCTTAAAGAGCAGCGAGAAAAAATCTCTACTTAAAAACAAAAACTTACATTTCTAAATAAGTGAATTTTAAAAACAAAACTGTGTTTTTAAGAAATCAAGAAAAAATCTTGATTGACCACCAACCATACTGTATGTATGGTAGGTGGTCACATTATTCTGATACGACTGTGTATGAAGTCCGTCCAACCCAAACTTAAAGGTAAGGAAAAACTTAAATTTTTAGGGAAAAAAATATGCTTAAAGAGCAGCGAGAAAAAATCTCTACTTAAAAACAAAAACTTACATTTCTAAATAAGTGAATTTTAAAAACAAAACTGTATTTTTAAGAAATCAAGAAAAAATCTTGATTAAAAAGGGAAAAAAAACTTTTTTAATAATACTAGTAATTGGTAAAAAAATCATATAATTATTCACCAAAAAATTGGAAAAAATGATCCAGATTTATTATATTGCTTATTTGTTTTATGAACCAAAAATTCTTTTCCAGTGAGCCGCTGGTTGGACCTGCCTGGTGGATAAAACTGGCTAAGATGAAATTAACCTGATATTTAGTTTTTAAAACACATTGTTATTAAAGAACACTTTTTTTTTTATCGAATCCAAACCCGAACTAAGGAAAACGTTCAAAAGCCATTTAGGGCTCTCACTCACCGAGGATGTCCGGACGTAGAGCACGAGGTGTAAGTCTTCTTTCCTCCTCTGACGATCTTTTCGGAGTGGTCAGTCGTCTGCGTCTGGAGCCCCCTTCCTCGCGGTGTCCGCTACCTCTGCCCCCAGCGCCTCCATATATATACATCTCCCCCTTCGATGTCAGCCTCCTCGCCGAACAATGCCCCGCAATTAGAGGAAACCCGAGCATTTCCTCCTCCGCCGAAGTTCCGACTGACCCCCTCGAGGACAAGTGAGCCTTTGTCCTCGAGATGGGCCGCTGGTTGGCAAACGCGCGACGCTCAAAACCGACGACTGATGGAGAACCGAACTGAGGGAGGGCACAGAAGAAATCTTTCGGAATCGGTCGCTGTGGCGTCCGAGAGCGGAGATCATTATCTTCGGTGTCGCCGAGTCTACGGCCAGGTGCCTCGGGTCACAGTCGGAGCTGATCGCAGAGGAGATTTCACCTGGGATGAGGAAGATCTGGCGCCAGTCGACGCAGCAACGGTCAACGATGAACATTCGCTCCTCGGCAGGAAACAACGCAACGAGGAGCATTAAGGACTTAATGACCTCCGTCTCACCTCGCTTGCCTACGAAGAAAATGACAAATCTCTTCTGTGAGCAGTCATGAGGAAGGGAAGGACCCTCCGCGGGGCCACCGCTCACCGAAACAGACTCGAAGAGTGCTCACGGCAGTTCTGCTCCCACTCCCAAAGACAACTAACTCCTTTCTGAGTGTGAATTGAGTGAATTATGAAAAGTGTAAATGTATTCATTTAAGCGTTCCTTTGTTAACAGAATAGTATTCCTACTGCAGACATTCAGGAAACAAATGCAGGTATGAATTTACCTCTCGTGGAAACCAAGAATCAGGCACCAGATTCTCTCCAAGTGCAAAGGATTTCCGAATCGCAGAGAATGGCTAAATAATTTGCAGATAAGTTAATAAAAATTTCGGCGGAGGTGGCTCAGTCGGTAGCGCGCCAGACTCGTAATCTCTACTTCTCAGGTTCGAGTCCCAGCTGGGTCAGCGTTGAGATTTATCTTCGCAAAATTCCCCACCCTGCCCACGGTCAGTAGGGGACACCAATGGGCTTGGAAAGGCCGCCGTCCGTCGGATGGGACGTTAAGCCGTGGCCCCGTGTGTGGAAGAGCCATACCGTGTGCACGTTAAAGAACACACTGGATGGCCTTGACGGGAGGCTACCATCTGTCTCCCAACAGCTGTTCCAGTGGGTCCCCTCCCCCAACCTTCTCTGAGCCTTCGGGGTCCATGTGACCTGGCCATTTAGCCCATGATGTGCAAAAAAGTGCCGCTCAGAGGTAAAACAACCCAACATTAAAGAACACGCTGGATGGCCTTGACGGGAGGCTACCATCTGTCTCCCAACAGCTGTTCCAGTGGGTCCCCTCCCCCAACCTTCTCTGAGCCTTCGGGGTCCATGTGACCTGGCCATTTAGCCCATGATGTGCAAAAAAGTGCCGCTCAGAGGTAAAACAACCCAACGTTAAAGAACACGCTGGATGGCCTTGACGGGAGGCTACCATCTGTCTCCCAACAGCTGTTCCAGTGGGTCCCCTCCCCCAACCTTCTCTGAGCCTTCGGGGTCCATGTGACCTGGCCATTTAGCCCATGGTGTGCAAAAAAGTGCCGCTCAGAGGTAAAACAACCCAACGTTAAAGAACACGCTGGATGGCCTTGACGGGAGGCTACATCTGTCTCCCAACAGCTGTTCCAGTGGGTCCCCTCCCCCAACCTTCTCTGAGCCTTCGGGGTCCATGTGACCTGGCCATTTAGCCCATGGTGTGCAAAAAAGTGCCGCTCAGAGGTAAAACAACCCAACACAACCTCCTCCACAGAGGTCTGACAGGACCCTGTCAGTTTATACGCTATAGTAGAAAGGCTATGAGGATGGCAGGAGCTCAGCAGGAAAACAATACAAACATCCATGACGTCCTTACCTTAGGTTCGAATTCCAGGTCCCTTAGATCCATAAAAAAAGCTAACCAGTTGGCCATTAAGCAACAAGAAACGTTTTTTTAAGCATTAATGAAGTAATAATAACAATAAAAATATCTTGCACAAATCATAATTCACATAACAATTCTGAAGGCTAAACGAAACATGCTGACTGACTTTGAACTCCGAAACATATTTTCACTTTATAAGACTTCAATTTGTTAATATCATAACTCCATGTTGTACAGTCGCTCAAAAAAATATCCGAACACTATGGTTGATTACAGAATTCAGAAAAAATATTTGACAACGATTTTTTTTATAGAAAATAGTGATTTGGCAACCTTCGTGTCACGTGATTACAGAATTCAGGAAAAATATCTGGAGCGTGTACAGCAACTGTACACGCTCCAGTTACCGTTCACAGCAAACTGGAGCGTGTGCAGTTACTGCAGACGCTCCAGTTTGCTGTGAACGGTAACTGCACACGCTCCATATCCATTGCATTATATATTCATACGCATTATATATATTAAAAAATATCCGAACACTATGGTTGATTACAGAATTCAGAAAAAATATCTGGCAAAGATTTTTTTAGAAATTAGTGATCTGGCAACCTTCGTGCGAGTTATGTTTATTCCGTTTTATTCGAGTTGTTGGAGTAGGAAAGCGAGTTATGTTTATTCCGTTTTATTCGAGTTGTTGGAGTAGGAAGGCGAGTTAAGTTTATTCCGTTTTATTCGAGTTGTTGGAGTAGGAAGGAGAGTTATGTTTATTCCGTTTTATTCGAGTTGTTGGAGTAGGAAGGCGAGTTATGTTTATTCCGTTTTATTCGTGTTGGAGTAGGAAGACGAGTTATGTTTATTCCGTTTTATTCGAGTTGTTGCAGTAGGAAGGCGAGTTATGTTTATTCCGTTTTATTCGAGTTGTTGGAGTAGGAAGGAGAGTTATGTTTATTCCGTTTTATTCGAGTTGTTGGAGTAGGAAGGTGAGTTATGTTTATTCCGTTTTATTCGAGTTGTTGGAGTAGGAAGGCGAGTTATGTTTATTCCGTTTTATTCGAGTTGTTGGAGTAGGAAGGCGAGTTATGTTTATTCGGTTTTATTCGAGTTGTTGGAGTAGGAAGGCGAGTTATGTTTATTCCGTTTTATTCGAGTTGTTGGAGTAGGAAGGCGAGTTATGTTTATTCCGTTTTATTCGAGTTGTTGGATAGGAAGGCGAGTTATGTTTATTCCGTTTTATTCGAGTTGGAGTAGGAAGGCGAGTTATGTTTATTCCGTTTTATTCGAGTTGTTGGAGTAGGAAGGCGAGTTATGTTTATTCCGTTTTATTCGAGTTGTTGGAGTAGGAAGGCGAGTTATGTTTATTCCGTTTTATTCGAGTTGTTGGAATAGGAAGGCGAGTTATGTTTATTCCGTTTTATTCGAGTTGTTGGATAGGAAGGCGAGTTATGTTTATTCCGTTTTATACGAATTGGAGTAGGAAGGCGAGTTATGTTTATTCCGTTTTATTCGAGTTGTTGGAGTAAGAAGGCGAGTTATGTTTATTCCGTTTTATTCGAGTTGTTGGAGTAGGAAGGCGAGTTATGTTTATTCCGTTTTATTCGAGTTGTTGGAGTAGGAAGGAGAGTTATGTTTATTCCATTTTATTCGTGTTGTTGGAGTAGGAAGGCGAGTTATGTTTATTCCGCTTTATTCGAGTTGTTGGAGTAGGAAGGCGAGTTATGTTTATTCCGCTTTATTCGAGTTGTTGGAGTAGGAAGGCGAGTTATGTTTATTCCGTTTTATTCGAGTTGTTGGAGTAGGAAGGCGAGTTATGTTTATTCCGTTTTATTCGAGTTGGAGTAGAAAGGCGAGTTATGTGTATTCCGTTTTATTCGAGTTGTTGGAGTAGGAAGGCGAGTTCCGTTTATTCCGTTTTATTCGAGTTGGAGTAGGAAGGCGAGTTATGTGTATTCCGTTTTATTCGAGTTGTTGGTGTAGGAAGGCGAGTTATGTTTATTCCGTTTTATTCGAGTTCTTGGAGTAGGAAGGCGAGTTATGTTTATTCCGTTTTATTCGAGTTGTTGGAGTAGGAAGGCGAGTTATGTTTATTCCGTTTTATTCGAGTTGTTGGAGTAGGAAGGCGAGTTATGTTTATTCCGTTTTATTCGAGTTGTTGGAGTAGGAAGGAGAGTTATGTTTATTCCGTTTTATTCGAGTTGTTGGAGTAGGAAGGCGAGTTATGTTTATTCCGTTTTATTCGTGTTGGAGTAGGAAGGCGAGTTATGTTCATTCCGTTTTATTCGAGTTGTTGGAGTAGGAAGGAGAGTTATGTTTATTCCGTTTTATTCGTGTTGTTGGAGTAGGAAGGCGAGTTATGTTTATTCCGTTTTATTCGAGTTGGAGTAGGAAGGCGAGTTATGTTTATTCCGTTTCATTCGAGTTGTTGGAGTAGGAAGGCGAGTTATGTTTATTCCGTTTTATTTGAGTTGTTGGAGTAGGAAGGAGAGTTATGTTTATTCCGTTTTATTCGAGTTGTTGGAGTAGGAAGGCGAGTTATGTTTATTCCGTTTTATTCGAGTTGGAGTAGGAAGGCGAGTTATGTTTATTCCGTTTTATTCGAGTTGTTGGATAGGAAGGCGAGTTATGTTTATTCCGTTTTATTCGAATTGGAGTAGGAAGGCGAGTTATGTTTATTCCGTTTTATTCGAGTTGTTGGAGTAAGGAGGCGAGTTATGTTTATTCCGTTTTATTCGAGTTGTTGGAGTAGGAAGGCGAGTTATGTTTATTCCGTTTTATTCGTGTTGGAGTAGGAAGGCGAGTTATGTTCATTCCGTTTTATTCGAGTTGTTGGAGTAGGAAGGAGAGTTATGTTTATTCCGTTTTATTCGTGTTGTTGGAGTAGGAAGGCGAGTTATGTTTATTCCGTTTTATTCGAGTTGGAGTAGGAAGGCGAGTTATGTTTATTCCGTTTCATTCGAGTTGTTGGAGTAGGAAGGCGAGTTATGTTTATTCCGTTTTATTTGAGTTGTTGGAGTAGGAAGGAGAGTTATGTTTATTCCGTTTTATTCGAGTTGTTGGAGTAGGAAGGCGAGTTATGTTTATTCCGTTTTATTCGAGTTGGAGTAGGAAGGCGAGTTATGTTTATTCCGTTTTATTCGAGTTGTTGGATAGGAAGGCGAGTTATGTTTATTCCGTTTTATTCGAATTGGAGTAGGAAGGCGAGTTATGTTTATTCCGTTTTATTCGAGTTGTTGGAGTAAGGAGGCGAGTTATGTTTATTCCGTTTTATTCGAGTTGTTGGAGTAGGAAGGCGAGTTATGTTTATTCCGCTTTATTCGAGTTGTTGGAGTAGGAAGGCGAGTTATGTTTATTCCGTTTTATTCGAGTTGTTGGAGTAGGAAGGCGAGTTATGTTTATTCCGTTTTATTCGAGTTGTTGGAGTAGGAAGGCGAGTTATGTTTATTCCGTTTTATTCGAGTTGGAGTAGGAAGGCGAGTTATGTGTATTCCGTTTTATTCGAGTTGTTGGAGTAGGAAGGCGAGTTCTGTTTATTCCGTTTTATTCGAGTTGGAGTAGGAAGGCGAGTTATGTTTATTCCGTTTTATTCGAGTTGTTGGTGTAGGAAGGCGAGTTATGTTTATTCCGTTTTATTCGAGTTGTTGGAGTAGGAAGGCGAGTTATGTTTATTCCGTTTTATTCGAGTTGTTGGAGTAGGAAGTCGAGTTATGTTTATTCCGTTTTATTCGAGTTGTTGGAGTAGGAAGGCGAGTTATGTTTATTCCGTTTTATTCGAGTTGTTGGAGTAGGAAGGAGAGTTATGTTTATTCCGTTTTATTCGAGTTGTTGGAGTAGGAAGGCGAGTTATGTTTATTCCGTTTTATTCGTGTTGGAGTAGGAAGGCGAGTTATGTTCATTCCGTTTTATTCGAGTTGTTGGAGTAGGAAGGAGAGTTATGTTTATTCCGTTTTATTCGTGTTGTTGGAGTAGGAAGGCGAGTTATGTTTATTCCGTTTTATTCGAGTTGGAGTAGGAAGGCGAGTTATGTTTATTCCGTTTCATTCGAGTTGTTGGAGTAGGAAGGCGAGTTATGTTTATTCCGTTTTATTTGAGTTGTTGGAGTAGGAAGGCGAGTTATGTTTATTCCGTTTTATTCGAGTTGTTGGAGTAGGAAGGCGAGTTATGTTTATTCCGTTTTATTCGAGTTGGAGTAGGAAGGAGAGTTATGTTTATTCCGTTTTATTCGAGTTGTTGGAGTAGGAAGGCGAGTTATGTTTATTCCGTTTTATTCGAGTTGTTGGAGTAGGAAGGAGAGTTATGTTTATTCCGTTTTATTCGAGTTGTTGGAGTAGGAAGGAGAGTTATGTTTATTCCATTTTATTCGTGTTGTTGGAGTAGGAAGGCGAGTTATGTTTATTCCGCTTTATTCGAGTTGTTGGAGTAGGAAGGCGAGTTATGTTTATTCCGTTTTATTCGAGTTGTTGGAGTAGGAAGGCGAGTTATGTTTATTCCGTTTTATTCGAGTTGGAGTAGAAAGGCGAGTTATGTGTATTCCGTTTTATTCGAGTTGTTGGAGTAGGAAGGCGAGTTCCGTTTATTCCGTTTTATTCGAGTTGGAGTAGGAAGGCGAGTTATGTGTATTCCGTTTTATTCGAGTTGTTGGTGTAGGAAGGCGAGTTATGTTTATTCCGTTTTATTCGAGTTGTTGGAGTAGGAAGGAGAGTTATGTTTATTCCGTTTTATTCGAGTTGTTGGAGTAGGAAGGTGAGTTATGTTTATTCCGTTTTATTCGAGTTGTTGGAGTAGGAAGGCGAGTTATGTTTATTCCGTTTTATTCGAGTTGTTGGAGTAGGAAGGCGAGTTATGTTTATTCCGTTTTATTCGAGTTGTTGGAGTAGGAAGGCGAGTTATGTTTATTCCGTTTTATTCGAGTTGTTGGAGTAGGAAGGCGAGTTATGTTTATTCCGTTTTATTCGAGTTGTTGGATAGGAAGGCGAGTTATGTTTATTCCGTTTTATTCGAGTTGGAGTAGGAAGGCGAGTTATGTTTATTCCGTTTTATTCGAGTTGTTGGAGTAGGAAGGCGAGTTATGTTTATTCCGTTTTATTCGAGTTGTTGGAGTAGGAAGGCGAGTTATGTTTATTCCGTTTTATTCGAGTTGTTGGAATAGGAAGGCGAGTTATGTTTATTCCGTTTTATTCGAGTTGTTGGATAGGAAGGCGAGTTATGTTTATTCCGTTTTATTCGAATTGGAGTAGGAAGGCGAGTTATGTTTATTCCGTTTTATTCGAGTTGTTGGAGTAAGAAGGCGAGTTATGTTTATTCCGTTTTATTCGAGTTGTTGGAGTAGGAAGGCAAGTTATGTTTATTCCGTTTTATTCGAGTTGTTGGAGTAGGAAGGAGAGTTATGTTTATTCCATTTTATTCGTGTTGTTGGAGTAGGAAGGCGAGTTATGTTTATTCCGCTTTATTCGAGTTGTTGGAGTAGGAAGGCGAGTTATGTTTATTCCGCTTTATTCGAGTTGTTGGAGTAGGAAGGCGAGTTATGTTTATTCCGTTTTATTCGAGTTGTTGGAGTAGGAAGGCGAGTTATGTTTATTCCGTTTTATTCGAGTTGGAGTAGAAAGGCGAGTTATGTGTATTCCGTTTTATTCGAGTTGTTGGAGTAGGAAGGCGAGTTCCGTTTATTCCGTTTTATTCGAGTTGGAGTAGGAAGGCGAGTTATGTGTATTCCGTTTTATTCGAGTTGTTGGTGTAGGAAGGCGAGTTATGTTTATTCCGTTTTATTCGAGTTCTTGGAGTAGGAAGGCGAGTTATGTTTATTCCGTTTTATTCGAGTTGTTGGAGTAGGAAGGCGAGTTATGTTTATTCCGTTTTATTCGAGTTGTTGGAGTAGGAAGGCGAGTTATGTTTATTCCGTTTTATTCGAGTTGTTGGAGTAGGAAGGAGAGTTATGTTTATTCCGTTTTATTCGAGTTGTTGGAGTAGGAAGGCGAGTTATGTTTATTCCGTTTTATTCGTGTTGGAGTAGGAAGGCGAGTTATGTTCATTCCGTTTTATTCGAGTTGTTGGAGTAGGAAGGAGAGTTATGTTTATTCCGTTTTATTCGTGTTGTTGGAGTAGGAAGGCGAGTTATGTTTATTCCGTTTTATTCGAGTTGGAGTAGGAAGGCGAGTTATGTTTATTCCGTTTCATTCGAGTTGTTGGAGTAGGAAGGCGAGTTATGTTTATTCCGTTTTATTTGAGTTGTTGGAGTAGGAAGGAGAGTTATGTTTATTCCGTTTTATTCGAGTTGTTGGAGTAGGAAGGCGAGTTATGTTTATTCCGTTTTATTCGAGTTGGAGTAGGAAGGCGAGTTATGTTTATTCCGTTTTATTCGAGTTGTTGGATAGGAAGGCGAGTTATGTTTATTCCGTTTTATTCGAATTGGAGTAGGAAGGCGAGTTATGTTTATTCCGTTTTATTCGAGTTGTTGGAGTAAGGAGGCGAGTTATGTTTATTCCGTTTTATTCGAGTTGTTGGAGTAGGAAGGCGAGTTATGTTTATTCCGTTTTATTCGTGTTGGAGTAGGAAGGCGAGTTATGTTCATTCCGTTTTATTCGAGTTGTTGGAGTAGGAAGGAGAGTTATGTTTATTCCGTTTTATTCGTGTTGTTGGAGTAGGAAGGCGAGTTATGTTTATTCCGTTTTATTCGAGTTGGAGTAGGAAGGCGAGTTATGTTTATTCCGTTTCATTCGAGTTGTTGGAGTAGGAAGGCGAGTTATGTTTATTCCGTTTTATTTGAGTTGTTGGAGTAGGAAGGCGAGTTATGTTTATTCCGTTTTATTCGAGTTGTTGGAGTAGGAAGGCGAGTTATGTTTATTCCGTTTTATTCGAGTTGGAGTAGGAAGGCGAGTTATGTTTATTCCGTTTCATTCGAGTTGTTGGAGTAGGAAGGCGAGTTATGTTTATTCCGTTTTATTTGAGTTGTTGGAGTAGGAAGGAGAGTTATGTTTATTCCGTTTTATTCGAGTTGTTGGAGTAGGAAGGCGAGTTATGTTTATTCCGTTTTATTCGAGTTGGAGTAGGAAGGCGAGTTATGTTTATTCCGTTTTATTCGAGTTGTTGGATAGGAAGGCGAGTTATGTTTATTCCGTTTTATTCGAATTGGAGTAGGAAGGCGAGTTATGTTTATTCCGTTTTATTCGAGTTGTTGGAGTAAGGAGGCGAGTTATGTTTATTCCGTTTTATTCGAGTTGTTGGAGTAGGAAGGCGAGTTATGTTTATTCCGCTTTATTCGAGTTGTTGGAGTAGGAAGGCGAGTTATGTTTATTCCGTTTTATTCGAGTTGTTGGAGTAGGAAGGCGAGTTATGTTTATTCCGTTTTATTCGAGTTGTTGGAGTAGGAAGGCGAGTTATGTTTATTCCGTTTTATTCGAGTTGGAGTAGGAAGGCGAGTTATGTGTATTCCGTTTTATTCGAGTTGTTGGAGTAGGAAGGCGAGTTCTGTTTATTCCGTTTTATTCGAGTTGGAGTAGGAAGGCGAGTTATGTTTATTCCGTTTTATTCGAGTTGTTGGTGTAGGAAGGCGAGTTATGTTTATTCCGTTTTATTCGAGTTGTTGGAGTAGGAAGGCGAGTTATGTTTATTCCGTTTTATTCGAGTTGTTGGAGTAGGAAGTCGAGTTATGTTTATTCCGTTTTATTCGAGTTGTTGGAGTAGGAAGGCGAGTTATGTTTATTCCGTTTTATTCGAGTTGTTGGAGTAGGAAGGAGAGTTATGTTTATTCCGTTTTATTCGAGTTGTTGGAGTAGGAAGGCGAGTTATGTTTATTCCGTTTTATTCGTGTTGGAGTAGGAAGGCGAGTTATGTTCATTCCGTTTTATTCGAGTTGTTGGAGTAGGAAGGAGAGTTATGTTTATTCCGTTTTATTCGTGTTGTTGGAGTAGGAAGGCGAGTTATGTTTATTCCGTTTTATTCGAGTTGGAGTAGGAAGGCGAGTTATGTTTATTCCGTTTCATTCGAGTTGTTGGAGTAGGAAGGCGAGTTATGTTTATTCCGTTTTATTTGAGTTGTTGGAGTAGGAAGGCGAGTTATGTTTATTCCGTTTTATTCGAGTTGTTGGAGTAGGAAGGCGAGTTATGTTTATTCCGTTTTATTCGAGTTGGAGTAGGAAGGAGAGTTATGTTTATTCCGTTTTATTCGAGTTGTTGGAGTAGGAAGGCGAGTTATGTTTATTCCGTTTTATTCGAGTTGTTGGAGTAGGAAGGAGAGTTATGTTTATTCCGTTTTATTCGAGTTGTTGGAGTAGGAAGGAGAGTTATGTTTATTCCATTTTATTCGTGTTGTTGGAGTAGGAAGGCGAGTTATGTTTATTCCGCTTTATTCGAGTTGTTGGAGTAGGAAGGCGAGTTATGTTTATTCCGTTTTATTCGAGTTGTTGGAGTAGGAAGGCGAGTTATGTTTATTCCGTTTTATTCGAGTTGGAGTAGAAAGGCGAGTTATGTGTATTCCGTTTTATTCGAGTTGTTGGAGTAGGAAGGCGAGTTCCGTTTATTCCGTTTTATTCGAGTTGGAGTAGGAAGGCGAGTTATGTGTATTCCGTTTTATTCGAGTTGTTGGTGTAGGAAGGCGAGTTATGTTTATTCCGTTTTATTCGAGTTGTTGGAGTAGGAAGGAGAGTTATGTTTATTCCGTTTTATTCGAGTTGTTGGAGTAGGAAGGTGAGTTATGTTTATTCCGTTTTATTCGAGTTGTTGGAGTAGGAAGGCGAGTTATGTTTATTCCGTTTTATTCGAGTTGTTGGAGTAGGAAGGCGAGTTATGTTTATTCCGTTTTATTCGAGTTGTTGGAGTAGGAAGGCGAGTTATGTTTATTCCGTTTTATTCGAGTTGTTGGAGTAGGAAGGCGAGTTATGTTTATTCCGTTTTATTCGAGTTGTTGGATAGGAAGGCGAGTTATGTTTATTCCGTTTTATTCGAGTTGGAGTAGGAAGGCGAGTTATGTTTATTCCGTTTTATTCGAGTTGTTGGAGTAGGAAGGCGAGTTATGTTTATTCCGTTTTATTCGAGTTGTTGGAGTAGGAAGGCGAGTTATGTTTATTCCGTTTTATTCGAGTTGTTGGAATAGGAAGGCGAGTTATGTTTATTCCGTTTTATTCGAGTTGTTGGATAGGAAGGCGAGTTATGTTTATTCCGTTTTATTCGAATTGGAGTAGGAAGGCGAGTTATGTTTATTCCGTTTTATTCGAGTTGTTGGAGTAAGAAGGCGAGTTATGTTTATTCCGTTTTATTCGAGTTGTTGGAGTAGGAAGGCGAGTTATGTTTATTCCGTTTTATTCGAGTTGTTGGAGTAGGAAGGAGAGTTATGTTTATTCCATTTTATTCGTGTTGTTGGAGTAGGAAGGCGAGTTATGTTTATTCCGCTTTATTCGAGTTGTTGGAGTAGGAAGGCGAGTTATGTTTATTCCGCTTTATTCGAGTTGTTGGAGTAGGAAGGCGAGTTATGTTTATTCCGTTTTATTCGAGTTGTTGGAGTAGGAAGGCGAGTTATGTTTATTCCGTTTTATTCGAGTTGGAGTAGAAAGGCGAGTTATGTGTATTCCGTTTTATTCGAGTTGTTGGAGTAGGAAGGCGAGTTCCGTTTATTCCGTTTTATTCGAGTTGGAGTAGGAAGGCGAGTTATGTGTATTCCGTTTTATTCGAGTTGTTGGTGTAGGAAGGCGAGTTATGTTTATTCCGTTTTATTCGAGTTCTTGGAGTAGGAAGGCGAGTTATGTTTATTCCGTTTTATTCGAGTTGTTGGAGTAGGAAGGCGAGTTATGTTTATTCCGTTTTATTCGAGTTGTTGGAGTAGGAAGGCGAGTTATGTTTATTCCGTTTTATTCGAGTTGTTGGAGTAGGAAGGAGAGTTATGTTTATTCCGTTTTATTCGAGTTGTTGGAGTAGGAAGGCGAGTTATGTTTATTCCGTTTTATTCGTGTTGGAGTAGGAAGGCGAGTTATGTTCATTCCGTTTTATTCGAGTTGTTGGAGTAGGAAGGAGAGTTATGTTTATTCCGTTTTATTCGTGTTGTTGGAGTAGGAAGGCGAGTTATGTTTATTCCGTTTTATTCGAGTTGGAGTAGGAAGGCGAGTTATGTTTATTCCGTTTCATTCGAGTTGTTGGAGTAGGAAGGCGAGTTATGTTTATTCCGTTTTATTTGAGTTGTTGGAGTAGGAAGGAGAGTTATGTTTATTCCGTTTTATTCGAGTTGTTGGAGTAGGAAGGCGAGTTATGTTTATTCCGTTTTATTCGAGTTGGAGTAGGAAGGCGAGTTATGTTTATTCCGTTTTATTCGAGTTGTTGGATAGGAAGGCGAGTTATGTTTATTCCGTTTTATTCGAATTGGAGTAGGAAGGCGAGTTATGTTTATTCCGTTTTATTCGAGTTGTTGGAGTAAGGAGGCGAGTTATGTTTATTCCGTTTTATTCGAGTTGTTGGAGTAGGAAGGCGAGTTATGTTTATTCCGTTTTATTCGTGTTGGAGTAGGAAGGCGAGTTATGTTCATTCCGTTTTATTCGAGTTGTTGGAGTAGGAAGGAGAGTTATGTTTATTCCGTTTTATTCGTGTTGTTGGAGTAGGAAGGCGAGTTATGTTTATTCCGTTTTATTCGAGTTGGAGTAGGAAGGCGAGTTATGTTTATTCCGTTTCATTCGAGTTGTTGGAGTAGGAAGGCGAGTTATGTTTATTCCGTTTTATTTGAGTTGTTGGAGTAGGAAGGCGAGTTATGTTTATTCCGTTTTATTCGAGTTGTTGGAGTAGGAAGGCGAGTTATGTTTATTCCGTTTTATTCGAGTTGGAGTAGGAAGGAGAGTTATGTTTATTCCGTTTTATTCGAGTTGTTGGAGTAGGAAGGCGAGTTATGTTTATTCCGTTTTATTCGAGTTGTTGGAGTAGGAAGGAGAGTTATGTTTATTCCGTTTTATTCGAGTTGTTGGAGTAGGAAGGAGAGTTATGTTTATTCCATTTTATTCGTGTTGTTGGAGTAGGAAGGCGAGTTATGTTTATTCCGCTTTATTCGAGTTGTTGGAGTAGGAAGGCGAGTTATGTTTATTCCGCTTTATTCGAGTTGTTGGAGTAGGAAGGCGAGTTATGTTTATTCCGTTTTATTCGAGTTGTTGGAGTAGGAAGGCGAGTTATGTTTATTCCGTTTTATTCGAGTTGGAGTAGAAAGGCGAGTTATGTGTATTCCGTTTTATTCGAGTTGTTGGAGTAGGAAGGCGAGTTCCGTTTATTCCGTTTTATTCGAGTTGGAGTAGGAAGGCGAGTTATGTGTATTCCGTTTTATTCGAGTTGTTGGTGTAGGAAGGCGAGTTATGTTTATTCCGTTTTATTCGAGTTGTTGGAGTAGGAAGGAGAGTTATGTTTATTCCGTTTTATTCGAGTTGTTGGAGTAGGAAGGTGAGTTATGTTTATTCCGTTTTATTCGAGTTGTTGGAGTAGGAAGGCGAGTTATGTTTATTCCGTTTTATTCGAGTTGTTGGAGTAGGAAGGCGAGTTATGTTTATTCCGTTTTATTCGAGTTGTTGGAGTAGGAAGGCGAGTTATGTTTATTCCGTTTTATTCGAGTTGTTGGAGTAGGAAGGCGAGTTATGTTTATTCCGTTTTATTCGAGTTGTTGGATAGGAAGGCGAGTTATGTTTATTCCGTTTTATTCGAGTTGGAGTAGGAAGGCGAGTTATGTTTATTCCGTTTTATTCGAGTTGTTGGAGTAGGAAGGCGAGTTATGTTTATTCCGTTTTATTCGAGTTGTTGGAGTAGGAAGGCGAGTTATGTTTATTCCGTTTTATTCGAGTTGTTGGAATAGGAAGGCGAGTTATGTTTATTCCGTTTTATTCGAGTTGTTGGATAGGAAGGCGAGTTATGTTTATTCCGTTTTATTCGAATTGGAGTAGGAAGGCGAGTTATGTTTATTCCGTTTTATTCGAGTTGTTGGAGTAAGAAGGCGAGTTATGTTTATTCCGTTTTATTCGAGTTGTTGGAGTAGGAAGGCGAGTTATGTTTATTCCGTTTTATTCGAGTTGTTGGAGTAGGAAGGAGAGTTATGTTTATTCCATTTTATTCGTGTTGTTGGAGTAGGAAGGCGAGTTATGTTTATTCCGCTTTATTCGAGTTGTTGGAGTAGGAAGGCGAGTTATGTTTATTCCGCTTTATTCGAGTTGTTGGAGTAGGAAGTCGAGTTATGTTTATTCCGTTTTATTCGAGTTGTTGGAGTAGGAAGGCGAGTTATGTTTATTCCGTTTTATTCGAGTTGGAGTAGAAAGGCGAGTTATGTGTATTCCGTTTTATTCGAGTTGTTGGAGTAGGAAGGCGAGTTCCGTTTATTCCGTTTTATTCGAGTTGGAGTAGGAAGGCGAGTTATGTGTATTCCGTTTTATTCGAGTTGTTGGTGTAGGAAGGCGAGTTATGTTTATTCCGTTTTATTCGAGTTCTTGGAGTAGGAAGGCGAGTTATGTTTATTCCGTTTTATTCGAGTTGTTGGAGTAGGAAGGCGAGTTATGTTTATTCCGTTTTATTCGAGTTGTTGGAGTAGGAAGGCGAGTTATGTTTATTCCGTTTTATTCGAGTTGTTGGAGTAGGAAGGAGAGTTATGTTTATTCCGTTTTATTCGAGTTGTTGGAGTAGGAAGGCGAGTTATGTTTATTCCGTTTTATTCGTGTTGGAGTAGGAAGGCGAGTTATGTTCATTCCGTTTTATTCGAGTTGTTGGAGTAGGAAGGAGAGTTATGTTTATTCCGTTTTATTCGTGTTGTTGGAGTAGGAAGGCGAGTTATGTTTATTCCGTTTTATTCGAGTTGGAGTAGGAAGGCGAGTTATGTTTATTCCGTTTCATTCGAGTTGTTGGAGTAGGAAGGCGAGTTATGTTTATTCCGTTTTATTTGAGTTGTTGGAGTAGGAAGGAGAGTTATGTTTATTCCGTTTTATTCGAGTTGTTGGAGTAGGAAGGCGAGTTATGTTTATTCCGTTTTATTCGAGTTGGAGTAGGAAGGCGAGTTATGTTTATTCCGTTTTATTCGAGTTGTTGGATAGGAAGGCGAGTTATGTTTATTCCGTTTTATTCGAATTGGAGTAGGAAGGCGAGTTATGTTTATTCCGTTTTATTCGAGTTGTTGGAGTAAGGAGGCGAGTTATGTTTATTCCGTTTTATTCGAGTTGTTGGAGTAGGAAGGCGAGTTATGTTTATTCCGTTTTATTCGTGTTGGAGTAGGAAGGCGAGTTATGTTCATTCCGTTTTATTCGAGTTGTTGGAGTAGGAAGGAGAGTTATGTTTATTCCGTTTTATTCGTGTTGTTGGAGTAGGAAGGCGAGTTATGTTTATTCCGTTTTATTCGAGTTGGAGTAGGAAGGCGAGTTATGTTTATTCCGTTTCATTCGAGTTGTTGGAGTAGGAAGGCGAGTTATGTTTATTCCGTTTTATTTGAGTTGTTGGAGTAGGAAGGAGAGTTATGTTTATTCCGTTTTATTCGAATTGGAGTAGGAAGGCGAGTTATGTTTATTCCGTTTTATTCGAGTTGTTGGAGTAAGGAGGCGAGTTATGTTTATTCCGTTTTATTCGAGTTGTTGGATAGGAAGGCGAGTTATGTTTATTCCGTTTTATTCGAATTGGAGTAGGAAGGCGAGTTATGTTTATTCCGTTTTATTCGAGTTGTTGGAGTAAGGAGGCGAGTTATGTTTATTCCGTTTTATTCGAGTTGTTGGAGTAGGAAGGCGAGTTATGTTTATTCCGCTTTATTCGAGTTGTTGGAGTAGGAAGGCGAGTTATGTTTATTCCGTTTTATTCGAGTTGTTGGAGTAGGAAGGCGAGTTATGTTTATTCCGTTTTATTCGATTTGTTGGAGTAGGAAGGCGAGTTATGTTTATTCCGTTTTATTCGAGTTGGAGTAGGAAGGCGAGTTATGTGTATTCCGTTTTATTCGAGTTGTTGGAGTAGGAAGGCGAGTTCTGTTTATTCCGTTTTATTCGAGTTGGAGTAGGAAGGCGAGTTATGTTTATTCCGTTTTATTCGAGTTGTTGGTGTAGGAAGGCGAGTTATGTTTATTCCGTTTTATTCGAGTTGTTGGAGTAGGAAGGCGAGTTATGTTTATTCCGTTTTATTCGAGTTGTTGGAGTAGGAAGTCGAGTTATGTTTATTCCGTTTTATTCGAGTTGTTGGAGTAGGAAGGCGAGTTATGTTTATTCCGTTTTATTCGAGTTGTTGGAGTAGGAAGGAGAGTTATGTTTATTCCGTTTTATTCGAGTTGTTGGAGTAGGAAGGCGAGTTATGTTTATTCCGTTTTATTCGTGTTGGAGTAGGAAGGCGAGTTATGTTCATTCCGTTTTATTCGAGTTGTTGGAGTAGGAAGGAGAGTTATGTTTATTCCGTTTTATTCGTGTTGTTGGAGTAGGAAGGCGAGTTATGTTTATTCCGTTTTATTCGAGTTGGAGTAGGAAGGCGAGTTATGTTTATTCCGTTTCATTCGAGTTGTTGGAGTAGGAAGGCGAGTTATGTTTATTCCGTTTTATTTGAGTTGTTGGAGTAGGAAGGCGAGTTATGTTTATTCCGTTTTATTCGAGTTGTTGGAGTAGGAAGGCGAGTTATGTTTATTCCGTTTTATTCGAGTTGGAGTAGGAAGGAGAGTTATGTTTATTCCGTTTTATTCGAGTTGTTGGAGTAGGAAGGCGAGTTATGTTTATTCCGTTTTATTCGTGTTGGAGTAGGAAGGCGAGTTATGTTTATTCCGTTTTATTCGAGTTGTTGGAGTAGGAAGGAGAGTTATGTTTATTCCGTTTTATTCGAGATGTTGGAGTAGGAAGGCGAGTTATGTTTATTCAGTTTTATTCGAGTTGGAGTAGGAAGGCGAGTTATGTTTATTCCGTTTCATTCGAGTTGTTGGAGTAGGAAAGCGAGTTATGTTTATTCCGTTTTATTCGAGTTGGAGTAGGAAGGCGAGTTATGTTTATTCCGTTTTATTCGAGTTGTTGGAGTAGGAAGGCGAGTTATGTTTATTCCGTTTTATTCGAGTTGGAGTAGGAAGGCGAGTTATGTTTATTCCGTTTTATTCGAGTTGTTGGAGTAGGAAGGCGAGTTATGTTTATTCCGTTTTATTCGAGTTGGAGTAGGAAGGCGAGTTATGTTTATTCCGTTTTATTCGAGTTGTTGGAGTAGGAAGGCGAGTTATGTTTATTCCGTTTTATTCGAGTTGGAGTAGGAAGGCGAGTTATGTTTATTCCGTTTTATTCGTGTTGGAGTAGGAAGGCGAGTTATATTTATTCCGTTTTATTCGAGTTGGAGTAGGAAGGCGAGTTATGTTTATTCCGTTTTATTCGAGTTGTTGGAGTAGGAAGGCGAGTTATGTTTATTCCGTTTTATTCGAGTTGGAGTAGGAAGGCGAGTTATGTTTATTCCGTTTTATTCGTGTTGGAGTAGGAAGGCGAGTTATGTTTATTCCGTTTTATTCGAGTTGTTGGAGTAGGAAAGCGAGTTATGTTTATTCCGTTTTATTCGAGTTGTTGGAGTAGGAAGGCGAGTTATGTTTATTCCGTTTTATTCGTGTTGGAGTAGGAAGGCGAGTTATGTTTATTCCGTTTTATTCGAGTTGTTGGAGTAGGAAGGCGAGTTATGTTTATTCCGTTTTATTCGAGTTGTTGGAGTAGGAAGGCGAGTTATGTTTATTCCGTTTTATTCGAGTTGTTGGAGTAGGAAGGCAAGTTATGTTTATTCCTGTTTTATTCGAGTTGTTGGAGTAGGAAGGCGAGTTATGTTTATTCCGTTTTATTCGAGTTGTTGGAGTAGGAAGGCGAGTTATGTTTATTCCGTTTTATTCGAGTTGGAGTAGGAAGGCGAGTTATGTTTATTCTCTTTTATTCGAGTTGTTGGAGTAGGAAGGCGAGTTATGTTTATTCCCTTTTATTCGAGTTGTTGGAGTAGGAAGGCGAGTTATGTTTATTCCGTTTTATTCGAGTTGTTGGAGTAGGAAGGCGAGTTATGTTTATTCCGTTTTACTCGAGTTGTTGGAGCAGGAAGGCGAGTTATGTTTATTCCGTTTTATTCGAGTTGTTGGAGTAGGAAGGAGAGTTATGTTTATTCTCTTTTATTCGAGTTGTTGGAGTAGGAAGGCGAGTTATGTTTATTCTCTTTTATTCGAGTTGTTGGAGTAGGAAGGCGAGTTATGTTTATTCCGTTTTATTCGAGTTGTTGGAGTAGGAAGGCGAGTTATGTTTATTCCGTTTTATTCGAGTTGTTGGAGCAGGAAGGCGAGTTATGTTTTTTCCGTTTTATTCGAGTTGTTGGAGTAGGAAGGAGAGTTATGTTTATTCCGTTTTATTCGAGTTGTTGGAGTAGGAAGGCGAGTTATGTTTATTCCGTTTTATTCGAGTTGTTGGAGTAGGAAGGAGAGTTATGTTTATTCCGTTTTATTCGAGTTGTTGGAGTAGGAAGGCGAGTTATGTTTATTCCGTTTTATTCGTGTTGGAGTAGGAAGGCGAGTTATGTTTATTCCGTTTTATTCGAGTTGTTGGAGTAGGAAGGCGAGTTATGTTTATTCCGTTTTATTCGAGTTGGAGTAGGAAGGAGAGTTATGTTTATTCCGTTTTATTCGAGTTGTTGGAGTAGGAAGGCGAGTTATGTTTATTCCGTTTTATTCGAGTTGGAGTAGGAAGGCGAGTTATGTTTATTCCGTTTTATTCGAGTTGTTGGAGTAGGAAGGCGAGTTATGTTTATTCCGTTTTATTCGAGTTGGAGTAGGAAGGCGAGTTATGTTTATTCCGTTTTATTCGTGTTGGAGTAGGAAGGCGAGTTATGTTTATTCCGTTTTATTCGAGTTGTTGGAGTAGGAAAGCGAGTTATGTTTATTCCGTTTTATTCGAGTTGTTGGAGTAGGAAGGCGAGTTATGTTTATTCCGTTTTATTCGTGTTGGAGTAGGAAGGCGAGTTATGTTTATTCCGTTTTATTCGAGTTGTTGGAGTAGGAAGGCGAGTTATGTTTATTCCGTTTTATTCGAGTTGTTGGAGTAGGAAGGCGAGTTATGTTTATTCCGTTTTATTCGAGTTGTTGGAGTAGGAAGGCGAGTTATGTTTATTCCTGTTTTATTCGAGTTGTTGGAGTAGGAAGGCGAGTTATGTTTATTCCGTTTTATTCGAGTTGTTGGAGTAGGAAGGCGAGTTATGTTTATTCCGTTTTATTCGAGTTGGAGTAGGAAGGCGAGTTATGTTTATTCTCTTTTATTCGAGTTGTTGGAGTAGGAAGGCGAGTTATGTTTATTCCCTTTTATTCGAGTTGTTGGAGTAGGAAGGCGAGTTATGTTTATTCCGTTTTATTCGAGTTGTTGGAGTAGGAAGGCGAGTTATGTTTATTCCGTTTTATTCGAGTTGTTGGAGCAGGAAGGCGAGTTATGTTTATTCCGTTTTATTCGAGTTGTTGGAGTAGGAAGGAGAGTTATGTTTATTCTCTTTTATTCGAGTTGTTGGAGTAGGAAGGCGAGTTATGTTTATTCTCTTTTATTCGAGTTGTTGGAGTAGGAAGGCGAGTTATGTTTATTCCGTTTTATTCGAGTTGTTGGAGTAGGAAGGCGAGTTATGTTTATTCCGTTTTATTCGAGTTGTTGGAGCAGGAAGGCGAGTTATGTTTTTTCCGTTTTATTCGAGTTGTTGGAGTAGGAAGGAGAGTTATGTTTATTCCTTTTTATTCGAGTTGTTGGAGTAGGAAGGCGAGTTATGTTTATTCCGTTTTATTCGAGTTGTTGGAGTAGGAAGGAGAGTTATGTTTATTCCGTTTTATTCGAGTTGTTGGAGTAGGAAGGCGAGTTATGTTTATTCCGTTTTATTCGTGTTGGAGTAGGAAGGCGAGTTATGTTTATTCCGTTTTATTCGAGTTGTTGGAGTAGGAAGGCGAGTTATGTTTATTCCGTTTTATTCGAGTTGTTGGAGTAGGAAGGCGAGTTATGTTTATTCCGTTTTATTCGAGTTGTTGGAGTAGGAAGGCGAGTTATGTTTATTCCTGTTTTATTCGAGTTGTTGGAGTAGGAAGGCGAGTTATGTTTATTCCGTTTTATTCGAGTTGTTGGAGTAGGAAGGCGAGTTATGTTTATTCCGTTTTATTCGAGTTGGAGTAGGAAGGCGAGTTATGTTTATTCTCTTTTATTCGAGTTGTTGGAGTAGGAAGGCGAGTTATGTTTATTCCCTTTTATTCGAGTTGTTGGAGTAGGAAGGCGAGTTATGTTTATTCCGTTTTATTCGAGTTGTTGGAGTAGGAAGGCGAGTTATGTTTATTCCGTTTTATTCGAGTTGTTGGAGCAGGAAGGCGAGTTATGTTTATTCCGTTTTATTCGAGTTGTTGGAGTAGGAAGGAGAGTTATGTTTATTCTCTTTTATTCGAGTTGTTGGAGTAGGAAGGCGAGTTATGTTTATTCTCTTTTATTCGAGTTGTTGGAGTAGGAAGGCGAGTTATGTTTATTCCGTTTTATTCGAGTTGTTGGAGTAGGAAGGCGAGTTATGTTTATTCCGTTTTATTCGAGTTGTTGGAGCAGGAAGGCGAGTTATGTTTTTTCCGTTTTATTCGAGTTGTTGGAGTAGGAAGGAGAGTTATGTTTATTCCGTTTTATTCGAGTTGTTGGAGTAGGAAGGCGAGTTATGTTTATTCCGTTTTATTCGAGTTGTTGGAGTAGGAAGGAGAGTTATGTTTATTCCGTTTTATTCGAGTTGTTGGAGTAGGAAGGCGAGTTATGTTTATTCCGTTTTATTCGTGTTGGAGTAGGAAGGCGAGTTATGTTTATTCCGTTTTATTCGAGTTGTTGGAGTAGGAAGGCGAGTTATGTTTATTCCGTTTTATTCGAGTTGTTGGAGTAGGAAGGCGAGTTATGTTTATTCCGTTTTATTCGAGTTGTTGGAGTAGGAAGGCGAGTTATGTTTATTCCTGTTTTATTCGAGTTGTTGGAGTAGGAAGGCGAGTTATGTTTATTCCGTTTTATTCGAGTTGTTGGAGTAGGAAGGCGAGTTATGTTTATTCCGTTTTATTCGAGTTGGAGTAGGAAGGCGAGTTATGTTTATTCTCTTTTATTCGAGTTGTTGGAGTAGGAAGGCGAGTTATGTTTATTCCCTTTTATTCGAGTTGTTGGAGTAGGAAGGCGAGTTATGTTTATTCCGTTTTATTCGAGTTGTTGGAGTAGGAAGGCGAGTTATGTTTATTCCGTTTTATTCGAGTTGTTGGAGCAGGAAGGCGAGTTATGTTTATTCCGTTTTATTCGAGTTGTTGGAGTAGGAAGGAGAGTTATGTTTATTCTCTTTTATTCGAGTTGTTGGAGTAGGAAGGCGAGTTATGTTTATTCTCTTTTATTCGAGTTGTTGGAGTAGGAAGGCGAGTTATGTTTATTCCGTTTTATTCGAGTTGTTGGAGTAGGAAGGCGAGTTATGTTTATTCCGTTTTATTCGAGTTGTTGGAGCAGGAAGGCGAGTTATGTTTTTTCCGTTTTATTCGAGTTGTTGGAGTAGGAAGGAGAGTTATGTTTATTCCGTTTTATTCGAGTTGTTGGAGTAGGAAGGCGAGTTATGTTTATTCCGTTTTATTCGAGTTGTTGGAGTAGGAAGGAGAGTTATGTTTATTCCGTTTTGTTCGAGTTGTTGGAGTAGGAAGGAGAGTTATGTTTATTCCGTTTTATTCGAGTTGTTGGAGCAGGAAGGCGAGTTATGTTTATTCCGTTTTATTCGAGTTGTTGGAGTAGGAAGGAGAGTTACGTTTATTCCGTTTTATTCGAGTTGTTGGAGTAGGAAGGAGAGTTATGTTTATTCCGTTTTATTCGAGTTGTTGGAGCAGGAAGGCGAGTTATGTTTTTTCCGTTTTATTCGAGTTGTTGGAGTAGGAAGGCGAGTTATGTTTATTCCGTTTTATTCGAGTTGTTGGAGTAGGAAGGAGAGTTATGTTTATTCCGTTTTATTCGAGTTGTTGGAGTAGGAAGGCGAGTTATGTTTATTCCGTTTTATTCGAGTTGTTGGAGTAGGAAGGCGAGTTATGTTTATTCCGTTTTATTCGAGTTGTTGGAGTAGGAAGGCGAGTTATGTTTATTCCGTTTTATTCGAGTTGGAGTAGGAAGGCGAGTTATGTTTATTCCGTTTTATTCGTGTTGGAGTAGGAAGGCGAGTTATGTTTATTCCGTTTTATTCGAGTTGTTGGAGTAGGAAAGCGAGTTATGTTTATTCCGTTTTATTCGAGTTGTTGGAGTAGGAAGGCGAGTTATGTTTATTCCGTTTTATTCGTGTTGGAGTAGGAAGGCGAGTTATGTTTATTCCGTTTTATTCGAGTTGTTGGAGTAGGAAGGCGAGTTATGTTTATTCCGTTTTATTCGAGTTGTTGGAGTAGGAAGGCGAGTTATGTTTATTCCGTTTTATTCGAGTTGTTGGAGTAGGAAGGCGAGTTATGTTTATTCCTGTTTTATTCGAGTTGTTGGAGTAGGAAGGCGAGTTATGTTTATTCCGTTTTATTCGAGTTGTTGGAGTAGGAAGGCGAGTTATGTTTATTCCGTTTTATTCGAGTTGGAGTAGGAAGGCGAGTTATGTTTATTCTCTTTTATTCGAGTTGTTGGAGTAGGAAGGCGAGTTATGTTTATTCCCTTTTATTCGAGTTGTTGGAGTAGGAAGGCGAGTTATGTTTATTCCGTTTTATTCGAGTTGTTGGAGTAGGAAGGCGAGTTATGTTTATTCCGTTTTATTCGAGTTGTTGGAGCAGGAAGGCGAGTTATGTTTATTCCGTTTTATTCGAGTTGTTGGAGTAGGAAGGAGAGTTATGTTTATTCTCTTTTATTCGAGTTGTTGGAGTAGGAAGGCGAGTTATGTTTATTCTCTTTTATTCGAGTTGTTGGAGTAGGAAGGCGAGTTATGTTTATTCCGTTTTATTCGAGTTGTTGGAGTAGGAAGGCGAGTTATGTTTATTCCGTTTTATTCGAGTTGTTGGAGCAGGAAGGCGAGTTATGTTTTTTCCGTTTTATTCGAGTTGTTGGAGTAGGAAGGAGAGTTATGTTTATTCCGTTTTATTCGAGTTGTTGGAGTAGGAAGGCGAGTTATGTTTATTCCGTTTTATTCGAGTTGTTGGAGTAGGAAGGAGAGTTATGTTTATTCCGTTTTATTCGAGTTGTTGGAGTAGGAAGGCGAGTTATGTTTATTCCGTTTTATTCGTGTTGGAGTAGGAAGGCGAGTTATGTTTATTCCGTTTTATTCGAGTTGTTGGAGTAGGAAGGCGAGTTATGTTTATTCCGTTTTATTCGAGTTGTTGGAGTAGGAAGGCGAGTTATGTTTATTCCGTTTTATTCGAGTTGTTGGAGTAGGAAGGCGAGTTATGTTTATTCCTGTTTTATTCGAGTTGTTGGAGTAGGAAGGCGAGTTATGTTTATTCCGTTTTATTCGAGTTGTTGGAGTAGGAAGGCGAGTTATGTTTATTCCGTTTTATTCGAGTTGGAGTAGGAAGGCGAGTTATGTTTATTCTCTTTTATTCGAGTTGTTGGAGTAGGAAGGCGAGTTATGTTTATTCCCTTTTATTCGAGTTGTTGGAGTAGGAAGGCGAGTTATGTTTATTCCGTTTTATTCGAGTTGTTGGAGTAGGAAGGCGAGTTATGTTTATTCCGTTTTATTCGTGTTGGAGTAGGAAGGCGAGTTATGTTTATTCCGTTTTATTCGAGTTGTTGGAGTAGGAAGGCGAGTTATGTTTATTCCGTTTTATTCGAGTTGTTGGAGTAGGAAGGCGAGTTATGTTTATTCCTGTTTTATTCGAGTTGTTGGAGTAGGAAGGCGAGTTATGTTTATTCCGTTTTATTCGAGTTGTTGGAGTAGGAAGGCGAGTTATGTTTATTCCGTTTTATTCGAGTTGGAGTAGGAAGGCGAGTTATGTTTATTCTCTTTTATTCGAGTTGTTGGAGTAGGAAGGCGAGTTATGTTTATTCCCTTTTATTCGAGTTGTTGGAGTAGGAAGGCGAGTTATGTTTATTCCGTTTTATTCGAGTTGTTGGAGTAGGAAGGCGAGTTATGTTTATTCCGTTTTATTCGAGTTGTTGGAGCAGGAAGGCGAGTTATGTTTATTCCGTTTTATTCGAGTTGTTGGAGTAGGAAGGAGAGTTATGTTTATTCTCTTTTATTCGAGTTGTTGGAGTAGGAAGGCGAGTTATGTTTATTCTCTTTTATTCGAGTTGTTGGAGTAGGAAGGCGAGTTATGTTTATTCCGTTTTATTCGAGTTGTTGGAGTAGGAAGGCGAGTTATGTTTATTCCGTTTTATTCGAGTTGTTGGAGCAGGAAGGCGAGTTATGTTTTTTCCGTTTTATTCGAGTTGTTGGAGTAGGAAGGAGAGTTATGTTTATTCCGTTTTATTCGAGTTGTTGGAGTAGGAAGGCGAGTTATGTTTATTTCGTTTTATTCGAGTTGTTGGAGTAGGAAGGAGAGTTATGTTTATTCCGTTTTATTCGAGTTGTTGGAGTAGGAAGGCGAGTTATGTTTATTCCGTTTTATTCGTGTTGGAGTAGGAAGGCGAGTTATGTTTATTCCGTTTTATTCGAGTTGTTGGAGTAGGAAGGCGAGTTATGTTTATTCCGTTTTATTCGAGTTGTTGGAGTAGGAAGGCGAGTTATGTTTATTCCGTTTTATTCGAGTTGTTGGAGTAGGAAGGCGAGTTATGTTTATTCCTGTTTTATTCGAGTTGTTGGAGTAGGAAGGCGAGTTATGTTTATTCCGTTTTATTCGAGTTTTTGGAGTAGGAAGGCGAGTTATGTTTATTCCGTTTTATTCGAGTTGGAGTAGGAAGGCGAGTTATGTTTATTCTCTTTTATTCGAGTTGTTGGAGTAGGAAGGCGAGTTATGTTTATTCCCTTTTATTCGAGTTGTTGGAGTAGGAAGGCGAGTTATGTTTATTCCGTTTTATTCGAGTTGTTGGAGTAGGAAGGCGAGTTATGTTTATTCCGTTTTATTCGAGTTGTTGGAGCAGGAAGGCGAGTTATGTTTATTCCGTTTTATTCGAGTTGTTGGAGTAGGAAGGAGAGTTATGTTTATTCTCTTTTATTCGAGTTGTTGGAGTAGGAAGGCGAGTTATGTTTATTCTCTTTTATTCGAGTTGTTGGAGTAGGAAGGCGAGTTATGTTTATTCCGTTTTATTCGAGTTGTTGGAGTAGGAAGGCGAGTTATGTTTATTCCGTTTTATTCGAGTTGTTGGAGCAGGAAGGCGAGTTATGTTTTTTCCGTTTTATTCGAGTTGTTGGAGTAGGAAGGAGAGTTATGTTTATTCCGTTTTATTCGAGTTGTTGGAGTAGGAAGGCGAGTTATGTTTATTCCGTTTTATTCGAGTTGTTGGAGTAGGAAGGAGAGTTATGTTTATTCCGTTTTGTTCGAGTTGTTGGAGTAGGAAGGAGAGTTATGTTTATTCCGTTTTATTCGAGTTGTTGGAGCAGGAAGGCGAGTTATGTTTATTCCGTTTTATTCGAGTTGTTGGAGTAGGAAGGAGAGTTACGTTTATTCCGTTTTATTCGAGTTGTTGGAGTAGGAAGGAGAGTTATGTTTATTCCGTTTTATTCGAGTTGTTGGAGCAGGAAGGCGAGTTATGTTTATTCCGTTTTATTCGAGTTGGTGGAGTAGGAAGGAGAGTTATGTTTATTCCGTTTTATTCGAGTTGTTGGAGTAGGAAGGAGAGTTATGTTTATTCCGTTTTATTCGAATTGTTGGAGTAGGAAGGAGAGTTATGTTTATTCCGTTTTATTCGAGTTGTTGGAGCAGGAAGGCGAGTTATGTTTATTCCGTTTTATTCGAGTTGTTGGAGTAGGAAGGAGAGTTACGTTTATTCCGTTTTATTCGAGTTGTTGGAGTAGGAAGGAGAGTTATGTTTATTCCGTTTTATTCGAGTTGTTGGAGCAGGAAGGCGAGTTATGTTTATTCCGTTTTATTCGAGTTGGTGGAGTAGGAAGGAGAGTTATGTTTATTCCGTTTTATTCGAGTTGTTGGAGTAGGAAGGAGAGTTATGTTTATTCCGTTTTATTCGAGTTGTTGGAGTAGGAAGGCGAGTTATGTTTATTCCGTTTTATTCGAGTTGTTGGAGCAGGAAGGCGAGTTATGTTTTTTCCGTTTTATTCGAGTTGTTGGAGTAGGAAGGAGAGTTATGTTTATTCCGTTTTATTCGAGTTGTTGGAGTAGGAAGGCGAGTTATGTTTATTTCGTTTTATTCGAGTTGTTGGAGTAGGAAGGAGAGTTATGTTTATTCCGTTTTATTCGAGTTGTTGGAGTAGGAAGGCGAGTTATGTTTATTCCGTTTTATTCGTGTTGGAGTAGGAAGGCGAGTTATGTTTATTCCGTTTTATTCGAGTTGTTGGAGTAGGAAGGCGAGTTATGTTTATTCCGTTTTATTCGAGTTGTTGGAGTAGGAAGGCGAGTTATGTTTATTCCGTTTTATTCGAGTTGTTGGAGTAGGAAGGCGAGTTATGTTTATTCCTGTTTTATTCGAGTTGTTGGAGTAGGAAGGCGAGTTATGTTTATTCCGTTTTATTCGAGTTGTTGGAGTAGGAAGGCGAGTTATGTTTATTCCGTTTTATTCGAGTTGGAGTAGGAAGGCGAGTTATGTTTATTCTCTTTTATTCGAGTTGTTGGAGTAGGAAGGCGAGTTATGTTTATTCCCTTTTATTCGAGTTGTTGGAGTAGGAAGGCGAGTTATGTTTATTCCGTTTTATTCGAGTTGTTGGAGTAGGAAGGCGAGTTATGTTTATTCCGTTTTATTCGAGTTGTTGGAGCAGGAAGGCGAGTTATGTTTATTCCGTTTTATTCGAGTTGTTGGAGTAGGAAGGAGAGTTATGTTTATTCTCTTTTATTCGAGTTGTTGGAGTAGGAAGGCGAGTTATGTTTATTCTCTTTTATTCGAGTTGTTGGAGTAGGAAGGCGAGTTATGTTTATTCCGTTTTATTCGAGTTGTTGGAGTAGGAAGGCGAGTTATGTTTATTCCGTTTTATTCGAGTTGTTGGAGCAGGAAGGCGAGTTATGTTTTTTCCGTTTTATTCGAGTTGTTGGAGTAGGAAGGAGAGTTATGTTTATTCCGTTTTATTCGAGTTGTTGGAGTAGGAAGGCGAGTTATGTTTATTCCGTTTTATTCGAGTTGTTGGAGTAGGAAGGAGAGTTATGTTTATTCCGTTTTGTTCGAGTTGTTGGAGTAGGAAGGAGAGTTATGTTTATTCCGTTTTATTCGAGTTGTTGGAGCAGGAAGGCGAGTTATGTTTATTCCGTTTTATTCGAGTTGTTGGAGTAGGAAGGAGAGTTACGTTTATTCCGTTTTATTCGAGTTGTTGGAGTAGGAAGGAGAGTTATGTTTATTCCGTTTTATTCGAGTTGTTGGAGCAGGAAGGCGAGTTATGTTTATTCCGTTTTATTCGAGTTGGTGGAGTAGGAAGGAGAGTTATGTTTATTCCGTTTTATTCGAGTTGTTGGAGTAGGAAGGAGAGTTATGTTTATTCCGTTTTATTCGAATTGTTGGAGTAGGAAGGAGAGTTATGTTTATTCCGTTTTATTCGAGTTGTTGGAGCAGGAAGGCGAGTTATGTTTATTCCGTTTTATTCGAGTTGTTGGAGTAGGAAGGAGAGTTACGTTTATTCCGTTTTATTCGAGTTGTTGGAGTAGGAAGGAGAGTTATGTTTATTCCGTTTTATTCGAGTTGTTGGAGCAGGAAGGCGAGTTATGTTTATTCCGTTTTATTCGAGTTGGTGGAGTAGGAAGGAGAGTTATGTTTATTCCGTTTTATTCGAGTTGTTGGAGTAGGAAGGAGAGTTATGTTTATTCCGTTTTATTCGAGTTGTTGGAGTAGGAAGGCGAGTTATGTTTACTGATACAGACAGGATGTTTTTTGAAATGGTTTAGTATGAAAGTTAATTTAACAAAGGTGGAAATAAGAAATTCAAAAGAGGGCGAAAGTGGCACCATTTGGTTCAAAGAATTTTATCTCTTCCGTTAAATGAAGGAAATAATTCATCAGGTCTTATCAATTGCAAGTATTGCAAGAAGCGTGCAGACAGAGATCAATCTCGACTCACCCCTTGACAACCTAGCGATAAGAACTGTGCCACGCGGATGCGAACTTAAAATTTGTAGATATTAAAATGCGAATTATTAATCAGAGACGTGTGATATCGCTTTTGGAATAATAAAACTTTTTAATATGTTACAATTTAGTTCTGAGAGAAGAATATCCAAATAAATAACGCTGATAATTATTTTTACAGAGCAAACAGTGCAATTCCCAGGGGATAAAATATTTATAACTGCTACATTTAACACTGAGATAATAAATGCTTTTGGCATCCGACAACAAAACGTGTTCCACAGGAGACCTAAGACGGATGTGTGATGAAGAGAGAAAATAATTTCAACGGAAAGTTAATTCCAACTGAAATGCACGACCAATAATCATACAGAACGAAGAGGTAAACTTTAAATGTTTATTTCTTGTTCTGGTAGGACTTTCCACAGATTGTTGAAATAATGTTTTTTGGTAGCGAGGACCATCAATAAATCGTGGTTCTGTGGACAACGATTCTTCTTTTCATTTTCTGCGAGTTGGGTTGTTGTTTGGTTTGTTTTAACTCTGAGCGGCACTTTTTTGCACACCATGGGCTAAATGGCCAGGTCACATGGACCCCGAAGGCTCAGAGAAGGTTGGGGGAGGGGACCCACTGGAAGAGATGTTGGGAGACAGATGGTAGCCTCCCGTCAAGGCCATCCAGCGTGTTCTTTAACGTGCACAGAGTATGGCTCTCCCTTACACGGGGCCACGGCTTAACGTCCCATCCGACGGACGGCGGCCTTTCCAAGCCCATCAGTGTCCCCTACTGACCGTGGGCAGGGCGGGGAATTTTGCGGAGATAAATCTCAACGCTGACCAAGCTGGGACTCGAACCTGGGAACTACAGATTACGAGCCTGGCGCGATACCGACTGAGCCACCCCCGCCCCCATTTTCTGCGGGACAGTCTTTTTAATCATTTACTGCGGGATAGTCCTTCTTCTAGAATAATACAACAACAGCCACCGGCAGAATGTGGGACTTTTTGAAAACAGTTATTTTATCAGCACTGATTACTGCGCTGTCTACCTATGAAACGTGATTGATAACGTGCGTGAAAGATATAAATATATTTCTTGGACTCTTTGACGCAGATTGGGAAAGTATATCCATATATACTGATAATTATTATTATACAGAGTAAGAACCCCCGCTTTATATTACAAAATACATAACACAGGACTTTGCTAAAACCGTTTACGATGTTATATGGACGTTAATGATACGAAGGAGGAAATAAAAATACGAAAAAGGGGTGAAAGTGGCAAGTAGGAGGATAATGGGGGTTCTAACTCAGAGGCGAGTCAATGTTAATCCTATGCCACCCATCACCAGGTGTTCTAAAGAGGGTCTCTTATGTCACCCATACATGTCACCAATCCATTATTTCCCCTCAATATTTTTTCAAAATTACAAATAATTTGTTTCTAAAACAGAGTTTTTTTTATTCACTGTTTTCTTTTATTAAATTTTACCCAATAACATTTTTCTTTTCATAAGGGACCTGGGATCGAGCCCCACATTAGGCATGGATGTGTGTGTGTCGTTTTTCTGCCGAGGTCCTGCCATCCTCTCAGATCTCCTACTGTGGCATATAAACTGACAGGCTCCTGTCAGACCTCTGTGGCAAGCAGCTGCTTCAGGGGGTATTTATTATATTTTTATTATTTCTGCGGGACAGTCTTTTAAATCAGTTACTGCGGAATAGTCCTTCTTCTAGTAAAAATAAGACAACCAACAGTCACGGAGTTAATTAAAAGAAATAAAAATATGTATGTTGAATAAAATCTGTTATTTAATGTCTACGATTATGAAGCAAAAATGGCCTCATAACTTTTCTTTATTAACACTGTACAAAATGATGAAGTTCATAGGGGCGGGGGTGGCTCAGATGGTGGCGCGCCAGGCTCGTAATCTGTAGTTCCCAGGTTCGATTCCCAGCTGGGTCAACGTTGAGATTTATCTCAGCAAAATTCGCCGCCCTGCCAACGGTCAGTAGGGGACACCAGTGGGCTTGGAAAGTCCGCCGTCCGTCGGATGGGATGTTAAGCCGTGACCCCGTGTGCGGGAGAGCCATACCCTGTGCAAGCTAAAGAACATGCTGGATGGCCTTCACAGGAAGCTACCACCTCTATCCTAACAGCTGTTCCAGTGGGTCCCCTCCCCCAACCTTCACTGAGCCTTCGGGGTCCATGTGACCTGGCCATTTAGCCCATGGTGTGCAAAAAAGTGCCGCTCAGAGGTAAAACAATCCAATCCAATCGAATTGTTGAATCGAAGATGAAGACGGAATTTCATTTTTGTGGACTCATCTGCGCTAAATGACCTGCTCATATGGGTTCAAAGCTGGATAGGAGAAATTTAAATTCCCAAAAAGTTTTGTAGAGCAAATTTTAGTTTTCTTTTTCGGCTTATTCGGAATTTAAATCTGTGAAATCAACATGTCATCAGAGGACATTGTTCTATAAGGAAATTCTATTTAACCTTTTTCTTTAATCAGATAAAAAAAAAAAGATATTTTTGTACTCAAATTCTCCTTCCGTGTTTGCCTGTTAACACTTCTCGCAGCCTGCCTCTGCTTTAAGAGTTGTTTTCCCATTTTTTCTTTCGTTTTCCCTCGAAAGTGGAAAGAGAGAAAAAAATCCCTCAACTCTCTTAGCAGCCGCTGTCCTACTCATTTCTTCAAAATAAAAAGATCGCAGATGATCGAAATATTTTCTCATTCTGTGAGACAGAACTTCAAAGCTTTGCCCACACAAGTCGTCGCTATTTGTGGCAGCAGAATCTATTTTCAGTTAGGGAGAAAGCGATTCTGTTGCCACAAACGATTTTATCTTCCGTTGCGACCACTCATTAACGGAACCACATGGTGATGGGAATCCACTTCGGCATTAGACAACGTCGCTTTGTGTCATTTGAAAACACTCGCTTCCCTCTCTTCCTCCTCTTCCCTCAGTGAGGAAGGTGGCATTTCGCATTCTGCAATGAAGGCGTCATCCCATGGGAAGGTTGGGTTGGGTTGTTTTACCTCTGAGCGGCACTTTTTTGCACACCATGGGCTAAATGGCCAGGTCACATGGACCCCGAAGGCTCAGAGAAGGTTGGGGGAGGGGACCCACTGGAACAGCTGTTGGGAGACAGATGGTAGCCTCCCGTCAAGGCCATCCAGTGTGTTCTTTAATGTTGGGTTGTTTTACCTCTGAGCGGCACTTTTTTGCAAAAGATGGGTTAAATGGCCAGGTCACGTTAAGATCGTTGTGAGCTAAATCTAAGATGGTTAAATGGCCAGGTCACGTTAAGATCGTGTGAGCTAACTAAAGATGGTTAAATGGCCAGGTCACGTTAAGATCGTGTGAGCTAACTTCTCTGAGCCCGAAGGCTCAGAGAAGGTTGGGGGAGGGGACCCACTGGAACAGCTGTTGGGAGACAGATGGTAGCCTCCCGTCTAGGCCAACCAGCGTGTTCTTTAACGTGCACAGGGTACGGCTCTCCCGCACATGGGACCACGGCTTAACGTCCCATCCGATGGACGGCGGCCTTTCCAAGCCCATCGGTGTCCCCTACTGACCGTGGGCAGGGCGGGGAATTTTTCGGAGATAAATCTCAACGCTGACCCAGCTGGAACTCGAACTTGGAAACTGCAGATTATGAGCCTGGCGCGCTACCGACTGAGGCACCCCCGCCCCAGCCAGTTTGGGAGAATGTATGGAGGCAGAGCTATTACTCTACTCCCCACCCTCAGCTATCCCATCCCCTGCCCATGTATGCCATCGGGTTCGAGACAAGCTCACCCCCCCCCCCCCATGAGAAGGAATGTCCTACGCCATAAAGCACAAACACACACACACAAAAAAACACTCTAGATCAGGGATTCCCAATGTAGGGTACGACGTAAAATTTTTTGGGGTACAGTCGCTCAAGAAAGTATCCGAACACTATGGCTGATTACAGAATTCAGAAAAATATCTGGCAACGATTTTTTTCTTAGAAAATAGTGATCCGGCAACCTTCGTGTCACGTGATTGCAGAATTCAGGAAAAATATCTGGAGCGTGTACAGCAACTGTACACGCTCCAGTTACCGTTCAGAGCAAACTGGAGCGTGTGCAGTTACTGCACACGCTCCAGTTTGCTGTGAACGGTAACTGCACACGCTCAATATTTCTGTGAGTGAGCCCACACGATCCAGGTCTTTGTGAGCTCACACGATCCAGTGTGCTGTGAACATTAACCGCAACCGCTCCAGTTTGCTGTGAACGGTAACTGCACACGCTCAGTATTTACGTGAGTAAGCCCACACGGTCCAGGTCTTTGTTAGCTCACACGATCCAATGTGCTGTGAACATTAACCGCAACCTCTCCAGTTTGCTGTGAACAGTAACTGCACACGCTCCATATTCATTGCATTATATATTCATACGCATTATATACATTAAAAAACGTATCCGAACACTACGGTTGATTACAGAATACAGAAAAAATATCTGACAACGATTTCTTTAGAAATTAGTGATCTGGCACGAAGGTTGCCAGATAACTAATTTCTAAAAAAATCGTTGTCAGATATTTTTTCTGTATTCTGTAATCAACCATAGTGTTCGGATTCTTTTTTGAGCGACTGTACGCGGTGAGAGCTCAAAGGTCTTAAATCTAGTAACAAAGTCGCTAAGTTGGCATTATTATACTATAACTATAGTTTTATCTATCTATACAAGGGGTATGCCAGTTACATACACATTTCCAGGGGGTACGTGAAGCATAAAAGGTTGAGAACCACTGATATATATGTTTTACTTTATTCCCATTGTTATTCTATAACTATAGTTTTATCTATCTATACAAGGGGTACGCCAGTTACATACACATTTCCATGGGGTACGTGAAGCAAAAAAGGTTGAGAACCACTGATATATATATATAAAAAAAAAAAATACCCCCTCAAGCAGCTGCTTGCCACAGAGGTCTGACAGGAGCCTGTCAGTTTATATGCCAGAGTAGAAGGTCTGAGAGGATGGCAGGACCTCAGCACTGATATATATGTTTTATTTTATTCCCATTGTTATACTATAACTATAGTTTTATCTATCTATACAAGGGGTACGCCAGTTACACGCACATTTCCAGGGGGTACGTGAAGCATAAAAGGTTGAGAACCACGGATATATATATATATGTTTTATTTTATTCCCATTGTTATACTATAACTATAGTTTTATCTATCTATACAAGGGGTACGCCAGTTACATACACATTTCCAGGGGGTACGTGAAGCATAAAAGGTTGAGAACCACTGATATATATTTCATTTTATTCCCATTGTTATACTATAACTATAGTTTTATCTATCTGTACAAGGTGTACGCCAGTTACATAACATTTCCAGGGGGTACGTGAAGCATAAAAGGTTGAGAACCACTGATATATGTTTTGTTTTATTCCCATTGTTATACTATAACTATAGTTTTATCTATCTATGCAAGGTGTACGTCAGTTACATAAACATTTCCAAGGGGTACTTGAAGCATAAAAGGTTCAGAACCACTGATATATATGTTACATTTTATTCCTATTGTTATACTTTAACTATAGTTTTATCTATCTATACAATGGGTAAGCCAGTTACATACACATTTCCAGGGGGTACGTGAAGCATAAAAGGTTGAGAACGACTGATATATATATGTTTTATTTTATTCCCACTGTTATACCATAACTATAGTTTTATCTATCTATACAATGGGTAAGCCAGTTACATACACATTTCCAGGGGGTACGTGAAGCATAAAACATTGAGAACCACTGATACATTTATTTTTTATTTTATTTCCATTGTTACACTATTACTATAGTTTTATCTATCTATACAATGGGTAAGCCAGTTACATACACATTTCCAGGGGGTAAGTGAAGCATAAAAGGTTGAGAACCACTAATATATATATGTTTTATTTTATTCCCATTGTAACTGTAGTTATAGATAAAACTATAGTTATATCTATAACTATAGTTTTATCTATCTATACAAGTGGTACGCCAGTTACATACACATTTCCAGGGGGTACGTGAAGCATAAAAGGTTGAGAACCACTGATATATATATATATATATTTTATTTTATTCCCATTGTTATTCTATAACTATAGTTTTATCTATCTATACAAGGGGTACGCCAGTTACCTACACATTTTCAGGGAGTACGTGAAGCATAAAAGGTTGAGAACCACTGATATATATTTCATTTTATTCCCATTGTTATACTATAACTATAGTTTTATCTATCTGTACAAGGGGTACGCAAGTTACATACACATTTCCAGGGTGTACGTGAAGCATAAAAGGTTGAGAACCACTGATATATATGTTTTATTTTATTCCCATTGTTACAATATTACGATAGTTTTATCTATCAATACAAGGGGTACGCCAGTTACATACACATTTCCGGGGGGTACGTGAAGCATAAAAGGTTGAGAACCACTGATATATATGTTACATTTTATTCCTATTGTTATACTATAACTGTAGTTTTATCTATCTATACAATGGGTAAGCCAGTTACATACACATTTCCAGGGGGTACGTGAAGCATAGAAGTTTGAGAACCACAGATATATATATGTTTTATTTTATTCCCATTGTAACTATAGTTATAGATAAAACTATAGTTATATCTATAACTAGACTTTTATCTATCTATACAAGGGGTAAGCCAGTTACCTACACATTTGCAGGGGGTACGTGAAGCATAAATGGTTGAGAACCACTGATATATTTATTATTTATTTTATTCCCATTGTTACAATATTACGATAGTTTTATCTATCAATACAAGGGGTACGCCAGTTACATACACATTTCCAGGGGGTACGTGAAGCATAAAAGGTTGAGAACCACTGATATATTTATTTTTTATTTTATTCCCATTGTTACAATATTACGATAGTTTTATCTATCAATACAAGGGGTACGCCAGTTACATACACATTTCCAGGGGGTACGTGAAGCATAAAAGGTTGAGAACCACTGATATATTTATTTTTTATTTTATTCCCATTGTTACAATATTACGATAGTTTTATCTATCAATACAAGGGGTACGCCAGTTACATACACATTTCCAGGGGGTACGTGAAGCATAAAAGGTTGAGAACCACTGATATATTTATTTTTTATTTTATTCCCATTGTTACAATATTACGATAGTTTTATCTATCAATACAAGGGGTACGCCAGTTACATACACATTTCCAGGGGGTACGTGAAGCATAAAAGGTTGAGAACCACTGATATATTTATTTTTTATTTTATTCCCATTGTTACAATATTACGATAGTTTTATCTATCAATACAAGGGGTACGCCAGTTACATACACATTTCCAGGGGGTACGTGAAGCATAAAAGGTTGAGAACCACTGATATATTTATTTTTTATTTTATTCCCATTGTTACAATATTACGATAGTTTTATCTATCAATACAAGGGGTACGCCAGTTACATACACATTTCCAGGGGGTACATGAAGCATAAAAGGTTGAGAACCACTGATATATTTATTTTTTATTTTATTCCCATTGTTACAATATTACGATAGTTTTATCTATCAATACAAGGGGTACGCCAGTTACATACACATTTCCAGGGGGTACGTGAAGCATAAAAGGTTGAGAACCACTGATATATTTATTTTTTATTTTATTCCCATTGTTACAATATTACGATAGTTTTATCTATCAATACAAGGGGTTACGCCAGTTACATACACATTTCCAGGGGGTACGTGAAGCATAAAAGGTTGAGAACCACTGATATATTTATTTTTTATTTTATTCCCATTGTTACAATATTACGATAGTTTTATCTATCAATACAAGGGGTACGCCAGTTACATACACATTTCCAGGGGGTACGTGAAGCATAAAAGGTTGAGAACCACTGATATATTTATTTTTTATTTTATTCCCATTGTTACAATATTACGATAGTTTTATCTATCAATACAAGGGGTACGCCAGTTACATACACTTTTCCAGGGGGTACGTGAAGCATAAAAGGTTGAGAACCACTGATATATTTATTTTTTATTTTATTCCCATTGTTACAATATTACGATAGTTTTATCTATCAATACAAGGGGTACGCCAGTTACATACACATTTCCAGGGGGTACGTGAAGCATAAAAGGTTGAGAACCACTGATATATTTATTTTTTATTTTATTCCCATTGTTACAATATTACGAGAGTTTTATCTATCAATACAAGGGGTACGCCAGTTACATACACATTTCCAGGGGGTACGTGAAGCATAAAAGGTTGAGAACCACTGATATATTTATTTTTTATTTTATTCCCATTGTTACAATATTACGATAGTTTTATCTATCAATACAAGGGGTACGGCAGTTACATACACATTTCCAGGGGGTACATGAAGCATAAAAGGTTGAGAACCACTGATATATTTATTTTTTATTTTATTCCCATTGTTACAATATTACGATAGTTTTATCTATCAATACAAGGGGTACGCCAGTTACATACACATTTCCAGGGGGTACGTGAAGCATAAAAGGTTGAGAACCACTGATATATTTATTTTTTATTTTATTCCCATTGTTACAATATTACGATAGTTTTATCTATCAATACAAGGGGTACGCCAGTTACATACACATTTCCAGGGGGTACATGAAGCATAAAAGGTTGAGAACCACTGATATATTTATTTTTTATTTTATTCCCATTGTTACAATATTACGATAGTTTTATCTATCAATACAAGGGGTACGCCAGTTACATACACATTTCCAGGGGGTACATGAAGCATAAAAGGTTGAGAACCACTGATATATTTATTTTTTATTTTATTCCTATTGTTACAATATTACGATAGTTTTATCTATCAATACAAGGGGTACGCCAGTTACATACACATTTCCAGGGGGTACATGAAGCATAAAAGGTTGAGAACCACTGATATATTTATTTTTTATTTTATTCCCATTGTTACAATATTACGATAGTTTTATCTATCAATACAAGGGGTACGCCAGTTACATACACATTTCCAGGGGGTACGTGAAGCATAAAAGGTTGAGAACCACTGATATATTTATTTTTTATTTTATTCCCATTGTTACAATATTACGATAGTTTTATCTATCAATACAAGGGGTACGCCAGTTACATACACATTTCCAGGGGGTACGTGAAGCATAAAAGGTTGAGAACCACTGATATATTTATTTTTCATTTTATTCCCATTGTTACAATATTACGATAGTTTTATCTATCAATACAAGGGGTACGCCAGTTACATACACATTTCCAGGGGGTACATGAAGCATAAAAGGTTGAGAACCACTGATATATTTATTTTTTATTTTATTCCCATTGTTACAATATTACGATAGTTTTATCTATCAATACAAGGGGTACGCCAGTTACATACACATTTCCAGGGGGTACATGAAGCATAAAAGGTTGAGAACCACTGATATATTTATTTTTTATTTTATTCCCATTGTTACAATATTACGATAGTTTTATCTATCAATACAAGGGGTACGCCAGTTACATACACATTTCCAGGGGGTACGTGAAGCATAAAAGGTTGAGAACCACTGATATATTTATTTTTTATTTTATTCCCATTGTTACAATATTACGATAGTTTTATCTATCAATACAAGGGGTACGCCAGTTACATACACATTTCCAGGGGGTACGTGAAGCATAAAAGGTTGAGAACCACTGATATATTTATTTTTTATTTTATTCCCATTGTTACAATATTACGATAGTTTTATCTATCAATACAAGGGGTACGCCAGTTACATACACATTTCCAGGGGGTAGGTGAAGCATAAAAGGTTGAGAACCACTGATATATTTATTTTTTATTTTATTCCCATTGTTACAATATTACGATAGTTTTATCTATCAATACAAGGGGTACGCCAGTTACATACACATTTCCAGGGGGTACGTGAAGCATAAAAGGTTGAGAACCACTGATATATTTATTTTTTATTTTATTCCCATTGTAACAATATTACGATAGTTTTATCTATCAATACAAGGGGTACGCCAGTTACATACACATTTCCAGGGGGTACATGAAGCATAAAAGGTTGAGAACCACTGATATATTTATTATTTATTTTATTCCCATTGTTACAATATTACGATAGTTTTATCTATCAATACAAGGGGTACGCCAGTTACATACACATTTCCAGGGGGTACATGAAGCATAAAAGGTTGAGAACCACTGATATATTTATTTTTTATTTTATTCCCATTGTTACAATATTACGATAGTTTTATCTATCAATACAAGGGGTACGCCAGTTACATACACATTTCCAGGGGGTACATGAAGCATAAAAGGTTGAGAACCACTGATATATTTATGTTTTATTTTATTCCCATTGTTACAATATTACGATAGTTTTATCTATCTATACAAGGGGTAAGCCAGTTACATATACATTTCCAGGGGGTACATGAAGCATAAAATTTTGAGAACCACTGATATATTTATGTTTTATTTTATTCCCATTGTTACAATATTACGATAGTTTTATCTATCTATACAAGGGGTAAGCCAGTTACATACACATTTCCAGGGGGTACATGAAGCATAAAAGGTTGAGAACCACTGATATATTTATGTTTTATTTTATTCCCATTGTTACAATATTACGATAGTTTTATCTATCTATACAAGGGGTAAGCCAGTTACATACACATTTCCAGGGGGTACATGAAGCATAAAAGGTTGAGAACCACTGATATATTTATGTTTTATTTTATTCCCATTGTTACAATATTACGATAGTTTTATCTATTTATACAAGGGGTAAGCCAGTTACATACACATTTCCAGGGGGTACATGAAGCATAAAAGGTTGAGAACCACTGATATATTTATTTTTTATTTTATTCCCATTGTTACAATATTACGATAGTTTTATCTATTTATACAAGGGGTAAGCCAGTTACATACACATTTCCAGGGGGTACGTGAAGCATAAAAGTTTGAGAACCACTGATATATATATATATGTTATATTTTATTCCCATTGTTATACTATAACTGTAGTTTTATCTATCTATACAAGGGGTAAGCCAGTTACATACACATTTCCAGGGGGTACGTGAAGCATAAAAGGTTGAGAACCACTGATATATATATATATGTTTTATTTTATTCCCATTGTTATACTATAACTGTAGTTTTATCTATCTATACAAGGGGTACGCCAGTTACGTACACATTTCCAAGGGGTACGTGAAGCATAAAAGGTTGAGAACCACTGATATATATATATATGTTTTATTTTATTCCCACTGTTATACTATAACTATAGTTTTATCTATCTATACAAGGGGTACGCCAGTTACATACACATTTCCAAGGGGTACGTGAAGCATAAAAGGTTGAGAACCACTGATATATATATATATGTTTTATTTTATTCCCATTGTTATACTATAACTGTAGTTTTATCTATCTATACAAGGGGTAAGCCAGTTACATACATATTTATAGGGGGTACGTGAAGCATAAAAGGTTGAGAACCACTGATATATATATATATGTTTTATTTTATTCCCATTGTTATACTATAACTGTAGTTTTATCTATCTATACAAGGGGTAAGCCAGTTACATACACATTTCCAGGGGGTACGTGAAGCATAAAAGGTTGAGAACCACTGATATATATGTTTTATTTTATTCCCACTGTTATACTATAACTATAATTTTATCTATCTATTACAATGGGTAATCCAGTTACATACATATTTCCAGGGGGTACGTGAAGCATAGAAGTTTGAGAACCACTGATATATATATATGCTTTATTTTATTCCCATTGTAACTATAGTTATAGATAAAACTATAGTTATATCTATAACTATAGTTTTATCTATCTATACAAGGGGTACGCCAGTTACATACACATATCCAGGGGGTACGTGAAGCATAAAAGGTTGAGAACCACTGATATATATGTTTCATTTTATTCCCATTGTTATACTATAACTATAGTTTTATCTATCTATACAAGGGGTACGAAAGTTACATGCACATTTCCAAGGGGTACTTGAAGCATAAAAGATTGAGAACCACTGATATATATATATATGTTTTATTTTATTCCCATTGTAACTATAGTTATAGATAAAACTATAGTTATATCTATAACTATAGTTTTATCTATCTATACAAGGGGTAAGCCAGTTACATACACATTTCCAAGGGGTACGTGAAGCATAAAAGGTTGAGAACCACTGATATATATATGTTTTATTTTATTCCCATTGTTATACTAAAACTGTAGTTTTATCTATCTATGCGAGGGGTAAGCCAGTTACATACACATTTCCAGGGGGTACGTGAAGCATAAAAGGTTGAGAACCACTGATATATTTATTTTTTATTTTATTCCCATTGTTACAATATTACGATAGTTTTATCTATCTATACAAGGGGTAAGCCAGTTACATACACATTTCCAGGGGGTACGTGAAGAATAAAAGGTTGAGAACATCTGATATATTTATGTTTTATTTTATTCCCATTGTTATACTATAACTGTAGTTTTATCTATCTATACAAGGGGTACGCCAGTTACATAACCATTTCCAGGGGGTACGTGAAGCATAAAAGGTTGAGAACCACTGATATATATATGTTTTATTTTATTCCCACTGTTATACTATAACTATAATTTTATCTATCTATACAATGGGTAATCCAGTTACATACATATTTCCAGGGGGTACGTGAAGCATAGAAGTTTGAGAACCACTGATATATATATATGCTTTATTTTATTTCCATTGTAACTATAGTTATAGATAAAACTATAGTTATATCTATAACTATAGTTTTATTTATCTATACAAGGGGTACGCCAGTTACATGCACATTTCCAAGGGGTATTTGAAGCATAAAAGATTGAGAACCACTGATATATATATATATATGTTTTATTTTATTCCCATTGTAACTATAGTTATAGATAAAACTATAGTTATATCTATAACTATAGTTTTATCAATCTATACAAGGGGTAAGCCAGTTACATAGAAATTTCCAGGGGGTACGTGAAGCATAAAAGGTTGAGAACAACTGATATATTTATGTTTTATTTTACTCCCATTGTTATACTATAACTATAGTTTTATCTATCTATACAAGGGGTACGCCAGTTACATATACATTTCCAGGGGGTACGTGAAGCATAAAAGGTTGAGAACCACTGATATATATTTCATTTTATTCCCATTGTTATACTATAACTATAGTTTTATCTATCTGTACAAGGTGTACGCCAGTTACATACACATTTCCAAGGGGTACGTGAAGCATAAAAGGTTGAGAACCACTGATATATATGTTTTGTTTTATTCCCATTGATATACTATAACTATAGTTTTATCTATCTATGCAAGGTGTACGTCAGTTACATAAACATTTCCAAGGGGTACTTGAAGCATAAAAGGTTGAGAACCACTGATATATATGTTACATTTTATTCCTATTGTTATACTTTAACTATAGTTTTATCTATCTATACAATGGGTAAGCCAGTTACATACACATTTCCAGGGGGTACGTGAAGCATAAAAGGTTGAGAACCACTGATATATATATGTTTTATTTTATTCCCACTGTTATACTATAACTATAGTTTTATCTATCTATACAATGGGTAATCCAGTTACATACACATTTGCAGGGGGTACGTGAAACATAGAAGTTTGAGAACCACTGATATATATATGTTTTATTTTATTCCCATTGTAACTATAGTTATAGATAAAACTATAGTTATATCTATAACTAGACTTTTATCTATCTATACAAGGGGTAAGCCAGTTACATACACAATTCCAGGGGGTACGTGAAGCATAAAAGGTTGAGAACCACTGATATATTTATTTTTTATTTTATTCCCATTGTTACAATATTACGATAGTTTTATCTATCAATACAAGGGGTACGCCAGTTACATACACATTTCCAGGGGGTACGTGAAGCATAAAAGGTTGAGAACCACTGATATATATATATATGTTTTATTTTATTCCCATTGTTATACTCCAACTATAGTTTTATCTATCTATACAAGGGATAAGCCAGTTACATACACATTTCCAGGGGGTACGTGAAGCATAAAAGTTTGAGAACCACTGATATATATATGTTTCATTTTATTCCCATTGTAACTATAGTTATAGATAAAACTATAGTTATATCTATAACTAGACTTTTATCTATCTATACAAGGGGTAAGCCAGTTACATACACATTTCCAGGGTGTACGTGAAGCATAAAAGGTTGATACTGATATATATATGTTACCACTGATATATACCACTGATATATATATGTTCTATTTTATTCCCATTGTTATACTATAGCTATAGTTTTATCTATCTATACAATGGGTAAGCCAGTTACATACACATTTCCAGGGGGTAAGTGAAGCATAAAAGGTTGAGAACCACTAATATATATATGTTTTATTTTATTCCCATTGTAACTGTAGTTATAGATAAAACTATAGTTATATCTATAACTATAGTTTTATCTATCTATACAAGGGGTAAGCCAGCTACATACACATTTCCAGGGGGTACGTGAAGCATAAAACATTGAGAACCACTGATACATTTATTTTTTATTTTATTTCCATTGTTACACTATTACTATAGTTTTATCTATCTATACAATGGGTAAGCCAGTTACATACACATTTCCAGGGGGTAAGTGAAGCATAAAAGGTTGAGAACCACTAATATATATGTTTTATTTTATTCCCATTGTTATTCTATAACTATAGTTTTATCTATCTATACAAGGGGTACGCCAGTTACCTACACATTTTCAGGGAGTACGTGAAGCATAAAAGGTTGAAACCACTGATATATATATGTTTTATTTTACTCCCATTGTTATACTATAACTATAGTTTTATCTATCTATACAAGGGGTACGCCAGTTACATACACATTTCCAGGGGGTACGTGAAGCATAAAAGTTTGAGAACCACTGATATATATTTCATTTTATTCCCATTGTTATACTATAACTATAGTTTTATCTATCTGTACAAGGTGTACGCCAGTTACATACACATTTCCAGGGGGTACGTGAAGCATAAAAGGTTGAGAACCACTGATATATATGTTTTGTTTTATTCCCATTGTTATACTATAACTATAGTTTTATCTATCTGTACAAGGTGTACGCCAGTAACAAACATTTCCAAGGGGTACTTGAAGCATAAAAGGTTGAGAACCACTGATATATATGTTACATTTTATTCCTATTGTTATACTATAACTATAGTTTTATCTATCTATACAATGGGTAAGCCAGTTACATACACTTTTCCAGGGGGTACGTGAAGCATAGAAGTTTGAGAACCACAAATATATATATGTTTTATTTTATTCCCATTGTAACTATAGTTATAGATAAAACTATAGTTATATCTATAACTAGACTTTTATCTATCTATACAAGGGGTAAGCCAGTTACATACACATTTCCAGGGGGTACGTGAAGCATAAAAGTTTGAGAACCACTGATATATATATATGTTCTATTTTATTCCCATTGTTATACTATAATTATAGTTTTATTTATCTATACAAGGGGTAAGCCAGTTACCTACACATTTGCAGGGGGTACGTGAAGCATAAAAGGTTGAGAACCACTGATATATTTATTATTTATTTTATTCCCATTGTTACAATATTACGATAGTTTTATCTATCAATACAAGGGGTACGCCAGTTACATACACATTTCCAGGGGGTACATGAAGCATAAAAGGTTGAGAACCACTGATATATTTATTTTTTATTTTATTCCCATTGTTACAATATTACGATAGTTTTATCTATCAATACAATGGGTACGCCAGTTACCTACACATTTCCAGGGGGTACATGAAGCATAAAAGGTTGAGAACCACTGATATATTTATGTTTTATTTTATTCCCATTGTTACAATATTACGATAGTTTTATCTATTTATACAAGGGGTAAGCCAGTTACATACACATTTCCAGGGGGTACGTGAAGCATAAAAGTTTGAGAACCACTGATATATATATATATGTTTTATTTTATTCCCATTGTTATACTATAACTGAAGTTTTATCTATCTATACAAGGGGTAAGCCAGTTACATACACATTTCCAGGGGGTACGTGAAGCATAAAAGGTTGAGAACCACTGATATATATATATATGTTTTATTTTATTCCCATTGTTATACTATAACTGTAGTTTTATCTATCTATACAAGGGGTAAGCCAGTTACATACACATTTCCAGGGGGTACGTGAAGCATAAAAGGTTGAGAACCACTGATATATATATATATATGTTTTATTTTATTCCCATTGTTATACTATAACTATAGTTTTATCTATCTATACAAGGGGTACGCCAGTTACCTACACATTTCCAGGGGGTACATGAAGCATAAAAGGTTGAGAACCACTGATATATATGTTACATTTTATTCCTATTGTTATACTATAACTATAGTTTTATCTATCTATACAATGGGTAAGCCAGTTACATACACTTTTCCAGGGGGTACGTGAAGCATAGAAGTTTGAGAACCACAAATATATATATGTTTTATTTTATTCCCATTGTAACTATAGTTATAGATAAAACTATAGTTATATCTATAACTAGACTTTTATCTATCTATACAAGGGGTAAGCCAGTTACATACACATTTCCAGGGGGTACGTGAAGCATAAAAGTTTGAGAACCACTGATATATATATATGTTCTATTTTATTCCCATTGTTATACTATAACTATAGTTTTATTTATCTATACAAGGGGTAAGCCAGTTACCTACACATTTGCAAGGGGTACGTGAAGCATAAAAGGTTGAGAACCACTGATATATTTATTATTTATTTTATTCCCATTGTTACAATATTACGATAGTTTTATCTATCAATACAAGGGGTACGCCAGTTACATACACATTTCCAGGGGGTACATGAAGCATAAAAGGTTGAGAACCACTGATATATTTATTTTTTATTTTATTCCCATTGTTACAATATTACGATAGTTTTATCTATCAATACAATGGGTACGCCAGTTACCTACACATTTCCAGGGGGTACATGAAGCATAAAAGGTTGAGAACCACTGATATATTTATGTTTTATTTTATTCCCATTGTTACAATATTACGATAGTTTTATCTATTTATACAAGGGGTAAGCCAGTTACATACACATTTCCAGGGGGTACGTGAAGCATAAAAGTTTGAGAACCACTGATATATATATATGTTTTATTTTATTCCCATTGTTATACTATAACTGTAGTTTTATCTATCTATACAAGGGGTAAGCCAGTTACATACACATTTCCAGGGGGTACGTGAAGCATAAAAGGTTGAGAACCACTGATATATATATATATGTTTTATTTTATTCCCATTGTTATACTATAACTGTAGTTTTATCTATCTATACAAGGGGTACGCCAGTTACCTACACATTTCCAGGGGGTACATGAAGCATAAAAGGTTGAGAACCACTGATATATTTATTTTTTATTTTATTCCCATTGTTACAATATTACGATAGTTTTATCTATCTATACAAGGGGTAAGCCAGTTACATACACATTTCCAGGGGGTACGTGAAGCATAAAAGGTTGAGAACCACTGATATATATATGTTTTATTTTATTCCCATTGTTACACTATTACTATAGTTTTATCTATCTATACAAGGGGTACGCCAGTTACATACACATTTCCAGGGGATACGTGAAGCATAGAAGTTTGAGAACCACTGATATATATATATATGTTTTATTTTATTCCCATTGTAACTATAGTTATAGATAAAACTATAGTTATATCTATAACTATAGTTTTATCTATCTATACAAGGGGTACGCCATTTACATACACATTTCCAGTTGGTACGTGAAGCATAAAAGTTTGAGAACCACTTATCTATATATTTTATTTTATTCCCATTGTTTTACTATAACTATAGTTTCATCTATCTGTACAAGGTGTACGCCAGTTACATACACATTTCCTGGGGGTACGTGAAGCATAAAAGGTTGAGAAACACCGATATATATGTTTTATTTTATTCCCATTGTTATACTATAACTATATTTTATCTATCTATACACGGGGTACGCCAGTTACATACACATTTCCAAGGGGTACTTGAAGCATAAAAGGTTGAGAACCACTGATATATTTATTTTTTATTTTATTCCCATTGTTATACTATGACTATAGTTTTATCTATCTATACCATGGGTAAGCCAGTTACATACACATTTCCAGGGGGTACGTGAAGCATAAAAGGTTGAGAACCACTGATATATATATGTTTTATTTTATTCCCATTGTTATACTCCAACTATAGTTTTGTCTATCTATACAAGGGGTAAGCCAGTTACATACACATTTCAGGGGGTACGTGAAGCATAAAAGGTTGAGAACCACTGATATATATATGTTTTATTTTATTCCCATTGTTATACTATAACTATAGTTTTATCTATCTATACAAGGGGTAAGCCAGTTACAAACACATTTCCAGGGGGTATGTGTTTGTAACTGGCTTATATATGATATATATATGTTTTATTTTATTCCCATTGTAAATATAGTTATAGATAAAACTATAGTTATATCTATAAGTAGAGTTTTATCTATCTATACAAGGGGTAAGCCAGTTACATACACATTTCCAGGGGGTACGTGAAGCATAAAAGGTTGAGAACAACTGATATATTTATGTTTTATTTTATTCCCATTGTTATACTATAACTATAGTTTTATCTATCTATACAAGGGGTACGCCAGTTACATACACATTTCCAGTTGGTACGTGAAGCATAAAAGTTTGAGAACCACTTATATATATATTTCATTTTATTCCCATTGTTATACTATAACTATAGTTTCATCTATCTGTACAAGGTGTACGCCAGTTACATACACATTTCCTGGGGGTACGTGAAGCATAAAAGGTTGAGAAACACCGATATATATGTTTTATTTTATTCACATTGTTATACTATAACTATATTTTATCTATCTATACAAGGGGTACGCCACTTACATACACATTTCCAAGGGGTACTTGAAGCATAAAAGGTTGAGAACCACTGATATATATTTTTTTTTTTTATTCCCATTGTTATACTATAACTATAGTTTTATCTATCTATACCATGGGTAAGCCAGTTACATACACATTTCCAGGGGGTACGTGAAGCATAAAAGGTTGAGAACCACTGATATATATATGTTTTATTTTATTCCCATTGTTATACTCCAACTATAGTTTTGTCTATCTATACAAGGGGTAAGCGAGTTACATACACATTTCCAGGGGGTACGTGAAGCATAAAAGGTTGACAACCACTGATATATATATGTTTTATTTTATTCCCATTGTTATACTATAACTATAGTTTTATCTATCTATACAAGGTAATCTATCTATACAAGGTAAGCCAGTTACATACACATTTCCTGGGGGTACGTGAATAATAAAAGGTTGAGAACATCTGATATATTTATGTTTTATTTTTTTCCCATTGTTATACTATAACTATAGTTTTTATCTATCTCTACAAGGGGTACGCCAGTTACATACACATTTCCAGGGGGTACGTGAAGCATAAAAGTTTGAGAACCACTGATATATATATGTTATATTTTATTCCCATTGTTATAGTATAACTATAGTTTTATCTATCTATACAATTTGTAAGCCAGTTACAAACACATTTCCAGGGGGTACGTGAAGCATAAAAGTTTGAGAACCACTGATATATATATGTTTTATTTTATTCCCATTGTAAATATAGTTATAGATAAAACTATAGTTATATCCATAACTAGAGTTTTATCTATCTATACAAGGGGTAAGCCAGTTACATACACATTTCCAGGGGGTACGTGAAGCATAAAAGGTTGAGAACAACTGATATATTTATGTTTTATTTTATTCCCATTGTTATACTATAACTATAGTTTTATCTATCTATACAAGGGTTACGCCAGTTACATACACATTTCCAGTTGGTACGTGAAGCATAAAAGTTTGAGAACCACTTATATATATATTTCATTTTATTCCCATTGTTATACTATAACTATAGTTTCATCTATCTGTACAAGGTGTACGCCAGTTACATACACATTTCCTGGGGGTACGTGAAGCATAAAAGGTTGAGAAACACCGATATATATGTTTTATTTTATTCCCATTGTTATACTATAACTATATTTTATCTATCTATACAAGGGGTACGCCAGTTACACACACATTTCCAAGGGGTACTTGAAGCATAAAAGGTTGAGAACCACTGATATATTTATTTTTTATTTTATTCTCATTCTTATAATATAACTATAATTTTATCTATCTATACAAGGGGTACGCCGGTTACATACACATTTCCAAGGGGTACTGGAGGCATAAAAGGTTGAGAACCACTGATATATGTTTTATTTTATTCGAATTTTATACTATAACTAGAGTTTTATCTATCTATACAAGGGGTACGCCAGTTACTAACACATTTCCAGGGGGTACGTGAAGCATACAAGGTTGAGAACCACTGATATATATGTTTTATTTTATTTCCATTGTTATACTATAATTATAGTTTTATATATCTATACAAGGGGTACGCCAGTTACATACACATTTCCAGGGGGTACGTAAGCATAAAAATTTGAGAACCACTGATATATATGTTTTATTTTATTCCCATTGTTATACTATAACTATAGTTTTATCTATCTATACAAGGGGTTCGCTAGTTACATACACATTTACAATGGTTACGTGAAGCATAAAAGTTTGAGAAACACTGATATATATATATATGTTTTATTTTTTTCCCATTGTTATATATCAACTACAGTTTTATCTATCTATACAAGGGGTACGTCAGTTACATACACATTTCCAGGGGGTAAAAGGTTGAGATCCACTGATAGAAAAAAAGGTTGCATAAAAGGTTGAGAACCACTGATATATATGTTTTATTTTATTCCCATTGATATACTATAACTATAGTTTTTTTCTATCTATACATAGGGTACGCCAGTTACATACACATTTCCAGGGGGTACGTGAAGCATAAAAGGTTGAGAACCACTGATATGTATTTCATTTTATTCCCATTGTTATACTATAACTATAGATTTTTCTATCTATACAAGGTGTACGTCAGTTACATACACATTTCCAAGGGGTACTTGAAGCATAAAAGGTTGAGAACCACTGATATATATGTTACATTTTATTCCCATTGTTATACTATAACTATAGATTTATCTATCTATACAAGGTGTACGTCAGTTACATACACATTTCCAAGGGGTACTTGAAGCATAAAAGGTTGAGAACCACTGATATATATGTTACATTTTATTCCCATTGTTATACTTTAACTATAGTTTTATCTATCTATACAAGGGGTACGCCAATTACATACACATTTCCAGGGGGTACGTGAAGCATAAAAGGTTGAGAACCACTGATATATATTTCATTTTGTTCCCATTGTTACACTATTACTATAGTTTTATCTATCTATACAAAGGTACGCCAGTTACATACACATTTGCAGGGGATACGTGAAGCATAAAAGTTTGAGAACCACTGATATATGTATGTTTTATTTTATTCCCATTGTTATACTATAACTATAGTTTTATCTATCTATACAAGGTGTAAGCCAGTTACATACACATTTCCAGGGTGTACGTGAAGCATAAAAGTTTGAGAATCACTGATATATATTTCATTTTATTCCCATTGTTATACTATAACTATAGTTTTATCTATCTGTACAAGGGGTACGCCAGTTACATACACATTTAGAAGGGTTACGTGAAGCATAAAATGTTGAGAAACACTGATATATATCTATGTTTTATTTTATTCCCATTGTTATATATCAACTATAGTTTTATCTATCTATACAAGGGGTACGTCAGTTACATACACATTTCCAGGGGGTAAAAGGTTGAGATCCATTGATAGAAAAAAAGGTTGCATAAAAGGTTGAGAACCACTGATATATATGTTTTATTTTATTCCCATTGTTATACTATAACTATAGTTTTATCTATCTATACATACACATTTCCAAGGGGTACTTGAAGCATAAAAGGTTGAGAACCCCTGATATATGTTTTATTTTATTCTCATTGTTATACTATAACTATAGTTTTTTCTATCTATACAAGGGGTACGCCAGTTACATACACATTTCCAGGGGGTACGTGAAGCATAAAAGGTTGAGAACCACTGATATATATTTCATTTTATTCCCATTGTTATACTATAACTATAGTTTTATCTATCTGTACAAGGTGTACGGCAGTTACATACACATTTCCAGGGGGTACGTGAAGCATAAAAGGTTGAGAACCACTGATATATATGTTTTATTTTATTCCCATTATTATACTATAACTATAGTTTTATCTATCTATAGAAGGTGTACGTCAGTTACATACACATTTCCAAGGGGTACTTGAAGCATAAAAGGTTGAGAACCACTGATATATATGTTACATTTTATTCCCATTGTTATACTATAATTATTGTTTTATCTATCTATACAAGGGTTACGCCAGTTACATACACATTTCCAAGGGGTACTTGAATCATAAAAGGTTGAGAACCACTGATATATATGTTTTATTTTATTCCCATTGTTATACTATAACTATAGGTTTTTCTATCTATACAAGGGGTACGCCAGTTACATACACATTTCCAGAGGGTACGTGAAGCATAAAAGTTTGAAAACCACTGATATATATATGTTTTATTTTATTCCCATTGTTATACTATAACTATAGTTTTATCTATCTATACAAGGGGTACGCCAGTTACATACACATTTCCAAGGGGTACTTGAAGCATAAAAGGTTGAGAACCACTGATATATATGTTTTATTTTATTTCCATTGTTATACTATAACTATAATTTTATCTATCTATGCAAGGGGTACGCCAGTTACATACCCATTTCCAGGGGGTACGTGAAGCATAAAAGTTTGAGAACCACTGATATATATGTTTTATTTTAGTCCCATTGTTATACTATAACTATAGTTTTGTCTATCTATACAAGAGGTACGCCAGTTACATACACATTTCCAAGGGGTACTTGAAGCATAAAAGGTTGAGAACCACTGATATATGTGTTTTATTTTATTCCCATTGTTACCCTATAACTATAGTTTTATCTATCTATACAAGGGGTACGCCAGTTACATACACATTTCCAAGGGGTACTTGAAGCATAGAAGGTTGAGAACCAGTGATATATATGTTTTATTTTATTCCCATTGTTATACTATAACTATAGTTTTATCTATCTATGCAAGGGGTAGGCCAGTTACATACATATTCCAGGGGGTACGTGAAGCATAAAAGTTTGAGAACTACTGATTTATTTATGTTTTATTTTATTCCCATTGTTACACTATTACTATATTTTTATCTATCTATTCAAGAGGTACGCCAGTTACATACACATTTCCAAGGGGTACTTGAAGCATAAAATGTGAGAACCACTGATATATGTGTTTTATTTTAGTCCCGTTGTTATACTATAACTATAGTTTTTTTCTATCTATACAAGGGGTAAGCCAGTTACATACACATTTCCAAGGGGTACGTGAAGCATAAAAGGTTGAGAACCACTGATATATATATACTTTTTATTTCATTCCCATTGTTATAATATAACTATAATTTTATCTATCTATACAAGGGGTACGCCAGTTACACACATTTCCAGGGGGTACGTGAAGCATAAAAGGTTGAGAACCACTGATATATATGTTTTATTCCCATTGTTACACTATTACTATAGTTTTGTCTATCTATTCAAGAGGTACGCCAGTTACATACACATTTCCAGGGGGTACGTGAAGCATAAAAGGTTGAAAACCACTGATATATGTTTTATTTTATTCCCATTGTTATACTATAACTATCGTTTTATCTATCTATACAAGAGGTACGCCAGTTACATACACATTTCCAGGGGGTACGTGAAGCATAAAAGGTTGAGAACCACTGATATATATATTTTATTTTATTCCCATTGTTACACTATTACTATAGTTTTGTCTATCTATACAAGGGGTACGCCAGTTACATACACATTTCCAAGGGGTACGTGAAGCATAAAAGGTTGAGAACCACTGATATAGATGGTCTGGACGAAATTAAGTTCTTAGCAACTGTTTAGTGAACTGACTGCGTTCCTAAACCATTCCTATTTTTTGGAATGTCGAATTTGAACATTTTTGTTAAACACAAGCAAAAGTAAATTTATGACATTGTGCCTTACATGTAGTAACATTAACGGTATGACAAATGTAAAATATCTTGTTCGTGAATGTAATGAAAGGATATATTGCAATCGCTTGTCAATTGAGGGGGTTGAAAAAAATAAATATTTAGGTATTGAAACAGAGAACAGTCTAAAATGGAAGAGTCATATTATTATTTAAAGGAAAAATTAAGGTATATATTGTATAGATTTTATGTAATTCAAAGAATAGTTCCAATATTTTTACGTCTACCATGTATTATGCATGGGTTTACTCAGCTGTTCATTATGGTTTAAATAGTTGGCGATGATATCTTTGGTTTGAGGATTTCGCAAAACGTTGTTCTACATATCTTTCGAACGCGACGGAGAAACTTAAGGATTTATTTGCCAAATGAATGCTTCTGTCGCTGGGATTATCAAAGGCTATAAAAAAATTCACCCCCATGTTTTCCTCGCCCCTAAAAATGGGGAGAAATATGAAAATTATTGTTTAACGACATCTGTTGAAAGCGAGTGCGGAAAGTAAAATGCTGTATGTCAAATGAAAGCTTGTGACGTAGGAAGTGTCATAGGATACGGAAAATTAACCCCCCATTCTTTCTTCCCCCTCTAAAAAACGGAAATGTGAAAGTCGTTCTATATGTTCCGACGCGAAGGCCTACAGTTGCGAATTCGGTGTTAAATGAAAGCTCGTATAATGACGGTCGTAAACTATTTCGAATATCACCCCCACTATTCTTCCCGGATAAAATGGGACGGGTGGATTTTTGAGGGAGGGGGGGGGGGGACGACTTCAACGAGCTGTATCTCAAGTTAAAGCTTGTAACGTCTCTAATGTCGTGGTCTATTTCAAACGTGACACCAAAACGGTGGGAAATGTGCTCGATGTTTATGTGTCGTATATCAAAGTTTTGGAAGGTAGATGTTTTAGTGACAAAAAAAATATCAATTAAAAAAATTTTAAAATACCTATATTCTTATAGAACCCTAAAAGAGTAGAAAATAAACCTAAAGCAAGTCGATGGTACAATCAGTCACTGAGTTCGTATTCACTTCAAACGAAGATAAGGCCTAGATTTACCTACACAACAAGATTGCCGGCGCCCTATCTTCCTTTGAAGTGAATACGAACTTAGTGACTGATTGCACCATCGATATTGGGGCGGGGGTGGCTCAGTCGGTAGCGTGCCAGGCTCGTAATCTGTAGTTCCCAGGTTCGAGTCCCAGCTGGGTCAGCGTTGAGATTTATCTCCGCAAAATTCCCCGCCCTGCCCACGTTCAGTAAGGGACACCGATGGGCTTGGAAAGGCCGCCGTCCGTCGGATTAGACGTTAAGCCGTGGCTCCGTGTGCGGGAGAGCCATACCCTGTGCACGTTAAAAAACACGCTGGACGGCCTTAACGGGAGGCTACCATCTGTCTCCAACAGCTGTTCCAGTGGGTCCCCTCCCCCAACCTTCTGTGAGCCTTCGGGATCCATGTGCCCTGGCCATTTAGCCCATGGTGTGCAAAAAAGGGCCGCTCAGAGGTAAAACAACCCAACCCAAAGCACCATCGATATGCTTTAGGTTTATTTTCTACTTTTTTAGGGCCCTATAAGAAGATAGATATTTTTAAAAATTTTAAATTTATTTATATATTTCATTTTTTACCATACCTGAATTTCGTGAATGCTCTGTAAGTCCAGCATATTAACCGTTTGGACTGTGTTATATAAAGCTAAAAAAAATCCAAGTTTAACTGCTCTTTAAATACACAATTGATCTTTAATATTTATCTCCCCATTGCTGTTATTCCATATCCTTTTCCTTTTCTCAACTGCGGGATATAACATGATCCATGACGTTATTGCCACTTAGTGAAGTGTCCGAAACTGGAGACCAAATGTCATTATAACAAAAGCTGCGCCTTCCTTTAAAACGCAAACAGACGTTTAATGTGTGCGTATTTATTTCCTGATTAAGAAAGGTGACTCTGTATTTGTCGCTAATGCAAAAGCAGATGTAATCAGCAAAGGGGGCGCGATTTTCCGTCTGTAAAGACAAGCAATTCAAGCTACACGAATCAGCAGTCGACGTCGTGATAAGTCTGATGGTCATTCATAGAATTTGCTATTCATTTCCCGTGCAGTGTGGAATTACCTTCGGTAATGACCACCAGTGCCACGCCCCCTTTTCTTTACTTTTCTACACCCACATTCCGTCTTCGGGAGCCTTCAACGCAAAAGAGAAATTAACGTCTTCTGAAATTTAAGACGCTTTCGTTTCATTCCATAATTAGCGCATTATCTCTTAGAGGCATTTTCCATAAATAGCTCAATGCGCGGTATTACCGACCCCTCCCATCAGATGGACAAGGAGGCTGTGTAGAATCTGCTCATTGAACTTGAGATAAATGAAAGTTCAATGAGCAGATGGCTCTTTAGCTGAGGTGGAGCCAGCAAGCCACCGCCTCGAAGGCACCACAGCATTGCTCCCAATCGCCATCTCATTGGAGGAGTGGGATAGCGCGAGAATGCAGAGCAGCTTGCTAATTGGACGAAACTAGTGGAAAAGAAGAGTTCATTTAATGTTCTTCCAACGCTAATTATGGTAGTTCTGTAGCAATCAGCTATTGGAATGATATTTTAACAATTGATTATTGTTACACCGAGAGTTTTTTTTTTGCGTGTGTTTTTTCTTCCTTCCCATCCTCCAGATCTATATAAATAATAATAATAAATACCCCTTCAAGCAGCTGCTTGCCACAGAGGTCTGACAGGAACCTGTCAGTTTATATGCCACAGTAGGAGATCTGAGAGGATGGCAGGACCTCAGCAGAAAAACGACACACACATCCATGCCTAATCCGGGGCTCGAACCCAGGTCCCTTAGATCAGTAGCCAAGCGTGCTAACCACTCGGCCACGGGACGGCTATATAAATAAATAAAATAAATACCCCCTCAAGCAGCTGCTTGCCACAGAGGTCTGACAGGAGCCTGTCAGTTTATATGCCATAGTAGAAGGTCTGTGAGGATGACAGGACCTCAGCAGAAAAACGACACATACATCCATGCCTTACCCGGGGCTCGAACTCAGGTCCCGCAGATCTAGCCAAGCGCGCTAACCACTCGGCCACGGGACTTAACTTCATTTGTAAAATATTTTAATATTAATTTGATCCTATCATATTGAATCTTTATGACAGTTTTTTCTCAATTACAGTTGACTTTTGATTATCCGGAAATGATGATCGATAAATAAATGGCGTCATCTAGAAATCGATAAAGCAGGTTGTTAAATAGAAGATCCGATCCCTGTGGGACTGGGACAATTCCTCTCTCGAGATTATACGCACTATGCTGCAAAAAATATTGTGGTACAGTCGCCTCAAAAAAGTATCCGAACACTATGATTGATTACAGAATTCAGAAAAATATCTGGCAAAGATTTTTTTTTTAGAAATTAGTGATATGGCAACCTTCGTGTCACGTGACATAGTCATCCTGTAGGGTTGTATATATTCTGCAGTTGATATTTATCAAACCTGGCCGAGTAATGTTCGCCTTTCACACGATGGAACATTGCAGCATTCCTCAGCCACTGTTTAAATCTTGCTTAGAACACCCTTAGTCGTGAATTTCCTATTCTCAAAGCGTGTGTCATTCCTGCACAACCAGATCGTATGTCTGGCTCCTACAAGAATGAGATCGCATTAGGGACAGGCAGTGGCGGCTCGCGTATAGGCACTGTGCAACTGCAGCACCCCCAATTTCAACTTGATATTATCGATAACATTTAACAGAGAATTATAATGAGTCCTTTTTTCTTTAATTCTTTCTTTATACTTGTACAATATATAATCCTTAAGCTTAATGTCAGTAGCCATCCCCCAGTTTATGAAAAAGATACAAAAATCTTTGTACGGAACTGTGCGCTTCACAGTACTAGCGGCGAGGTGTTTGACTGTTGTGCGCATGCGCACATAGGAAGTTACACGCGAGGCTGCAAGGGAGAGAGAGAGAGAGCACTGTCGTTCCCGCAGTGCCGACCCTGGCGTGCTGGTTGAAGGTAGTTTCTTTTTACTCCGCGTGTGTTGTGCTTAAAAACCGTGTACCATATTCTTGAATGTGATAAAGTGTAGAATTAGATTATTATCCTGCTTCCAGCTATTCTATTTGATTAATTTTTTTTTCGTTTTTTTTTTTTCCTTTTACACAATTTTAAAACAAAGGCTAAAAATTTTCTGGAGCAGCACCCCCACTAATTTTAGCTACGAGCCGCCACTGGGAACAGGGAATGTTTTATGCGCTGAAACTGGCAGTCTCGCAATTAATTGAGGTCTTACAGTCGCACTTCCTAAAGATGTCTCTAACAAAATTTCAAACATCGGCTGTGGAATTACAACGAAAAAACAGGCGCACTGGAATTTCTACCCAGCATCCTCACAGACCTTCAACTATGGCATATAAACTGATAGGCTCCTGTCAGACCTCTGTGGCAAGCAGCTGCTTGAGGGGGTATTTATTATTTTTTATTTTTATTGTAATGTTTGCAGTTCCTCTGCTCTGGCCCACAGATGTGTCGGGAGCAGAGGAAGTCTCCTTTTGGCAGGGTAATATCTGTGAGCATTCAGTGCATGTTTTGGTTTCTTGGATCAGTTGGCATCTTAGGTATTATGGGCCATCTCCAGTTATAATTGACAGTCGGATTTTTTTGGATAACATGTGGTGGCATAACAATTTCCTCAATCAGAGCTCTGTAGATGTCTCTGACTTTGGCATTACCCTAGCTGAAAGTAGGGTGTTTCAAATGAAACACCCCGTAGAGTTTCATCAGATGCTTATAATAGGAAGTGGGGGGAAGGGGGGGGGGCATGATGAAGCTCGTGGCATGCCATGAGCTTCGATCTAACTGTCGGTTCTGGTGTCTTAGTTGAAATCCCAGCCAATATCGCACAATGGGAAACCAAATATTCTTTTTCCTGTGATGGTATCTTTCAGGTGAAAGAGGATCAATGCATCCACTCTAGAGTGGATGTGGCAAATGTTGATCCCTCCCCTCCTGTGTTCTGTTGTACATCATCTCCCGTTTCGATTGGGGCGGAGGTGGCTCAGTCGGTAGCGCGCCAGGCTCGTAATCTGTAGTTCCCAGGTTCGAGTCCCAGCTAGTCAGCGTTGAGATTTATCTCCGCAAAATTCCCCGCCTTGCCCACGGTCAGTAGGGGACACCAATGGGCTTGAAAAGGCCGCCGTCCGTCGGATGGGACGTTAAGCCGTTGGCCCGTGTGCCGGAGAGCCATACCCTGTGCACGTTAAAGAACACACTGGACGGCCTTGACGGGAGGCTACCATCTGCCTCCCAACAGCTGTTCCAGTGGATCCCCTTCCCCAACCTTCTCTGAGCCTTCGGGGTCCATGTGACCTGGCCATTTAGCTCATGGTGTGCAAAAAAGTGCCACTCAGAGGTAAAAAAACCCAACGTTAAAGAACACGTTGAATGGCCTTGACGGGAGGCTACCATCTGTCTCCCAACAGCTGTTTCAGTGGGTCCCCTCCCCCAACCTTCTCTGAGCCTTCGGGGTCCATGTGACCTGGCCATTTAGCCCATGGTGTGCAAAAAAGTGCCACTCAGAGGTAAAAAACCCAACCCAACTCTCTACTGGGTGGTGGTGATGGGGAATCGAGAGGCAGGAGATATCTTGTCACTCTTAATGCGACAGAGAAAAAAAAATACCCCCTCAAGCAGCTGCTTGCCACAGAGGTCTGACAGGAGCCTGTCAGTTTATATGCCAGAGTAGAAGGTCTGAGAGGATGGCAGGACCTCAGCAGAAAAAAGGACACAAACATCAATGCCTTATCCGGGACTCGAACCCAGGTCCCTTATATCAGTGAAGAGGCTCGAAAATAAGGGTGAAAAAGGTCATGGATAAGGGCAGCCCTGTCTAACTGATCTCTGTACTGGAAAGGAATCGGTAAAGAAACCGTTTGCAATAATGGTGCTTTCATTTTTTTTATACAGACATTTTATCATTTTGATTATTTTATCGTTAAAACCGTAGGCTTTTAGAATTTCAAGCATATATGTATGACTAACACGGTTAAAAGCGTGATCAAGATCAACAGAGATGAAGCACCCGGGCGAGTTCTCTATGTTAATGGTCAGCGTTGAGATTTATCTCCGCAAAATTCCCCGCCCTGCCCATGGTCAGTAGGGGACACCGATGGGCTTCAAAAGGCCGCCGTCCGTCGGATGGGACGTTAAGCCGTGGCTCCGTGTGCCGGAGAGCCATACCCTGTGCACGTTAAAGAACACACTGGATGGCCTTGACGGGGGGCTACCATCGGTCTCCCAACAGCTCTTCCAGTGGGTCCCCTCCCCCAACCTTCTCTGAGCCTTCGGGGTCCATGTTACCTGGCCATTTAGCCCATGGTGTGCAAAAAAGTGCCTGTCAGAGGTAAAACAACCCAACGTTAAAGAACATGCTGGATGGCCTTGACGGGGGGCTACCATCTGTCTCCCAACAGCTCTTCCAGTGGGTCCCCTCCCCCAACCTTCTCTGAGCCTTCGGGGTCCATGTTACCTGGCCATTTAGCCCATGGTGCACAAAAAAGTGCCTGTCAGAGGTAAAACAACCCAACGTTAAAGAACCCGTTGGATGGCCTTGACGGGAGGCTACCATCTGTCTCCCAACAGCTGTTCCAGTGGGTCCCCTCCCCCAACCTTCTCTGAGCCTTCGGGGTCCATGTGACCTGGCCATTTAGCCCATGGTGTGCAAAAAAGTGCCACTCAGAGGTAAAAAACCCAACGTTAAAGAACACGCTGGATGGCCTTGACGGGAGGCTACCATCTGTCTCCCAACAGCTGTTCCAGTGGGTCCCCTCCCCCAACCTTCTTTGAGCCTTCGGGGTCCATGTGACCTGGCCATTTAGCCCATGGTGTGCAAAAAAGTGCCGCTCAGAGGTAAAACAACCCAACGTTAAAGAACACGCTGGATGGCCTTGACGGGAGGCTACCATCTGTCTCCCAACAGCTCTTCCAGTGGGTCCCCTCCCCCAATCTTCTCTGAGCCTTCGGGGTCCATGTGACCTGGCCATTTAGCCCATGGTGTGCAAAAAAGTGCCGCTCAGAGGTAAAACAACCCAATGTTAAAGAACACGCTGGATGGCCTTGACGGGAGGCTACCATCTGTCTCCCAACAGCTCTTCCAGTGGGTCCCCTCCCCCAATCTTCTCTGAGCCTTCGGGGTCCATGTGACCTGGCCATTTAGCCCATGGTGTGCAAAAAAGTGCCGCTCAGAGGTAAAACAACCCAACGTTAAAGAACACGCTGGATGGCCTTGACGGGAGGCTACCATCTGTCTCCCAACAGCTCTTCCAGTGGGTCCCCTCCCCCAATCTTCTCTGAGCCTTCGGGGTCCATGTGACCTGGCCATTTAGCCCATGGTGTGCAAAAAAGTGCCGCTCAGAGGTAAAACAACCCAACCCAAACTCTATGTTAATGTAATCACATACATTACGCGGGTGATGTATGCTTTAATTTTCCGCCCGGGGATTACACATGACTGTTCTTCAGATACTAATTTGTTGACTACCTTGTTCAGAAGTTGGGCAATGATCTTAGCGATAATCTGAAGTCATCGATGCTTTCAGATACATTCTTCTTCGGAATGAGTCTGATAGTCCCTAATCCCATGGAGTGATGTAACCCTTCGGTAATGCATTTATTAACAAGATCAACAAAAATATGTGAGAAAAGATCAAAATATTTTGCATAGAATTCTTTCCGTAGACCGTCGCTGCCAGGTGCTTTTCCGTTTTTCGTACTGTTGATGGCATTTTTACAATCATTTTCATTTACATCATTATCGATAAGATCAGAATCATCTGCAGTTAGACGGAGTCAATCTTTGTTAAAATAATTTATCAGGCTACTGTCGGTGCTTGTTTCTGCATACAGGGTGTTGAAAACGTCGTGACAAGTTTTCGTTGGGTTGGGTTGGGTTGTTTTACCTCTGAGCGGCACTTTTTTGCACACCATTTGCTAAATGGCCAGGTCACATGGACCCCGAAGGCTCAGAGAAGGTTGGGGGAGGGAACCCACTGAAACAGCTGTTGGGAGACAGATGGTAGCCTCCTGTCAAGGCCATCCAGTGTGTTCTTTAACGTTGGGTTGTTTTACCTCTGAGCGGCACTTTTTTGCACACCATGGGCTAAATGGCCAGGTCACATGGACCCCGAAGGCTCAGAGAAGGTTGGGGGAGGGGACCCACTGGAACAGCTGTTGGGAGACAGATGGTAGCCTCCCGTCAAGGCCATCCAGCGTGTTCTTTAACGTGCACAGGGTATGGCTCTCCCGCAACTGGGCCACGGCTTAACGTCCCATCCGACGGACGGCGGCCTTTCCAAGCCCATCGGTGTCCCCTTCTGACCATGGGCAGGGCGGGGAGTTTTGCGGAGATAAATCTCAACGCTAACCCAGCTGGGACTCGAACCTGGGAACTGCAGATTACGAGCCTGGCGCGCTACCGACTGAGCAACCCCCGCCCCCGTGGTTAAGGTTAGAGTAGTAGTAGTAGCATGTAGGTCCAGTAGCCTTGATCCCTATTGAGTGGGATGTCACATTTAAAATGTACAGTATCCATATTATGGTCTCAAACAGAACAAGTTTTGATCGAACAAACAGAACAAGTTTCGATCGAAACAAAGTCGATGTCTGATTGATGAACTACATTAGTTAGATGTTTGCTGAGTAATATTCTGTCAATCCGCGTTTGACAGTGGTGACTGGTGAAAGCGAACTCCTTTGCCTGGGGATGGTTAGTCCGCCAGATATCTACTAGGTCAGGGGTGGGCAATTGTTTTCGTATCTACACTGCGCATGCGTATTGACGTGGCCGTCCTAGTGGAAAATATGAATCTTCGGTCGCGCACGGGAAGGAAATCTCGGTTCAAAGCGAATTTTTCTGACTGTCTTGGCGGGCCACAAAAAACTCTTAGCGGGCCGCTATTTGCCCACCCCTGTACTAGGTGATTATCATTCATAAAATTTTTTAGAGTATCCACCCCGGTCGCCCGTGTCGCGACTCCCCCCCCCCACCTTTTTTTTTAACTAGTCGAATATTTTTTATACAGTTCTAATCACTAGCCACTATGATATTAGGGTAATTACCAGACACATACTGATCAAGTGATCAAAAAATACTCTATCCTCTCGTGGGGGATCCACTGGATAATGAACGGATAGGAAACGGTAAATATTAAAAAAAAATTATTAGCAGCAAAATTAAAATTAATAATAAAAAAAGGCATTTTTCATATCACTGCTAATAATTCTCCCTTCCTCATCAATTTTGGGGGGCGGGGTGGCTCAGTCGGTAGCGCGCCAGGCTCGTAATCTGTAGTTTCCAGGTTCGAGTCCCAGCTGGGTCAGCGTTGAGATTTATCTCCGCAAAATTCCCCACCCTGCCCACGGTCAGTAGGGGACACCGATGGGCTTGTAAAGGCCGCCGTCCGTCGGATGGGACGTTAAGCCGTGACCCCGTGTGCGGAAGAGCCATACCCTGTGCACGTTAAAGAACACGCTGGATGGCCTTGACGGGATGCTACCATCTGTCTCCCAACAGTTGTTCCAGTGGGTCCCCTTTCCCAACCTTCTCTAAGCCTTCGGGGTCCATGTGACGTGGCCATTTAGCCCATGGTGTGCAAAAAAGTGCCGCTCAGAGGTAAAACAACCCAACCCAACCCTCATCAATTTTGGAGCCTAAAATTTCATATTTCTTATTAATTAATCCCACTCCTCTACTTCGCCTAGCACAGTGGAATCAAACACAATGGAACTTATGCCTAAGTTTGTGTTCGTATTCAGCACAGGATCTGTTATCCCAAAAATGTGTCTCTTGAATACAGACAGCATTATGATCATTTTGAATCAACCACCAAATTAAAATCGCAAAACTCCGTTTCCTCATCCCATTTATGTTGAGTGAAGCAATTCGTATAGCTATCGCGAATTATAGAGGAAGGAATTTACTCTTTTCTTTCGCTTTCTTCCTCTTTCTGCTTGCGCTATGGTCCCGTTCAATTGATCGAGGCTCAAATTTTTCTTCTCATCGTTAACCTTGGGGAGAGTCTCCTCGACGAGCATACTTCTTTTCCCACTTCATGTCTTCTTTTGCTACTCCTTCTCATTCCGCAGGAGATTCCAACTCGCTGTTCGGTCACGGGTTACTCCTGGCATCTCAGGCAAGGTAAACCTGCAGTGAGGAGAATCTGTTGCTAGGCTCAGTGTTTCCGTTGCTTTGACTTTCTTTACTGCATCGTTTTCTTGCATTGATTCCTATCTCTTTCCCTTGGGGACAGTAGTCTCTTTCTGAAGGATTTTCTTCCTCTTGGGGCTGGTGTAGGTCCTCTGGTTGCTTTTCGGTCATCGCCACCCGTGAGGCTAGGTAGGGGCACCGTTGCATCTTTGGTCTCATGAAAGGGCGTAACGAAGGACTAATGTGTCTATCTGGTTCCTACCTAGATTTCCGTTTCGTGGATATGTGTGGGTGTCGGTGTGTGGGTGTGTGTGGGTTGGGGTGAGGCAATTTTCACAACTTTCCTGTATTTTGCCATTTCACTTCCAATTTTGCTAACTAGCCATAATTTCAGAGAAATAATCCTAATATTTACATCTCGTCTGAATTGTAGCAAGTCAGTGTGAATTTTTTCAACTCCCCTTGATTTGGCCAACTCTCCTTAATGTCACAAAAACCAATCCCAATCTTTGCATCTCTCCTAAATTTTCCAAGTCACTTCAAATTTTTCAAACTCTCCAAGATTTTGCCAAGTTTTTCCGATTTTGTTAACTCTCCTTAGTTTCACAAACCCAATCCCAATTATCACAACTCGCCTACATTTTACCAAGTGGATTCGAATTTTGACAACTACCCTAGATTTTGCCAAATTGCCGTAATTTTACAGGAAAAAAATCGCAATTTTCACATCTTCCAGGAAGTGGCAAGTCATTTCGAATTTTATCAACTCTCCTTAATTTCACAATAAAGGCACAATTTTCACAACTCCCCTGTATTTTACCAAGTGGCTTCAAATTTTGCCAACTCCCCTAGATTTTGCTAAGAGTTCTTAGTTTTTCCAATTCTCCTTAATTTCGCAAAACCAATCCCAATCTTTACATCTCTCCTAATTTTGCCACTCAATTCAAAATTTTCAAACTCCCCAATGTCAATCTCCTTAATTTCACAAAAAAACCCAATTTTCACAACTCGCCCGTATTTTACCAAGTGGATTCGAATTTTGCCAACTCGCCACAATTTTACAGAAAAAATTCCCAATTTTTTCATTTCACCTGATTTTTGCAAAGTCACTCTGAATTTTGTCAACTCTCCTAGATATTGCTAAGTTGCTTCGATTTTGCCAACACGCCATAATTTTGTGAACTCTCCACGGTTTTGCCGAGTCACTCCGAATTTTTTCAACTCCCCAAGATTTTACCAAGTCACTCCGAATTTCGCTAATTCTCCACAATTTTGTCAAGTCACTCCGAATTTTATCAACTGCCCCTAGATTTTACCAACTCTCCTTGATTTTTCCAACTCGCCATAATTTTACAGAAAAAAATCCCAATTTTTACATCTCACCCGAATTTTGCTAACTTCCCGCAATCTTGCCAGGTCACTCCAAATTTTGTCAACTCCCCAAGATTTTGCCACGTTGTCCCGATTTTGCAAACTCACCTCTATTTTACTATGTGGCTTCGAATTTTGCCAACTGCTCTTGATTTTGCTGTCTCTCCATTTTCCAAACTGTCCTAGATTTACCAACTTGCCTCGATTTTGACAACTACCCTTAATTTTACAAATTATGAAGTCGCTTCGAATTTTGCCAACTCCGAATAACTTTGTGGGGAAGCTTCCCCCCATAGCTATGCCCCTGGTGTAATGGTTGAAATTTCTGCAATTCTTGTAGTATGGAACCATGTAGAATCGTTTAACATGCACGTTCTCTTTGCATCGTAGTCATATATGGTTGACTGCTTTTAACAATTATCAGGGCCGTGAAGGCGCAGAAATTCGATATATAAGAAATATTTTTTTAGTGATTCCCTCATTCATCTTGAGGATGAAGAGTCTGACGTTCGTGAAGGAATCCCCTTCTGTGCAATTTTCTCTATCCACCCTCGTTTTTTTTCCTTATTTGGAAATCATTTTCGTGATGTCGTCATCAGGGATCTCGAGCGGAATCCAGTGGATTCTCCCTGTTATCAACTAATCCAGTATAGTGGACCAGGAGATAACAGGGGAAACCAAGGTGAAAAGTGTATTATCAGCAATGTATACATTGCTGACCCTCGGATAAATATTTCCTTTTTCTTCAATAACGCTGATCGGGATTTTTCACGGATATTCACTAAGAGCAATAACTTTAGAAATCAGATCTTTGAAATCACTTCGGGAATACGCCCCACTGAAAAATAGGAATCTCCGATTGTGCAGCCATCTCATTCCGTGTATTTCCTCCCGTTTCTGACATGTTCTCGCGGCCGCTGACCTCCACACTTTTGCGGTCACTACCACTGACCTCCGGCTTTCGCACGCTGGAAGCTATGGACATGGCTTAAGACAGGAGAGGATCCCTAGACACTCCTTGGTACAGGGATGTTTACTTCCCATGACTCTCCTCTTTGGAGATTTTAGGATGAACCTTCATCAAGGTGTGAACCTTAATACGATGAAAAAGTAAACATACGAAACCGTAACTGCAAACATTTCAGGCGTCTGCAAATTATAGGCTCTTAGAGCTATTGGTGTTTTGTTTCGTTTTGTTTAGTAGCATTTGTAGTTATTTTAATCAATGCTTAGTATTTAGTTGCAAGTAGAAGATTCAGAGTTTTGAAGAAAGCCCCTTCAGGCAGCTGATACGAATTAACAGTAAGTAATTGAAGCAGGTAGGAAATGTTTGAAAATGAAGTAATGATTACGTACAGTGTGTAACATGCCATAAAACGATTCCTATCCAGTCAACTAGATGTCAAACCTAATAGCTGGGAAAAGAATAATTCCCTGTGAAAGCCATATATAGGGTGTCCATATGTCTTGGTTTTTAGAGAACTATTCCGGTGTCCCAAACGAATTTTCAGAACATCTAAATAACTCATTTTTTGTAATGATGAGTATTTAGTGCTCTTGGCTACTGATCTAAGGGACCTGGGTTCATGCCCCGGGTAAGGCATGGATATATGTGTTACTTTTCTGGGGTCCCGTCATTCTCACAGACCTACTATGGTGTATAAACTAACAGGCTCCTGTCAGACCTCTGTGTCAAGCAGCTACTTGAGGGCAGGGCCGCCGGCACGAGGCAGGTTTCCGGGAACCTGCTCTTTCCCAGCTATTAGGTTTGACATCTAGTTGACTGCTCCGTGGTCCATGAAAAGCTCATCGTAAAAAAATGACATATTTCTATCTTTAACACAGCAGCCGACACAATGTATTCTTGTTCCTCTAGCTCCACGTCCCACCACCAGAGTGCATGTCAGTTATTTTCCAAGCCCAATAGTAAATCCAATCGCAGAACCCGCTAATTGATGACTAACTATTTTAATAGAAAGCAAAATAGGTCAATTTTGATGATGTAATTAAAGATTTTGTGGCAAAAAAGGCGAGAAAAAGTATTCAATGTTTATAATATACTCGGTGTTCTTATAAGTTGTATGTAGATATGTACTACACTTTTTACTTATGATAAATAATTTATTATAAAATTTAGAAGTACATATAAATGTGTTTTTTTTTTTGGTCCTGCACAATTTTTGAACCTGGCCCCCATAAAAGTTCACACCGGCTATGCTTGAGGGAGTATTTATTTATTTATTTATACAGTGTGCTCTCAATTTAAATGGATTTAATTAATGCATTTTTAGGAAAAAACGGTTACTGTATTTATGGTTTTATTCAGGGCCATATTATCCACTGTGCTCACAGCCTACGAAAAAGTTTGTTTTAAGTAATGAAAAAAACTCAACTTTAGTATCTACTAATAAATTACCACTTTGAAGTCGATTCAAATTTTTAGAGGAAAAATTATCTTGAGCCGGGTGGGATACGAACCCAACAACCTCCTGATAACATGTCAGGTGCTCTGTGCCACTGAGCTACTGGACGTCATTCAAAATCTCCTAATAAGCTATGAATATTCTATTATGTCACATATAAGCGCTATTCAGGCAATCGAGCCACAAGTGGCTTTCTATTTGCCATATAGATGGAAAGTATGTCTTATAAGTATACTGATGATAAATAATAAAAGAAACTCAACTTATTTAGTATCTACTAATAAATGGCTCAGTCGGTAGCGTGCCAAGCTTGTAATCTGTAGTTCCCAGGTTCGAGTCCCAGCTGGGTCAGCATTGAAATTTATCTCTGCAAAATTCCCCGCCCTGCCCACGGTCAGTAGGGGACACCTGTGGGCTTGGAAAGGCTGCCGTTCGTCGGATGGGACGTTAAGCTGTGGCCCCGTGTGTGGGAGAGCCATACCCTGTGCACATTAAAGAATACGCTGGATGGCCTTGATGGGAGGCTACCATCTGTCTCCCAACAGCTGTTCCAGTGGATCCCTCCTCCAACCTTCTCTGAGCCTTCGGGGTCCATGTGATCTGGCCATTTAGCCCATGGTGTGCAAAAAAGTGTCACTCAGAGGTTGGGTTGTTTTACCTCTGAGTGGCACTTTTTTGCACACCATGGACTTAATGGCCAGGTCACATGGACCCTGAAGGCTCAGAGAAGGTTGGGTGTGGGGACCCACTGAAACAGCTGTTGGGAGACAGATGGTAGCCTCCCGTCAAGGCCATCCAGTATGTTCTTTAACGTGCACAAGGTATGGCTCTCCCGCACACGGGGCCACAGCTTAATGTCGCATCCGACAGACAGTGGCCTTTCCAAGCCCATCGGTGTCCCCTATTGACCGTGGGCAGGGCGGGGAATTTTGCAGAGATAAATCTCAACGCTGACCCAGCTGGGACTCGAACCTGGGAACTACAGATTATGAGCGTGGTGTGCTACAGATTGAGCCACCCCCGCCTCCCACTCAGAGGTAAAACAACCCAACCCAACCCAGCATCTGTTCCTCTTACAATGAAAACAAGAATGGTGGTATGAGATTAGGCTACTGTTACATGTTTTCTCCCACTTGGCAATCAGTATTGCCAGCCACAAAAAGTAAAACATCTAGTATCTTCCCATATGCCTGGAGGTGTTAATATAGGAAGATCTTAATAGGAGTCAAAATGATCAATACATAAAAATGTGACATGCTAGACATTTTTTAAGACCAGATCTGAAATCAGCACCTGAAAAACAGTTAAAGGCAGCTATAATTGTTCATGTTATAAAAACCTTGTAAACCAGTGTAATTAGTTAAGATGTCAGAAATATACTAACGTAAGATGCTCAATTAAAAGGACCTTCTTGCTCAGAAATTAATTAAAAATAACTTAAAATTCTCTGTCAAAAATAATTTCAAGTTATTTTTAATGTAAGGTATTGTAGTGGAGGGCCAGTAAGAATCAAGACTAAAGAAGATATCCAGTTAAGAAACTGAAGGATAAGACAATTTTGTAAATTTCCTTGTTTTAGTGACCAGTAGTATTAGGTAAATAAATAAATATTAGTAAAATCAGATAATGATAAACACATTTAATAACTCACATCAGGCATATAATGCATGCTTGAAAAGTGGAAAGGTGGTAACTCTGCCCATATTTAACTATAAACATATTTGTCAGCAGATAACACTTTAGAGCAAGTTTTATCAAATAAATACACAATTGAGAGTTAGAACATTTTCTATAAGACCTGGAGAATTTATGACAAACCCTGGAGCCTGAAGATGGCATATTCAAACCCAAAGAGATTTACTCTAAGTAGTACCTCCAAGCAACATGCATTTTAATTTTTGTATTTTTAATTTGTCATAAAGCATGTTAATTAGGAAATGTATAGTTGATTGCACTCTTTATGCAGCTTATCAATTTCTTATGATTTATTTTATAACAGTCTGTTTTTTCTGTCAAAGCAAGGATGGCTTGGTCATCTACTGGATTTGGATTTAATTGTTCTACAAATAATGACACAGAACAAACAGTATCTTTAAACCAGCTGTCTTCAGACTTGTCACAAACTATCATACTTGGTGTAGTTATAGCTAAACAAGATCCAAGAGGAATCCCTAGCAAGAAACGTAAGTATTTTTTATACTTTAGATATAAAATTAATTATTATATAAGTAACAAATTTGATGTACTTCCATTTGAAGGTTACATACATTCAAAATCAGTAGATTTTATTGTAAAGATGTTATTATTCATGTTGCATAGCATTACACAAATAACTACTGGAGTTTTTAGTCATAATTTAATATGATTGTCTTTGCTATGCTTGATAGTATATAGTTGTCTTAATTTTTATGAAAAAATGTGTATCCTGAAATGGCAAATGTATCGCCTCCCTACATCTGGAAGCTTAGGCTTTTAGAATGATTTGCCAAAGATAAATAATTTGTCACTTGGGTGTTTGTAGCAAGCAGCCATATGCTTTTGAGGAATATAACATAGAAAGTTTGAAGAAAACGGTTTTGTTTTTGCTTACACGAAATTTTTACTTTTTATCCCTCAATCCCTCTTCACCATTCTTTCTCAAATAAAAAATGCTTACTATCTGGTAAAATTCTCTGTTGTGCTGTTTGTGCATGCTTTCAAAACTTTGTCAGCCAGGCTATAAAGCTAATGAGATATTATGTGCACTGTAATTAATTTGATAATTGTCCATAAATATTTTTTACATGTAGTTTAACATACATATGTGTAAATTAAGTATATTTCTGTCAACTGCAGCATTTAAAACAAAAATATTTTGTTTTGTTCTAGAGCTTGGTACAGAGCGGTATGTTCTGAATTTTACCATTCGAGATTCACCGAATGATGCAATAAATGCAGCATGCTGGGGTGAAGAGGCTGTTATCAAAAATATGAATGAAAGTTTTATGATTGGAGATGTAGGTATGGTGAAGAAAATTTTTCTATTAAATTTTGAAGCATAAGAAGAGAATGGCAATTTTCTAGTACAATATACAAAGCACTAAAATCAAGTACTTATTCCTTTAAATAATAATTAGATAATAAAATATGTTTTTATTTTATAATTATAACATCTTAATGTTTTGGAATATTTAGTCTTTGCATTTGTATGCAAATAATGCCCTGTTAACTGGAGTGATGTCTGAAAAATTGCTTTTAAGGAAAAGCTATAATAATCCATTCCAAAGTATTGAACTTAATTTAACTAGTGAGAACTAAATTGTTAATTTCATTTGAATTACTCCATTTTCCAGACCATAAGGCACATTATTTTCTGAAAAAAGTCTCCTGAAATTGACCTGAGTATGGTTTGAAGGCCCTCCAATTGTAAAGTTGTTTATACCACTTTGTAAGACCCAGTTAGATCAGGCAATCAGTGACATCAATTGAAGATAATGGGTTGGGTTGGGTTGTTTTACCTCTGAGTGGCACTTTTTTGCACACCATGGTCTAAATGGCTAGGTCACATGGACCCCGAAGGCTCAGAGAAGGTTGGGGGAGGGGACCCACTGGAACAGCTGTTGGGAGACAGATGGTAACCTCCCATCAAGGCCGTCAAGCGTGTTCTTTAACGTGCACAGGGTATGGCTCTTTTGCACACAGGGCCACAGCTTAACGTCCCATCCGACAGACGACGGCCTTTCCAAGCCCATCAGTGTCCCCTACTGACCATGGGCAGGGTGCACAGTTTTGCGGAGATAAATCTCAATACTGGCCCAGCTGGGACTTGAACCAGGGAACTACAGATTACAAGCCTAGCATGCTTCTGAGTCATCCCTGTCCCAAAAATAATGGCAGTTTGTGTCATAACACCAGTGATGACTAGTGTGTGATGGACATTTTGGGGTTCCATGACTAAATCTTTGTAAATAAATAAATACCCCCTCAAGCAGCTGCTTGCCACAGAGGTCTGACAGGAGCCTGTCAGTTTATATGCCAAAGTAAAAGATCTGAGAGGATGACAGGACCTCAGCAGAAAAACGACACATACATCCATGCCTTACCCGGGGCTCGAACCCAGGTCCCTTAGCTGGATTTAAAATATTAACTATGGAATGATATGTTTTTCCTAAACATTTCCCTCCATCAATCAGCAGACACTTTTACGTCGATTTTAGTTTTTGAGAAAAAATTGTCTTGAGCCGGGTGGGATACGAACCCACGACCTCCTGATAACATGTCAGGTGCTCTGGACCACTGAGCTACCGGCCGCCGATCAAGATTTCCTCTAACTAGCGCTATGAACATTCCTTCTATGTTTCCCATTGGCGCTTTTTGCCGACAATATTTCCAGCCACAAGCGGCACTTATATTGTCCAATAGATGAAAGCATATACGATAAGTATGCAGATATAATTAATTAATGAAATGACTTCATTAATGAAATAACTCATCAGAGTTAACTCGACAGATATTCAAATCAATCAGCAGACACTTTTACGTCGATTTTAGTTTTTGAGGAAAAATTGTCTGTCAAAAACTAAAATCGACGTAAAAGTGTCTGCTGATTGATTTGAATATCTGTCGAGTTAACTCTGATGAGTTATTTCATTAATGAAGTCATTTCATTAATTAATTATTTCCCTCCATATTAAATATACAGATATCTGTAGATATAGATTTAACAAATATTCTTGTGAAAAATAATTATTGCTGACACAACGGGAATTGAACCCGCAACTCTCCAGTTACATTTTCCAGGTTTAATTCCCGCCACATCAGCAATAATCTTAGGTAATCTGTATATTTAATATGGATGATTTTTCATAAATAACTCTAAAGCATGAAGTGACTCCATTATTAACATCTGAATCATCAGCAACAAATGGAAAATAAGTTGCCTCTCCTGAAATATAGATGGCATAATTACCACATTCAGTGAAGAAAGATTTATATGTCACATCATAGAATTAAAGTATTGTTTGATGCGTGATTTAATGGTAGAGTGCTCAGGAATGTATCTGGAGAGTTCCAGGTTCAATTTTCACCACATCAGCAATAATTTTTTTCACACGAATATTTGCTAAATATTTCCTTTTAAAGTTTTGATGCTTTATATAGTTTGGAAAATGGGATAGAGATATCCCCCAACTTACACAATAGTTGCATTCCCAAGAATGGTAGAAAAACTGAAAATCACATTACTTGGACTTTTCTTTTCCTGATAGCAATAATGTTATAAATGGAGGTAGTTTACTCAAACATTTAGTTATAGTTTCAATTTTATATATGAAATTATCTCATTTCTAATTTTTACTGTTTTAATTATAATATCATTGGGTATCCTTTAATATTTTAATTCATAATTTGTGTGAAATTTTTATTTGTGTTCAGTAATTTTTTTTTCACTGTCTTAAATTTTCATTAAAAAGTGCATAATTTGCTTAACCTTAATACCATTAATTTATTTTAGTCATTTATGAATCTTAATTTTTTTATGTTGAACAAATAATTTTAATGTTTTTAAGTTTTGACTGAAAAATTAATGAGTTGGGGAGGGCGAGCAGTGGTTGACCATCAGTATTTGTTCAATTTTATATATTTTATTTATTTGTTTATGTTAATGTTATATGATATGAAATCATGTTAACATGAAATTTGCACAAATCAAAATCATGTAACTCAGTATATCTGTATTTTATCTGGATTGTCTTTTCAGCAATATTGTGGACTCGCAGATCAATACTTAGAGCAGTGCTTTTGCAATAACCATGTGTAACCAGTTTTTGCAGATTTCATGTTCCATCATGATGACCAAAAAAAAAAGTTATTAGTTTAAAATACTGTTTTTTAACCAGAAAAATATTTTGCAGACTGTTTTTAATAAACTGAAATGAAAAAACTGAGAACAAATACAAAAAAAAGAAAATATCGAATATCAGAGGCTTCATAAACCATATGTTCCCACTGTCCCCTTAAGACCAGCTACATATAAACAGAGTGTCCATATTCCTCATAACTATGTTTTTGTATGTGAAGGAATACTTTTTTTTTTGTTCAACAACTACACTCCTCATAAAAAAATTTGAACCACCCAAAAGGAACATCCTACATATGATACAAAGTAACATATGCTAAAATGTAGTTGTGTAACAAATGATCACATTTTCAGTCTATTTAATGAAGTGGATATATGGATATTAATGTAATATCAATAGGAGGTATGACCACCTTTTACAGCAATACAACCACTTATATGGTTAGGATTTGGGTTGGGTTGGGTTGTTTTACCTCTGAGTGGCACTTTTTTGCACACCATGGGCTAAATGGCCAGGTCACATGGACCCCGAAGGCTCAGAGAAGGTTGGGGGAGGGGACCCACTGAAACAGCTGTTTGGTGACAGATGGTAGCCTCCCATCAAGGCCATCCAGTGTATTCTTTAATGTGCACAGGGTATGGCTCTCCCACACATGGAACCACGGCTTAACGTCCCATCCGATGGACGGTGGCCTTTCCAAGCCCATCGGTGTCCCCTACTGACCATGGGCAGGGTGGGGAATTTTGTGGAAATAAATCTCAATGCTGACCCAGCTGGGACTCGAACCTTGGAACTACAGATTACGAGCCTGGTGCGCTACCGAGTGAGCCACCCCCGCCCCTATGGTTAGGAAGTGAGCCAAAAAGTTTCTTAATAATATGCTGGTCTAGATTCTCCAGATTTTTTGCATGCACACTGAAAGATCTCTCATGTTATTTGCTGGAATCAATTCTGTTCTTGGACATCATTTCATGATGCTCCAGATGTGCTCAATCGATCAAGTTGGTCATGGTAGCACAAGAACGGCTTACAGACACTGTTGAGACATGCAGTATGTAATCTGGTATCATACTGGATTGTGGCATTTCTCATGCTCTGCAGTGAATGGTATGTATCTATCCTTCGGCAGTTAAATTGCCCTCAATTACTATGAGAGATGACCAGCTGTCATAAAAGATGATAAACTCTACACCAGGATCCCAACAGTGGGTACTGTATAGCTCTCAATGATACATGGCATGGAAACATTTCCACTAGTACATTGCCATATGTGAATACAGCCATCATTCTGTCCCAGACAGACATGATCCTTATCGGACGATATATTGCCATCCATCATGCCACTCAGCTCATTTGTTACATCACTGCAATCCAGCATGCCTGTGGTTTTGAGTGCGCATTATGCAGAGTTCTCCCCTGGTTACATAACATCCAAATCGGTTACATAAGTCAAATCCTCTCTTGTAGACTCCATTATAATATTTTTGAGTTGCTCAAAGGTTTATGTTAGATACAGAGCAGGTAGGTACAGAGAGGATAGGTAACTCATGCTGTTAGGTTAACCAGTAATCACCAAAGATTCCCATACAGCAGTGCATCAAATGGTTCAATAAGGAAACCATATCACATGACATTTTAAAATAACACAATTGGTTATAGTTTCAATTTCAAGCTCCAGAATATAAGATCAATTATAGTTCCATTTTTCAAACCCCAATGGAATGCATAAATATGCATTTAATTTTTGAAATATCACAGAAATTTTAGGCTGATTCTATCACTGACATTAATATTTTTCTTGTATCAAATAACATGTACATGCATGCTTATATGCACATACAAGAACATAAATACATATGGTGCATTGCCCCACTAGTGCTCTAATATTAATAACTGATCAATATTAGAGCATTAGCTTATTGTTATGAAATTCTTACTGTATGTATATTATTTTTCATTTCTCAAGATCAGATCAATATACCACACTGATCTGGCAACCCTTCTTTTCCATTTCCTTCCAGAAGAGAATATCTCTTTCAAAAGGTAATGGTGCGCATCATAAACTGGTGAGGTCAAACTTTAGGTACTAATCCTGGCTAATTCTGCACATCATCACCAGGATTGGTACAGAGCTCTCCTTTCAGTGTATGCCTACCTACCATTTTCTGGCCTTGTGTGGCAAAAATATATAAATTCTTTTCAAAACATTAGGATTAACAGCATAGATTGTTTGTGGCATATTGTAAGTTATTGCATATTATATGCATTATATTATTTATTAGTTTTGATACTTTAGATTTCTTCATGAAAAACAAATTTATTCATAATTTTTTTAAAAAGAAAATGCAACTAAGAAATAGGAGTAATTGTACTAGCAATGCTACTAAAGTGAGATCTAATAAAACCAAATGTAGCATTACTATGCCAACTCTTTTAGTTATTTCTATTATATTTAGTGTAGTAATCTTCAATACTTGCAAATAGTTTGGTGTATAGAAATGATATTGATAATTTTTTAGAGAAAGAGATATAAATCTATTTATCATTAGAATCAAATTAAAATTGCAATGAAGGATATCTTAGGATGACAAACTATGAAACTTTATCTTTAGCATAATTCTGATTGTTATTTAGTATTTTTCTCATAATTTTTATGTACTTATTAGAAACATTGCAACTTAAACTGTAATTTTTAACAATGATGTTTTTGAAGTTATTTATTAACATTTATTATCATTATGTAAAATTTCTAGTGAAAATAAAAAATGCTCAAATTATGGAAAGGCTAGTTGATTCAGCAGATGAAAAATTCAGACCTTTAGTAAACAGGCAAGTTATAAATCATATTTATATTACTTTTGTTTTGTTGTATCATAATTTTTTTTAAGTCAAACTTTCTATCATGGGCATAACATGAAATGTTTGTTTTTGTCATATGTTGGAAACAATATTGTTCAATTGTCACCAATGCATAATTTATCCTAATTTTCAAATCCCAAATGCATTGTCACTGGTAATTTAATCACTTTTAAGATCCTTTTTAGGCTAAAAGTCTGATAATTCATAACTTTTTAAGATAAAGTAATTCTCTTTTCACTAATAAATCAGCGCTTTGAAGTCGATTCAAATTTTAGAGTAAAAATTGTCTTGAGCTGGGTGGGATATGAACCCACAACCTCCTGATAACATGTCAGGTGCTCTGGACCACTGAGCTACCAGCTGCCGATTAAGATATCCTCTAATTGACATTATGAACATTTCTATTATGTCAGATATAGGCGCTATTCAGGCAATCTAACCACAAGCGGCTTTCTATTTGCCATATAGATGGAAAGAATGTCTTACAAGTATGCTAATGATAAACAATGAAATGAATCGACATATTCAATATCTACTAATAAATCAGCACTTTGAAGTTAATTCAAATTTTAGAGGAAAAATTGTCTTGAGCCGGGTGGAATACAAACCTACAATCTCCTGATAACATGTTAGGTGCTCTGGACCACTGAGCTACCGGCCGCTGAATCCTCTAAAATTTGAATCGACTTCAAAGTGCTGATTTATTAGTAGGTATTGAATATGTCGAGTTTATTTCATTGTTTATTCTCTTTACATGGAGGGAGGACTGAAAGCATCTGCAAGGCACATGTGAAGGTCATGAAATGGTATAAATAACACCTGATACTAAGCTCTGTTAATCAGTGTTATTCTTGTTCTTCAGATGGGAAAGGCAGCTGACTTAAGTGAGTTTGACAAAGGCCAAATTATAATGGCCAGATGACTGGGTCAGAGCATTTCTGAGAGAGCAAGGCTTGTGGGGTGCTCATGGTCAGCCATGGCTAATACCTTCAAAAAGTGGTCGAAGGAGGGAAAAAACCATGAACCGCGGCAAGGTGTGGGCCGACCATGGCTCATCAATGCTGGAGGTGAGTGCAGGCTATCCCATATGATATGAGCCAAAAGAATGGATACTGTTGTGTAACTCATCCATAATTTGAATGCTGGTGATGGGAGTAATGTGTCACACAACACACAATACATCTAACCCTGGGGCTGTCTAGCCACAGGCCACTCTGAGTGCCCGTGCTAACCTCGGTTCACCATCGAAAGCACCTACAATAGGCATGTGAGCATCAAAACTGGACTTTGAATGATTGGAAGAAGGTCGTCTGGTCCGATGAATCCTGTTTCCTGTTGCACCATGTGGATGGCCGGGTATGTGTACATCATTTACCTGGGGAAGTGTTGGCACCAGGATGCATGTGGGATCAAAACAAGCTGGTGGAGGAAGTGTAATGCTTTGGGCAATGCTCTGCTGGGAAACCCTGGGTCCAGTCATTCATGTGCAGGAAACTATGACATCTACCACCTACCTAAGCATCATTGCAGATCAGGTACATCTTTTCATGGCAACAGTATTCCCCTCTAGTAAGTGCCATCTTTCAGCAGGATAATAATGCACCATGCCACACTGTGCTGATTATTCGAGAATGGTTCAGGGAACAAGAGGAAGACTTCCAGGTATTGCCGGACTCCAAATTCCCCAGAGATCAATCCAATCGAGCATCTGTGGTTTGTGTTGGAACAGTTTTGTGTGGCATATCCGATCTGCGGTGGCTCAACCACGTAACTTACAAGAGTTAAAGGATCTGCTGGTAAGGTTAAAAATGTTAAAGTTAGAGCTGTTTTGGTGGTACGTGGAGGACCAACATCATATTAGGCAGGTGGACATAGTGATTTCGCTCTTTGGTGTATGCTTAGAGGTATAAAATGAAATGCAGTGTAACACTTATTACAAACACCGTGACATACATAAGTACACATGGGTTTCACCTGATGGGCTGCATAAGAATATGATTGATTATATATTAATTAACAGCAAATGGGCTAGTTCTGTTAGGAATACCAGGTGATATAGGGGAGCTTAAATTGGATCTGACCATTACCTTGTTAAAAGTGTCTTGCAACTTAAACTTAAAAAGTTTTGTGCTAGGGTTAAAATATTTACTTTTAATACTGAAGCTCTGAAAGACTCAGTTATAGCCAAAGCTTACCATGATAGGTTACTTAATCATTATGACAGTCATAGTATGCTTAATACTGAAGTTGAGGAAGAATGAGAACATTTTAAACAGGCTTTTTTGGACACTAACAATACTCTTTTAGGAAAAAAGGAGCAGAGGAGGCAGAATTATCTGAGTGATAAGGCACTTGAGCTTATTTCGCAAAGAAAGAACTGTAGGAATGTCCTTAATTGTTCTGTTAGGTTCTGTTAATTGTATATTAATGTTCTATTAGGACCCTACTAGTCCTAATAGAAAGCATTACAGAGAACTTAATAAACATGTAAAAGGTCAGTTAGCTGCTGATAAGAATCTTTGGTTTGATGGCTTGGCTGACAAAGCCAAGGAAGCAGTTAGACAGCACAACAGCAGAGAGCTGTACCAGATAGTTAATGTTTTGTGTGGTAGAAAACGGACAGGTATACAAGGATTGAAGGATGAACAAGCTAAGGTTATAGAAGGTGAGGATTCTGTCGTGACTAGGTGGGCTGAGCATTTCAGTGATGTTCTAAACAATGTGGTTAGCTTTACTCCCATTGTTTGCAACGATGATAGATGCATTGGTGGCTTTAATGTTGGCCCTATAACACAATCTGAAGTTATTTTGGCTATTTCTAAACTTAACCTTCATAAATCCCCAGGGGTAGATGAAATTACTATGGAAATGCTTAGAGCTGGAAATGTTTCGGTTACCACTTGGATGACTGAAATTCTGAATATCTTTTGTGATAAAAGCAATGGTTCCTAAGGATTTTACCAGAGCTATTGTTCTCCCTATTTCCAAAAAAGGTGATCGCAGTTCTTGTGATAACTTTAGGGGGTATCAGCCAACTCTTTGTTCCAGGTAAATGGTTCTTTGCATGATTGTGCTTAATATAATTAAGAATCTGGTTGACAGTCAATTGCGTAATGAGCAATGTGGATTCAGAAGTGGTAGGGGATGTGTGGATCAGATAATTTCACTTAGGCAGATTCTTGAGAAATGTTTAGAGTTTCAGAAACCTTTGGTTGCTAGCTTTGTTGATTTCAAAAAGGCTTTCGACTCTGTTGATCATCATAATTTGTGGTAAATGTTAAATTATGGTTGATTGTGAGATCACATGGTATACCAGACAAGTTAGTTAACATAATGAAAGCTCTCTATAATAACACTGAGTCATGTGTGAGAGTTGGTAAGGATTGTAGCAATTAGTTTAGCATTTCTTCTGGTGTTCGACAAGGGTGCATTTTGTCTCCTTTTCTCTTTAGCTTGGTTATTGATTATGTTATGCGAAATTCACTGCAAGGGAAAGATTTTGGCCTTAAATGGACTGGAGATACGAAAATTTCTGATTTAGATTATGCTGATGATTTAGCCCTTTTGGCAAATGATGTTGATGAGATGAACTCTTTCATTCGAGCTGTTGATGAAACTGGTAGTAGAGTAGGTTTGGTTATAAACAGAAAGAAAACTAAAGTGATGAAAATTGGTCAAGCAGGCTGTGATTCAGTTAATCTGAATGGTTGCAGTCTTGAGCAGGTGTCACAGTTTAATTATCTTGGGAGCTATGTAACAGATAATGGTGATGTGTGGTGTGAGATTAACAGACGAATAGGGATTGCTGTTGGGACTTTTAAGAATCTATGGAGAGTGTGGAGAAATAGGCATATACACCTAAAAACTAAAATTAGACTGTATAATAGTTTGGTTCTTTCTAGGGTTAGTTATGGTAGTGAAACTTGGACGCTGTGTAAACAAGATAATATGAAACTAGATGCTTTTGATTCTAGATGCTTATGCAGTATCTTGGGCATTAGGTGGTTCAACTTTGTAACTAATGATGAGGTTAGGCAAAGGAGTTTGTAACCTCCTTTAAGCAGCATATTGTGCAGAGGGAGACTCAGTTGGTTTGGCCATGTTGCCCGTATGAATGATTATAGATTGGTGAATAGGGTTATGAACAGTATGCCTAAAGGCCTCAGAAAGAAGGGGAGACCTAGGATGCAGTGGGCAGACAATGTTAAACAGGACCTTATTAGAATTGGTGTGCAGTGGCCAGATGCAGCAGATGTAGCTCAGGACAGACTTGCTTGGAGAACTAAATTGCATGGTCTGGTTGGACTTCCGTAGCCCATGGCTGCTTGAGGATGATGATGATGATTGAACTCAATCCTTATCATGACAGTGATAAAAATTCAAAGTTCAGATGGCACATATGATCATTCAGATGCATCTAAAATTATTTTATGTGAATAGTTTATCCTTAAAATAATTTAAAAAGAAATTAGAGAGAGAGAGAGAAAATAGAATAAAACAGAACAATAGGAATAAATAGGTCCGATTTAAAATTTTTTAAAACCAGTTTGTGAAAAAACAGTTCACTTATACTGAAGCTTTTCTGTAAGTATAGGTTTCAAAATTTGTAAAAATATTTCTTGTAAAGGAATTTTTTTTAAATTTTCATGAAAGGTTAAACCATAGATACCTATAATTTTAATATATTTAGTCACATAAGGAAATATTTTAAGAAAATTTTAAGTTGTAATTAAATTTTGAAAATAAGTGAATTTTTCCAAATATGAAGGACACGAATCCTATACTTTTGTAGCTCATTCTGGTTTCTCACATTATACAAATATTTATACAAAGATTAGCACATAGCATAATAATCTGCATTCAATATACCAATTGAGCTTTTATAGCCTGAATTCAGATTTATTATATAAAATAAAATCATTTTATTTTTATGTTTTTACATTGATGTTTTTCTTTGTTTTTGTTTAGCCAATATCAATTAAATATCAGTGCACTTTACAGTGAAGTGACACGTTTTGATGAGTGCAGGATGAAATATTCCAGTCTTTTGCATTATCCTCTCCATTCTCCATCTAATTTCTTGACTTTGGCTGATGTCATTTACAACTGTCAAAATGTTGATGGTATGGCTGTAAACCTTCTTGTTGCTATCAGAGATGTAAGTATAAATCTGCTCTGAGCTTCATTAGAAACAAATGATCACATATGACACTGTTTTCTACTCTTATAGTTTCTGGTTTTGATAATCCTTTTTTTTTCTCAGATTGGAAAATTGCAAGATATTACAACTAAGAATGGGAAAAGTGTGAAAAAACTACAACTGAAAGTATTTGATCAAACCCATCCTCTTTTCACCATTTTAATGTATGTATATTGTTAGTATTTATTTTCCATTTTTATTAAAAGTGAATATAGGTTAAAAATAGCAAATCTTTTCATGTATTATTAATGTAAACTGAATAATAAAAAGTTATTAAACTAACTTTAACTGATATAGTCACTGCTGCAATTATTTTTCAAGAAACGACCAAAAGTTTTTTGTGAAACCCTTTTTTCTTTCCTTATATCTCTTACCTCTTTTTTTCTACACAATTGCAAGATTCTCCTTTCTGTGAGGTATGATCAAATTACCCTTCCTTCAACTTTGGAGATAATTGAGCAAAGAGCTAAGAGAACCTGACTGTTTTTTTCTGATAATTTCCTTGTATGAGTAAATCCATATATAAGGAATTACTTCTAGGTTTCTTTGTACTTTATATGCATACCAAAAGTAAATAAATAAAAATGATAATGGCAATGATTAGGATATTAGTGTTGCAGCCCACTTGGGCTGCAACACTAATATCCTAATCATTGCCATTATTGATTTGTGTTGCAGCCCAAGTGGGCTGCAACACAAATCTACCCCCCCCCCCCCATCAGAACAGAACCCCCCATCTCAGTACACCATAGTCTTACCTATACATACCTAATTTTACATACACAGACCAGCATATATTACTGCCATATAATAACCTTCATGTACCCCCTCATGATCACCTCCAACATAAAACAATTAATTGTGAATGATAGGGATGTTGTACCTCCTACAAATGGCATATGCAAAATTAAAATAGATGACCCTGATCACCTTACAATTAAAATGATAATTGTATTGCCACAACTTACAGAATCTTTAACATAAGACTAGAGGAGCACCTTTGTAACTTAACAACATTCCAAAAACTGGACTGTAGGTTAGCAAACAACATTCCAAACACTGAATTAACCCAAGCTATAATATATATCTATCCAAAACTTTTTAAACACCAAAATAATCACATCCCCCAACCTGATTTCAACTCAATTACATGGAAAACCTACTAATGTCAACCAAGAAATAGTACGTAATAGAGATATTATGCCTTTACCCTCTTATGGAAATTGCTATTACACAACTATGATATGTAGTTTTAGTGAACACTGATAGAGGAACAATCCTATTTAACCCTCAGAGTATACACTAACTAGTCACCTGAAGATGCCATAATAAAAAAAATGGTGAAATATGTCATTACAATGTTTTTTAAAACTTGTTTGAACTTCTTTAAATTGAAATCTTTTAAACTCTACATGACCTAAGCAATGAGCTCTATATTTACAATCATCCCTGAACTTTACTGCTGCTAAAAACTGGAGCACCTCTCATCTTTCAAACCCTGAAAGTTAATTAATGAACTGTCAACCATGCCTCTGCCTTGATTCCGAAACTGCCTCCCTCACAAAGGGTGTCTTACTCAACCCAAGCTTCCCTTCTCATTACCCCATGAGAGCAATGACCCACCATGGCTTTGGACATCTGCAACAATGGAAACCACTGAAATGTTAATGGTTAACAACCGCTGGCACTTCAGTTGGCAGAGTAAGGGTATATATATATACCCTTACTCTGCCAACCTTCCTAGTATTGACTGAATAATAGGGATTATTCAGTTAGCTAATGATCATAGGGACACTGCAAAAAATTTAATGAAAAACTCTTCCCAATTTTTAATAAGGAACTGTCACATCAATGTCGGAACTCCTTCCCCAATAAAAGCCATATCATATACTGCAAATCGCACTGTCATCATCACTGTTCATCAGATGATAGCAGATGTAAGAACTAAATCAGTAACCACCTTGGATATCTACTTCTGCAGAAACCACAAGAATTTACAAGCCTGACATTGTTACCACTCTCTGACAAACCAATGCCCCTGTGAACTAAGTGCACTCAAATTCATTAGACAACTAGAATTGTTTTTAAAAAAACAAATCCACATTGAAATTGTAGAATTTACATTGTATTTTTAGATATTAAATTGATACATTTAATTTTTTATCAATTTAATTGATACATTTAATTGATAAAGTACTGTGTTTTAGGATCCTCCTTATTCTTTTCTTGTGTTGTCTTTTTGCTGAGGTCTTATCTTCCTCAAAAATTTTTTCTATGGAGTTTTTAGTGATAGTGTGCTGTCAGAACTCTGGCAAGCAGCAGCTTGAAGGGCAATTTATTTATATTTTTTTTATAAAGTATATAATATATATATGTGCAATAGAATAAAAAAAGAGTTAAAATGCATAAAAGATATGTTTCTGAAATAAATGTTTAGTGTCCTAGAATTTGAGAGGGGGGGGGGGCATTATCCAATGTTTCCTGCATAATGCTTTGATTTGCTTGTTTTCATTATATATATATACATACAGTATTTCTGATAAAGTTCAGAATTAATAAAATTAAAAGCTAGTTAAAGACTATTAGAAAAGTTCCTTCTTAGGTCTTAATTAGGATTTTTTCTTTCTTTTTTTTCCACTATCCTAAATTTTTAAAGAGGAAGGAGTTAGACCTTTCACACTGGCTTTACATACCAGAGTGAGAAAAATTGTTTTTTTTTTTAAATTAATTTTACTCCTAATATGCCAAATAATTTTTGCTTGGAGGTAGTGTATTTTGTTATAAATGTTTTATGCCTCACATTTTTTGAATGGTCTCATTATTTTTCATAGTTTAAGATTTATGCTAATAGATTAAACCTCTAAGATAGAATTTTTTGGTTGTTATCATTGTTCCAGGTCACTTACAAGAATTTGATGTTTATTTCCACAAAACAAATATAAAATGATTAATTAATTAACAATGAATTACTTAACCAATTTATTAACAATCTGGTGAAATATCAATGAATAATCAACATAAAAAAATCTACTCTCTGATAGATGTGGTTGTTCAAAATAAATTGTTATTGTTTGTGAATATTGTTTAGAAATAATGGGTAACCCCAAATATACTGTAGGATGCAAAATACCTCTGTTTCCATGACCTTAGAATGACTTGAAAAAAAGTTCACCTTTTATTTTGGAAAAAATAATTCAGAAAGCATAAAAATAAATCCATTGAATAAACATAAGTAATAAAATTGAAGGCTTATTACCCTGTACAAGAAAAAAACTAACTGCTCGATTGAAATAGGAGAACTACCTTTTTTTCTCACAACACACATACATTGCCAGTCTGGCAGATACTGATTTGCCATCAAATCCAGTGGAAATATTTCAGGGGTTTGGAAGGGTTTGAAAGGTTGGTAGGAAAAGATGTTTAGAAAGGGAAGTGTAAAGAACAAAATCAGGAGTCTCAACTATCATCAAGGTTAATGGCCCCTTCTCTCCTCCAATTGTCTATCCCACACCTAGAACACCCACTATATAATTCCTTCTCCAGGTGCTTCTCCTTTTTGCTCTATTGTAATTGCCCTGCTGTTCCTTCTGCATGAATGAACCTTTCTTTATCATTACCATTATCTCTGGCTATCACATCTCTCTTTCTCTGGGCACTAATTACAAGGAAGGTGGCTAGAACAGTTGCTTCCATTCAAATTGTTTAGGAATGTGTCCATTGGGACTGGTTGTTGATAGTAAAAGTTTCTAAATATTTCTTACAGAAAAAAAAATAGAAAAAGCTAAATTTTATTGACACAAACAAATTTGAAAATGATGAAATAATATTATTTCTGTTATTCATTATGATTTATTGTTAGAAATATTTTAAAATTCCAAAAACATTGCTCATTTTTTTATTTCATTATATTTTTGAGTAATGTTTTCCATCATTGGTTTGGAAAAGTGGTCTATAACCATTTTTTTTCACAAAACAGATTCTATATGTTGACACTAAAATGGCTACAAAGTTCATACTACTGATTGGTATTGTTTTATTAGATTGGATTAAATGATAAAAATTCCTTCTTTCTTTAACAAGAAACATTAAGTGAATTGATATTTCTGAATGTTGAGCCTAACATTACTACAGAATTCTATCGATCCTAAAATTGAAGTATCCATTTCTTTTTGCAACACATTTTGTCAGATGTAGTGGACATTGTTGGATTCTCTTCTTATATTGTACCAGTAACATGATATCCAGTATTTTTGAGTGACTTAGATTAGGTTGGGTTGTTGTTTTACCTTTGAATAGCATTTTTGTGTCACACAATGGGCTAAATGGCCATATGACAAGGAACCCAAGAGTTCAGAGAAGGATGAGAGAGGATATCCACTGGACAGCAGTTAGGAGATGGATGGATGCCTCCATCAAGATTATTCAATATGTTCTTTAAATGCACAAGGTATGGTTCTCCTGTACACAGTTCCATGGTATAGTGTCTCATGTCTCATCCAATGTATAGCAGCCTTTCCAAACTCCTCAATATCCCCTTTTCACTGAGGGCAAGGTGAGAGTTAGCAGAGATAAATTTCAATGTTGGCACACTGCCAACTCAACTAACCCCCAACCCCCTTGCATCTTAAATGTTGATGTGATACAATGTGTAATTCATTGAAAATTCAACAGTTTTTGAGAACTGAAGAACAAATTTTACTCCAAAAGCTCAACGTCTTCAATAGATATGTTTCTGTACAATCTAGGGAGATACTCCTTTTACACTAATGTTATATAAATGCAACACAAGGTTTCATAGTTAAAAAATAAGTATAAGAAGTATTCCAATCCACTAAATATGGCTTCAGCTCTTAATGCTGGATTCAAAAAGGGAGTCCACTGCACATACATCATCTTTTGATGATGTTTATAGCAAAAAAATGCTAACAAAGTTGACTAACTTTTAGCCATATTACTATCTCTTATTTGAAGTTAAAAATGTAGAATCTATGAATTTTAATATATATATATACACAGTCGTATCAGAATAATATGACCTAATAATGGGAATAACTACCCTTGGCCTGGATGACAGCAGCGAGATGCCGTGACATGGACACAATGAGGCCCTGGAAGGTTGCCAGAGGTACACGTGCCCATTCGGACTCCAGTAGAACACGGAGGTTCTGGAGATGATGTGGTTGTGGGTCCGCTCACCAAACCTGTTGATCCAAATGGTCCTACAAGTGCTCTATGGGATTGAGGTCGGACGATTTCGCTGGCCAAGGGAGCACTGTTGTAACTGCTAGTTAACAAAATTACTGCTAGTAAAGAAATTAAACTGCTAGTAACAAAACTAGTATTATTTGTAACTGCTAGTAACAAAATTAAGCAAATTAACAAACTTACTTAAACAATAATAATATCAAACAAATATAACAATAACTTAAATTTAGCAAATGATGAAACAAAATTCTTACATTTGAACTGCTTTCTGAAAGAACTTTTTGCTGATGCAACCATAACTTGCATTGCAATACAATCAGAATCCTGTACATTTCCAAGTTTGAAAATTCCCTTTTATGGTAGGAAAATGCAGCAATACCACTTTAAAGCATTTATGCCAGTGGGGATATTGGCAAAAGTGCTGCTGGGCAATATGCCAGCATAATTAGCACATGATTTATTGTGCTATGATTAGTTAGATATTTCACTGCATTTAAATCATTGCAGCATTGCCAGATGCTAAAAATTAAGGCATGTAAAGATTGAAAACTGTACTTTGTACTTATTGTTTAAGGATTTTTCGTTTTACTGATTTTGCAATACTGATAAAAGTTTTTTATACAGAATAAATTTTTATTTAATTAAATTGATATTTTTGTATATTGGTATTCGTTAAAATGAAGCATTTTTGCGTAGAGATATATAGTAAATTGGCTGGGGTCAGAAAATTTTTTGCAATACTAAATAGTTCATTATTCTGGCATTCATTATAATGACATTTTATTGCATATGATTTCTGATGGGGCCCATTTCAATTTGAATGACTTCATTAACAAGCAGAATATGCATGTGTGACCATGGTAAACCCACATAAATAATGAAGACACCATTACACCCCAAAAAATTTATAATGAATGCGCTCTTTTGGTGTGTGGTATTGGTCAACTAACTTTTCTTGAAGATACTATGGATGCTAACCTTATCTAAGTATCCTCAATTTCTCATGCCAAATAAAAGCTCAGGACGTGCACAACACCATAAAGAATGTAGCAATTTTCTCTTCCAAAACGGAAATAGGTATTTTTTCTGACAAAATAAAATATGTAAATTAGAAAATTAAAAAAATACTTTTCTTCCTCTAAGTTACATTAAAAAAAAGTAAAAGTAAAGCATATCAATGATGGAATCACCCACTAAATTTGTATCAAGCTCAAAGAAAGATAGGGTGTCAAAACTATTTTACCAACTGAACAAAAATTGCCAATTCCCATTTTCCTTTGAACTTAATGCAAATTCAATGATTTCATCATTGGTATGCTTTACTTTTTTTTTACTTTTTAGGATGTTTAGAGGATGATAGGTATTTTAAAAAAAATTTAATTTATTCACTTTTTAATTTTTCAGCCATCTGAAGTTTCCCTAGAATCTCCTTAGTCACTACTTACAGTTATCGAAAGAAAGGGGAAAAAAATATATGTATTTATTATATAGAGCTTTATGAAATTCGAAATAAATGAATATTTGCTTTATTGCACTAATCATTGCTTATAGCATTTTTTTCCCCGTGTCTTAGATGGGAAGAAGAAATAGCCCGCTTTATTTTGAAGTACTGCAGTAGAAGAAGTAGTAAGCATATTACTTAGTTGTTTTCCATAATTTTCTAAATCTGCTAACTTAATTTGCTTTCGTAGTTTCCAGAGAATTGTTTGTTAAATAAGAACCTTATAGGAATGTGCTACTTATTTTGATATAGAAATTTTAGTGAAAATTGTCCATTTGGTAATAACATTTAATCAATGTTAAGATATTTAAATCAGCAATCATATCATTGGTTTAGGACAATGGCTACTTACTTTGTATAGCCATTGCTGGAGATGTGTTGGGTTGTTTTTAACTCTGAGTGACACTTTTTTTCCACACAATGGGCTGAACAGTCAGGCCACAAGGACCCTGAAAGCTCAGAGAAGATTGGAACAGCTGCTGGGAGACAGATGATAGCCTCCCATCAAGGCCTTCCATTATGTTCTTTATACCCTTGTGCATAGGGTATGACACCTCTTGTGCATAGGGTTTGTGTAGGTATTATACCCTTGTGCATAGGGTATGACACCCCAGCATATGGAATCATGGCTTAATTTCCCATCTGATGGATGGCAGCCTTTTAAAGCCCAGCTGTGTCCCCTACAGACCATGGACAGGGCAGGAAGTTTTGTGGAGATAAATATCAATACTGACCCACTGGGATTAGAACCTGAGAACTGCAGATTACAAGCCTGGCATGCTACCGACTGAGCCACCCCCGCCCCCAGTGGGCCGGGGGTGGCTCAACTGTCGGACATGCCCAAACTACTTCAACAATAGTTGGAGTCCTAGCCCAATTTGGAGAAAACATTCTCTGATTCATCATAAGAATATGTAAACAGAAATGCCAGTCACTAATCATTTTATTCTTATTAATTATAATAAATTTATGGCAAAATTTTAATTTTAATACTATTTGGAATGAAAAATATTAGAAATATTAGTAGCAGAGACTGAAAGTTTTTGGGTAACATCATTATAAGGACAATAATCCCTTCCTTTATTAAAGATAGAGAATGCAAAAAAAAAAAACATAAGCCACTTGGTGCTTATTTTTAATTACTAAGAATTGATTATTAAAAGGGAAAAATTTTATATTAAAACTTTTTATAATTTTACTTATTTTTTCACAATTGCAATTTATATTTGAAATTTAAATTATTCTAAGCCTGAACTCATCTCTAACCAGTTTTAAATTTAATATTTACAATGTTGTATTTGTTTGTTTGGTATGCATTTTATTTTTACACTGTTTTTGTTATAATATATAATAATAATTAACATAAGAATGATTTTTAAGTTAGCCAAAAAATCATCTTGAGCAGGGTGGAATGTGAACCTACAATATTTTAATAACATATGAGTTACTCTGATTACTCAACTACAACTGTCTTGAGCAATGTGGATCAAAATTGTCTTGAGCCATGTGGATCAAAACTGTTGTAAGCCATTCTGAACAAAATTTCCTCGAAGCAGTATTGTGTAGGAATCCTATCAACCACAGCATTCCTTCTTGGTTCTTATCCTTTGTGGCTTAAGACAATTTTTATGTGCGTTGAGACTTCATCATCATCATCATGCAGCCATGGGCTACGGAGGTCCAACCAGACCGTGCAATTTAGTTCTCCAAGCAAGTCTGTCCTGAGCTACATCTGCTGCATCTGGCCACTGCACACCAATTCTAATAAGGTCCTGTTTGACATTGTCTGCCCACTGCATCCTAGGTCTCCCCTTCTTTCTGAGGCCTTTAGCCACACTGTTCATAACCCTATTCACCAATCTATAATAATTCATACGGGCAACATGGCCAAACCAACAGAGTCTCTCTCTGCACAATATGCTGCTTAAAGGAAGTTTCAAACTCCTTTGCCTAACCTCATCATTAGTTACAAAGTTAAACCATCTAATGCCCAAGATACTGCGTAAGCATCTGGAATCAAAAGCATCTAGCTTCCTGTTATCTTGTTTACAAAATGTCCAAGTTTCACTACCATAACTAACCCTAGAAAGAACCAAACTATTATACAGTTTAATTTTAGTCTTTAGGTGTATGCACCTATTTCTCCACACTCCATAGATTCTTAAAAGTCTCAGCATCAATCGCTATTCGTCTGTTAATCTCATGCCGCACATCACCATTATTTGTTACATAGCTCCCAAGATCATTAAACTGTGACACCTGCTCAAGACTGCAACCATTCAGATTAGCTGAATCACAACCTGCTTGACCAATTTTCATCACTTTAGTTTTCTCTCTGTTTATAACCAAACCTACTCTACTACCAGTTTCATCAACAGCTCGAATGAAAGAGTTCATCTCATCAACATCATTTGCCCAAAGGGCTAAATCATCAGCATAATCTAAATCAGAAATTTTCGTATCTCCAGTCCATTTAAGGCCAAAATCTTTCCCTTGAAGTGAATATTGCATAACATAATCAATAACCAAGCTAAAGAGAAAAGGAGACAAAATGCACCTTTGTCGAATACCAGAAGTAATGCTAAACTAATTGCTACAATCCTTACCAACTCTCACACATGACTCAGTGTTATTATAGATAGCTTTCATTATGTTAACTAACTTGTCTGGTATACCATGTGATCTCACAATCAACCACAAATTATGATGATCAACAGAGTCAAAAGCCTTTTTGAAATCAACAAAGCTAGCAACCAAAGGTTTCTGAAACTCTAAACATTTCTCAAGAATCTGCCTAAGTGAAAATATCTGATCCACACATCCCCTACCACTTCTGAATCCACATTGCTGATTATGCAATTGACTGTCAACCAGATTCTTAATGATATTAAGCACAATCATGGAAATAACTTTACCTGGAACAGAGAGTAGGCTGATATCCCTATAGTTATCACAAGAACTGCGATAACTATTTTGAAAATAGGGATAACTATAGCTCTGGTAAAATCCTTAGGAATCATGCCTTTATCATAAAATATATTCAAAATTTCAGTTATCCAAGTGGTAACTGAAACATTCCCAGCTCTAAGCATTTCCATAGTAATTTCATCTACCCCTGGGGATTTATGAAGTTTAAGTTTAGAAATAGCCAAAATAACTTCAGATTGTGTTATAGGGCCAACATTAAAGCCACCAATGCATCTATCATCATTGCAAACAATGGGAGTAGAACTAACCAAATTGTTTAGAATATCACTGAAATGCTCAGCCCACCTAGCCATCACAGAATCTTCACCTTCTATAACCTTACCTTGTTTATCTTCAACCCCTGTATACCTGTTCGTTTTCTACCACACAAAACATTAACTTTCTGGTACAGCTCTCTGCTGTTGTGCAGTCTAACTGCTTCCTCAGCTTTGTCAGCCAAGCCATCAAACCAAAGATTCTTATCAGCAGCTAACTGACCTTTTACATGTTTATTAAGTTCTCTGTAATGCTTTCTATTACGACTAGTAGAGTATTGATTAAGGACATTCCTGCAGTTCTTTCTTTCTGAAATAAGCTCAAATGCCTTATCACTCAGATAATTCTGCCTCCTCTGTTCTTTTTTTCCTAAAACAGTACTGTTAGTGTCCAAAAAAGCCTGTTTAAAATGATCCCATTTTTCAACTTCAGTAGTAAGCATACCAGACTCTCATAATGACTAAGTAACCTATCATGGTATATCTAAAAGCTATTAAGCTATATCTAAGTATCCAATACCAAAGGGGCCTATTACTCCTCCCCAAAGGTCAGAGTCAGTACCAACTTTGGCATTGAAGTCACCTAGAACTAGCGTAATATCTCCTTTCTTGACAGAATTCAAAATATCCTGAAGTTGTCCATAAAACCTATCCTTCTCATCCTCATCGGCATCCTCAATGGGAGCATAACAGCATATAATATCAAGTCATTAATGCTTGTCTGAAATTTTGCTGTAAGAAACCTTTCATTAATGCACTCATATCCTAGAAGAGCATCACTAGCGTGTCTGCTGAGAAGCAGACCCACACCTTGGTGATGTTTATTATTGTTCCTCCCTGAAAAGAGAAATTTAAGATTATTTTTAAGAATCTGACCTTTATCTGTCCATCTGGTCTCTTGCAAGCCGAGAATATCTAAATTTTAATAGTGGAATTCTTGTGTGAGAGTATCAAGAGAAAAAGCTCTGTGCAGAGTCCTCACATTCCAACTACCTATGGAGAGAAAATGGTTATTGGGATGTTTAAAAAAACTATGTATATTGAGAGAGGCAATGCCAACAATATCAAACAGCCCCCTAATCACAGACATGGGACAAAGACCTGTTCCCCCACCACTAAAGGCTGAAGCCATCTACACTGGAAGACTTCGTCCAGTGTAGAATTTGACAATGCCAATAGAAGCAAAGAGATCAGATGCCTGCGATGACCTCTGCTCAGGATTATCCACCAGCTGATAAACATATCCTGCGAATCTATTCACTTGGGGCTGTCAACCCACAAACAAACAGAAAACACAGCGGAAGATTTTCTCTCCACAGAAGCCCACCAGTGCAGCAAAATCAGGTTCCATAATCAAGCTCAGAGCCATATATCTTTTCAGTCCAGAGGGGGGTGTATGGTCAGCACCACGGCCCTGTGTGGTTGACCACTTCTCAGCAGGGTAGAAAAAAAAAGAAAAGTAGCCATAGTTGTCCAGATCAGTAGGCCACACTAATCTGGCAGCCCTCCCCTTCCATTCACTTCCACAAGAGGTATCTCTTTTGAAAGGTACTAACGGTCTGCACCACGAGAAGGCGGGGTCAGACATTAGGTGCTAGGCCTGGCCGGTTCTATGCATCATCACAGGGGATTGGTGCATAGCTCTCCTTTCATTGACTACCTAGCTACCATTACAGACCGTTGAGACTTATCTCCGCAAAATTCCCCACTCTGCCCATGGTCAGTAGGGGACACCGATGGGCTTGGAAAGGCTGCTGTCTTTCAGATGGGACATTAAGCCGTGACCCCATGTGTGAGAGAGCCATACCCTGTGCATGTTAAAGAACACGCTGGATGGCCTTGATGGGAGGCTACCATTTGTCTCCCAACAGCTGTTCCAGTGGGTCCCCTCCCCCAACCTTCTCTGAGCCTTCGGGGTCCTTGTGACCTGGCCATTTAGCCATGGTGTGCAAAAAAGTGCCATTCAGAGGTAAAACAACCCAACCCAACAATTTTTATGTAACTTAAAAAATGTTCTTTGATTTTAAGGTGGTTGCTTATTACTGATTGTTTATGAATTTCTATTAATAATTTGCATCTTCTTCATTGTATGGCCTAGAATAAAATTACTTGAAAGAGAAATTGGATAGAATTCCATCTGTATTTGGCTACATGAAATAAACCAGTGGTCTCAAATCTGGTGATTAAAGAGGTTACTGTTAGTCTCCTTAACCCTTAGAGTGCCAGGACTGAAAAACAATTGTACCAAGTGGCTGGACTTTTTTCCAACTATGCTCAGTTAAAAAAATGTGAATTTTAGAACTTTGCCAAATAACTAATGAAATAAGGACATTTTATATACCAAATTAAACAGTATTTAAGTCTGGATGTTATGAAAAAATATTTAACAAAAATGATAATATTAATTTTATTACGATGTTTATAGTGATGTAGTAAAAAAGATGTGACAATGCAAATAAAAATTTATGTTTATTTTATTTATGAAATGTTGCACTGAATGGGACATGTGACACTGCCATCAGCCACTGTGACATTGCTACACAAAGAGAGTATTAATTGCAGAAAATACTTTTGAATCATCCTGTTTTTTTTATTGATATAGAGTAAAAGGAGTGACACCAAATACAGTTTTCTCAATGTATAGATTTTTGGTGTAATCAATAATTTAAGTTGTGAGTGATTGTGTATTAGGAAAAGTAAGATTCATTGTAACATAGGAAGGATATGATAATATTGTGTTACTTTTTGATCATGAATTATATTACAGGATAAAAATACTGTAAGAAATTTAGATTATGTGTAGTATTGGGATAGATAAGATAGATGAACTCATCCTCTCTCTTTTAATCTTGGTTAGCCCTAACACCTAAAGTCTGACCCCACCTTCTCATAGTGCAGGCCATTAATATCATTCAAAAGAGATGCTCTCTTCTAGAAGGAAAAAGAAGGGGGGGGGGGGGGGCGGCTAAAGAACCAGTGTTGCCTATTGATCTGGACTGCTATAGCTTCTTTTTCATAATAAAGAGGTAATAGTAAAGCACCATAAAACACTGTTATAATCATATACAGTGCAGGTTACTGCTGTTAGTATAAGTGCAACAATAAAGTCTATAAAGATGAAAAAAGGAAAATAAATTTTAATTTCTATTAATTATTAATTAATTAATTAATTAATTTTAATTGAAAATTTATTCTCCTTTTTTCATCTTTATAGACTTTATTGTTGCACATACCAATAAGAACTTTAACCTGTGGGGGTGGCTCAGTCGGTAGCATGCCAGGCTCATAATCTGTAGTTTCCAGGTTCAAGTCCCAGTTGGGTCAGCATTGAGAAGCCCAGATTTAAATCTGACACATGACAGGCTGCCACACGACAAGGCAAGAACTCCACAAGCTTGTGTAAATGTTCCATAGTTATGGCGACCCATGCATCCTCCAGAGCTGTCCACAATTCTCTCAAGGTTGTCGCTGATGGGACACAGGCCCGAACACTCTGCTCAATGGTATCCCAAGGATTTTCGATGGGATTTAAATCTGGGCTTCTAGGTGGCCAATTCATTATTTCAAAGTCAGCAGAATGCTCCTTCAACCATGCGTAGCTAACTTGGATCTGTGAGAAGAATAGTTGTCTTGCTGGTAGATGCCATCTCCATTGGGATGCATGATGGCCATAAATGGGTGTAAATGGTCAGCCATGAGTTCTACATACTGGGATGCATTGAGAGTTGTCGGTACACATACCAAAGGTCCCACAGACATCCAACTGGGTTGGGTTGTTTTACCTCTGAGTGGCACTTTTTTGCACACAATGGACTAAATGGCCAGGTTCAAGAACCCCGAAGGCTCAGAGAAGATTGGGGGAGGGGACCCACTGGAATAGCTGTTGGGAGACAGATGGTAGTCTCCCAACAGCTATTCCTCTTGTCAAGGCCATCCAGCGTGTTCTTTAACATGTACAGGGTATGGCTCTCCCGCACACGCTGAATTAGTTCTGTTTGTAAAAGCACCTTATATGTTATCAGGAGATCATGAATTTGATTTTCCCCTAAAAACTCAATAGTTTCATCAAATTTTTGAATTTTTCTAATAGGAGGACATTTGCCTGTGAGTCATTATTTACATTTCATATTAGTTATATTGAGATGAGTTTTATGTAGAATTACATCTAGAACTTCTGCTAAGTAATAAATCTACTGTATAGCATTTTACAGGGGGCCTTTCGTTTAGCACACTTGAGGTAAATAGATGTAGAGGAAACTATTAGTTAAAATACAATCAAGGCCATGAAAAGGGATACTTGAAGGGAATTAAATATAAATGGAGAGCATTTTCTTGTAATCAATTATTTGTATATTTTATATGTTTTGCGGTCAACTGTTTAGCATACTGGCTATTGAACAAAGGACCTAGGTTTGAGCCCCAAGTAAGGCATGGATATGTGTGTTGTCTTTCTGCTGAGGTCTCACCTTCCTCACAGACCTTTTCAATGGCATATGAACTGGCAGGTTCCTGTCAGACCTCTGTGGCAAGCACCTGCTTCAGGAGGAGTATTTATTATTTATTTTATTATTGTGTTAATTATTTTTAGACTTTATTATGTTTGTTATTTCGTTATATTTTAATCTGGATCATTTTGTGTAATTGTATGTATTAATTTGAATTTGTAACCAGATTTGCATCAAAAGTGAGTGTATTAAAAAGCATGTAATAATGAGCCTTGGAATTATAACATAAAATTATCTATAATAACATACCGTATATGTATGAAAATTTCTTGAAAATAACTAGAATATTTTTCATTAACATAAATTGGGCAGATATTTTGTTTTCAAATTTTATATCATGTTTTTTTCCCCTCTTTCATGTTTTTGAGTAATAAGCATATAATCTATAATTTAGTTAATGCAGACCTAATAGTTTTAGTCTAAATATATAGACTTCCAACAACATGACAAAAAGTTTAGTTTTTTTTAAATAAATTTTTATAATATAGACATGTTTGAAATTTTTATTAATTTGAATTTTTTTGTTTATGCTACTATCAGATTTTGAATGAAATTTTATTTTCAGTTGTCTTTGTGTGTGATGTAAAAGTGAGCTATAATAAATTTGTGAAAGGAATGGTTGCAACAGCTACCAGTTCTACTTTATTTACTCCAGATCCAGGTTAGTAAAGCAGTTTTAATTTTGAACTCGATGAATTCAGGTATTTGACAGAAAATTAGCAAGTGTGTTGGTACTGTGAGACAGTGTGAATATTTTCTCACACTTAATAATATTTTTGTTTCCATAATAATTTGGATGCATTATATAGTTATTATGTTCATTATAGCACAGAATAATGAGATCACTGGACAAAAAAATTAATCACCCCTGGCTGAATGTCGCCTCTGTGCAACTGAAGAACAGCCGAAATCCTGTCTGGCATGGATTCCACCAGTGTGTGGATGTAGTGCACATCAATATTCATCCACTCTTCCAGCAGCAAATGCCGCAGTTCTGCCAGATGGCTGGGACAGTGCTACACTCATTGCTCCAAATAGTCCCACAAGTTTTCTATGGGATTCAAATCCGGGGATTTGGCAGGCCAGTCGAGATGTTCGAAGGCTTCAGAATGCTCGTCGTGCCAATCCCACACACTTCAAGCCCTGTGCACGCAACAATTGTTGTCTTGGAAGACTGGGGTATCCTTCTGGTGTTCACTGTGGAGATGCTGCACAAAAGGCAATGTGGTCATCCAGTAGCTCCATATAGCCCTTCTGGTTCAAGTGTGACATCACCACAACCAAAGGACCCATTTCCTCGTACGTGAAATATCCCCAGAACATCACAGAACCTCCTCCAGCTTGAACAGAACCTTGCACACAGTCTGCATGGAAGGCTTCATGCGGCTTACAATGTATCTGTCACCTTGCATCATTCGAGTACAAACAAAAACTGACTCATCTGACCAGATCACATGCTTCCAAGAGTCGACAGTCCAGTCATTGTGGCGCATGCTCACTGTTAACATGGGTCTCTTCCACGGTACTCTGCTCCAGATATCCATGGCATGCAGTTCTGTTCGGAAACAAATTTTTGTAGGCCTGCATTGACTAACTGGAGCAATTCCTGCCTCATTGCAAAGCGATTTGCCCTAACAGGCGTGACACACTGCGACAGTCTCTATTGGTGAGCACAGTCTTTCTGCCGCAGTTCTGATGACTATTAGCGGTGGACTGCAATGTACACCACTGCTGGAAGACCCTTTGGACAGTACGTTTCAACACACCTGCAAAGGCAGCAACTTCTTGTACACTATGCCCTTTGGCTTGGCCAAACGCAATAACACCCTTTTGCCACTAGTTCACATCTTTGGCACGACCCATGTTTCACGGAGCAACTAACACACATGTGGCGCACAACCACTTCTTGTCACTGTATGAACCCCATAGTGAATGGCATAGCTATTTGTAGGACGCATTTATTACTGATACACCTTCTGTTGCTGTCGAATGGATGTAACCCTCTTATGGCAGGAGATGACTAATTTTTTGTCTGGTGAGCTTAATATAACTTGCTAATTTCCTGATTATGAGAATAGTTCTGAATGCAATAGAGGAAAATTTGTTTATGTCAAATTGGCCCTCAGTTCCATTCAGATGTTCACTCAAGTTTAGGTGAATATCTGATTATCTGTTGCCCTAGACCTAAATTGTCTTGAAGACTGAATGAAAAGACAAGATATATGTTTAAAAATAACATTACATACATTTTCTGAAGGATGTAAAAGGATAATTGGTTTTAATTAAACTAATTAGTTTGTGTAAAAGATGAGGGTAAATTGAAGAGATTTTCAATGTATTTATTCAACTATCAAGGAAGATATCACTCTGAATTTGATGTTGATCAGTTTTAGAGGAAAAATTGTCTTGAGCCTGGTGGGATATGAATCCATGACCTCCTGATAATGTCAGGTGCTCTTACTGCCGAGCTACCAGCTGTTGATCAAGATCTCTAATTGATGCTATGAACTTTCTACCAACAGTACACAATTTTCTGTATCTCATGAAGGTATGTCCCAGTTAAATTCAGAATGATATCTTCCTTGATGAGGGTAGATAATTTATGGACTGCTGTCACCAACAATTAGCTGATTTGCATTCAAGTTAATACGTGATATGACATCACAATCTTAAAGGGCATAGAACAGTGTATGCAAGTTGTAACATGTTGTAATAGGATCATAAGTAATGGCAGAACAGTATACACTCAGTCTCTGTTGTTTTCTCAATTTAAAAAGGTGTTCGATTTTGTGTTTGTGATTTTTTGCAGGCTATGGCTATTCTGAATGCTGAGAAGTAATATGTGATATGCTATTGTGTTGGATGAGGCTTCAGTGGTGCACTGTCTCAGAAATGACCTTTTACATGGAGAACATTGTTTCAAACAAAGTGTGATTTTTCAAGTGGCACAAAGGCTTCACATCACAGACAAAGGCACAAAGGCTTCACATCTCAATTCTGTGGAGGATCAGTGGCACAAAGGCTTCACATCTCAATTCTGTGGAGGATCAGTGGCACAAAGGCTTCACATCTCAATTCTGTGGAGGATGAACCAAGATCTGGCGAATCAAGTACTGTTCTCCATAAATTCGAGTCATTTCTGCAACTATCTGTGCAACATCTAAGCTTTGCCGAACAGTAGCATATTGTAAACTGCTGCTCAGTTTTCAGATCAGCCATAGCCTGCAAAAATTCACAAACACAAAACCAAAAACCTTTCTAAAGGAATAAAACAACAGATACTGACTACATACTGTTCTGCTGTTATTTATAATCCTGTCACAGTGTGTTTCAATTTGCATATACTGCTCTGCACCCTTGAAGAATCGCTGTGTTATCCCTCATCATGCTTTTAACTCTTAAGAAATGTTTCTAATTTTTTTTAGCAACATTATGCCTTAAATGATCCACCAACATATATATATTATATTGGAAAATGTAAAAAGCTACAGATAGATCACAGTATAAATTTTATAGCTGCAAAATAGAGTATTTTTCAAGATCATTCCGAGTGGTTAGCACGCTTGGCTACTGATCTAAGGGACCTGGGTTCGAGCCCCGGATTTAGGCATGGATGTGTGTCGTTTTTCTGCTGAGGTCCTACTGTGGCATATAAACTGACAGGCTCCTGTCAGACCTCTGTGGCAAGCAGCTGCTTGAGGGGGTATTTATTTATTTTTTTATTTATGCAAGAAACATATATGTTTAGTCTAAATGGATTAATAAGAGATAAATTTCTGCTGTATTATTTATGTCAAATTATACCTCCCAAAGTACTCATTATGCACATACCTGTAGAATTCTCTTGAGTTCCTTTTTACATGTTACTCTTGTGACTTTCAGAATATAGTATGCAAGAGAAAATTTCAAAATGTGTTTCAAAACTGTGACTTTTTGTGTAACTAAACCGATAAAGTTGATTTATCACATTTTTACAAAATGTCATAAATAATTATCCATGAGAACATAGTAAAACAAAATTTTAAGGAAATAAATTTCTAAAATATTCTAAAGTAGGAAATGGGAAAATATTTTTAACATATCTTGTTTCTACAATACAGTGTTTTTCATTCAAATTCTAATTAAATATTTAAGTTTTCAATTATTAATGAAAGTGAAATAATGAAATATGCATTGAAATGCAGCAGGCTTCTTTTCTTTTTAAAGTATAATCTTTCTATTGTGAAATCTAGTATAGAAATTAAGAACTTTCATCTTTAGGAAAGGGATAAAACTAGAATGAGATGAGTGAACAGTGTCAAATGGGACCACATGGAATTAGCCTGAAGGGACCAAATAAAGTAATTGTTGCTTGGGATAGACATACAGTCAGTCCTCGACTTTTGGACATAATGTGTAATTAAAAATGTCCAAAAGTCAAGTGTGGTAGACTTACATATTATAATGGGAGTTTGGCATGCTAGGCTAATAATGTGTAGTTTCCAGGTTTGAGCCCCACCTGTGCCAGAAATGAGATTTACATTTGCTAAACACTCATCTGCCCTTGATCAGAAAGGGTATACCGATGGACTTGGAAAGGCCACTGTTCAACAGAATGGAACATAAATCCATGGCCCCATGTGCAGGAGATTAAAGAATATGCAGGAGGGCCTTGATGGGAGGCTTCCATCTGTCTACTAATAGCTCTCCAGTCTCTTCTCTTGGTCCTTGAGATCCCTGTGACCTGGTTCAATGTGTGCAAAAAAAGTGCCACTCAGAGGTAAAGCAACTCATTCCCAGAGAGCTGAAAAAATAAAATCCCTAATCAGTGTATAAATTTTTAGTTTTCTTTTTTTACTCCTGAGTGTTATTTAATGTAGTATTCAGAGTATTATGAAACATTTAAAATCTATATGTGGCATCGACTATAATCAGTAAATTAATCTTAAATATTACTTTTTTACTTTAAAGTCATTTCAGTCTATTGGTGGTGACTTTTATTAGACAAAAAAATAATTTTAATGTTGGATGAATGGCTTGCTGATGGGGATCTTGCAAAGGATTTTGATGCAGACTTAGACGTTGAAGGCTTTTCTACTGACTTTGATTGTGTTCCTTCAGCTTTCTTGAAAAATTTGTCAAGTGAAAGTTGAACAATGCCTTCTTTTCTTGGTAAAGAAGTCTATAGCAAGATGTAACTCTCTCAACATATCTGCAGATCACTGAATTCCTTTCTGCATTGGGGTCTTGGTCTCAGTGTTGGCACAGTTTGTTGTTGGGCAGGCCATACAACATGCAATGACTCATAAAGTTTGATGGTCAATTTGCTGATGTCTGAAAATCAACTTCAGGTATCAGTTTTATAATGTCCAAAAAAAAAAAGAAGTCCAAATCTCGAGTGTTCGAAAGTTGAGGACTGCTTGTATTTGGAGAACTAAATTATACAGTATATTTGCACATCTGTAACTCATGATTTCTTAAGGATCATTTATGTATGTGTATTATCAAAGTAATTTTGCACAATTTCTGAGCTGCCTTGATGAATTGTAGTCTATATATATGTTTATTGTCATTACAGTTGACTCCATTTACAATACTTTATACCCCAACCTTCTCTTTGCCTCTGTGGTCCTTGTGACTTGACCATATAGCCCATTGTGGGCAAAAAAGTTCTGCTCAGTGGTAAACAACCCAACACTTTATACCAAGTTCCCACCTGTAATGTACATTGGTTTTGGGAATAGACTATTTTTTTTAACTATCTTTGCAGTTCTAAATATATAAAAAAAACAGTGTATTAGGTGTCAAATGAGACTTGCAGTTTGTCAGTTGTCTGTCAGTAAACTAGCATGTGTAATGTTTCAAAGTCTGTTGTTTTAATTGGGATGATGTTCTAGCTACCAATCCAATGGCTATAACCCCCCACCCCCCAAGGAAAAAGTGAGGCTGTGATGCAACCATCTCAGGGCACCATTTTTGAGAGGCACCAAAATTAAGGATAAGTACCATTAAAATTTCAGTTCAATTGTTGTCAATATTATCAAAAACAGTGCAGTAGAAGTAATGGGAAGATATTTTTGTTTTGTATGGGTACTAATAAAATATTACTATTTGCCTTTTCCCAATCCATTCATAATCAGGGCCGGCCCAAGACATTTTGCCACTCAAAGTAAATCTACCTTTAGCACATACATGTAAATTTTTGTCTGATAGAAGTATGCTGTGTAGCTTAAAATAAAAGTCTTGTTTTAAATTTGTATGCAGCATAGTAATTTGGAATGATATTTTTGTTAAAACTAATATAGTTTCAAAAATGCTGAATAGCCAAATACTTGATTTATGTGATGCATGACTAAAATAGATAAAGTAACTAGTTATATCAAAGAATCACAGGAATTGTTTCAGTGATAATGTTATTGCTGCAAAGGAAATTGCAAAAGAAATTGAAACAGTATTTCCTACTGTGAATACAGTAAGAATGAGATGTAAAAAGGAAATTTCGATTATGAGGTTAGGTACAATGTTATCAAGGTTCCACAAAAAGCATTTAATGCTGACTCCTTAAGTTTTTTTATTAGATGTGTGTCAGTTCTTTTAGAAAATCCGTTTACAGTCCTAAATAGACATAGTATGGAGTGTCTGAAAAAAAAATGCCTTTTTGCATTGTGTTCTTTTGTGTCATTAATTTGCATCATTTCAGCGGGATAGGTTATCGATGTTGCAAATGATATACGAGCTTGCTGCATGGGAAACAAGTTCATGTATGGTACACATTTTTGAAACATGTATTAAATGTTTATTTCATTGTACCAAATATCCACAAAGTTTGAAATCTTGGTTCTGTTGTGCCAGTACTGGAAGCAAGGGTTTAAAGTGGCTGAAGCAGTCTGAAAAGCATACCAAGTCGAAGGCAATGGTGTTATGATCACTGGATAGCACAAATTTGATTCAAGAAGTTTACAGCTGATGACACAGAGCTTGGAGAGGAGTAAAGGTTGGGAAGTTTTTCTGTGGTTGATTCGACTCCCTTCTCATGGCTGTTGAAGCAAATCCAACAACCAGCACCCACAAATGTTTGCTGAACTGGGAGTTTCCAAATCCACCATCGCTAATCACCTGCACAAGCTTGCAAAGATCTACAGACAATGCTGAAAGCTGCAAGGAACTGCTCAAGAATCCATGTGACACTCAGTTCATCAAGTGGATAGTTACCATAGATGAGAAATAGTGTGAATGATAATAATAATAATCCAGATTTAAGTGAACCAGCATTTCCCGTCCTCAGGCCCGACCATTTCGAGAAAGGGTCATTCTTTGTGTCTGGTGGAATTTTGAGAGTGTGATCCACTTTGCTATCATTGGCACACCAAGCTATCAATGGCAAACTGTATTCTGAGCAGCTGGATCGAATGTATGACAAATTGAAGCAACAGTACCCTGCTTTAGTCAACTGAAGGCATGCACTCTTTCATTCCATTCAGACCCAAGTAAAGCTTCATGAACTTAATGGAATCAAGCTCCTGCCACACCCAGCACATACACTGACCGCAATCAGTCTGACCGCACCCCATCTGATTATCACCTGTTTTATGAGATGCAATTTCTCCAAACAATGCGGAAGCCAGTAGCTGTCTGAGGGGAAATTTTTTGCCTATGTGTACATATTATAAAACTATTCAGTGTTGAGTATAGAAAAAAAATTGTCTTGAACTACATGGGAATATAAATCCATGACTCCCTGATAATGTGTTGTGCTCTCCTATAAGTTACAAGAATTGAGCAAGATCTCTACCAATAGCTACATGATAGTCATAAGTTTTATATCAGGAGTCAGCTTTTTTGAATTATAAGCCACTTTTTATATGCATATAGGGCTACATAGGATTGCACCAGCAGTTGGTTGGTCAGACTCTTGTTTTGGATTCTGCATTTTTCATCCTTGAGAAAAGTTGTTCACAGCACAATGACTGTCGGTTGAAGTGTGAAATCATTTCTACCGGCACAAAAATGGCATTTTTTAAAATACAATATATATGTGTGGAATGAAAAATATGGAGATTACCATACAAAATTGTTTGGCAGGCCATGAGTTACGATGTTTACGATGAAATTTTTTGACAGGCCATTAGTCTCGATTAGTCTCCATGGAGTCATTTTTTTTTCTTTGTTTTAATGGAAACATTCAACCAATGAAGCACACTTGGCTATGTGCACTGAACCAATCAAATGCACACCATAGTGTCATTTCACACAGTATTTTCTCTATCCATTCCACATTTAAATCAAGTACGAATGATATGTTTAATATCTATAAATCACAGGTAAGCACTTTTAGGCTATGAACATTCTTGAGTAAGGAGGGAAAATTGTTTTGAGCCAAGTGGGATAAGAACCCACAAGCTCCTGATATATGCCAGATGCTTTACAACTATATTTTTTCCCTATGACCAAAATTGTTTATGGCCTCTAGGTGCTTGCCTATGATTGCTGGATATTAAACATAAGATTCTTATAGAAAAGAATGAAACTACCTGTAACAATTATTTTGTACTAATTAGGTAAGTGTGAAAAAAAACCCCACACCCATCCACTTTCTGGACTTGAAAATGAGAGCCAGTTGTTCTACCAGTTTAGTTAAAGTGGAGGGCAATTCACACTTGTTTAAGGAAGATTTTAATAGTTGATCATGCTAAGAAGCTCTACCATGTTGTTCAAAGTGTTGGAGCACTACCATGTACTATTTATACTGATGGTGAACCAAACTTTAATAACTAGATATCAAGTATTAATATGCCTTAGGTTATTTGAATGCATCAAAGTACTGGATGTAAATAACATTAGATACCATAGGCTAGCAACCAATTTGAGAGGAAGGAATGACCAAGGGAAGGAACTGCAACAATAATATTCTAGTAGTTAAGCAATCAATATGAATAACTCAGGGTATATTAATACTTGATATATAGTTATAAAAGCTTGGTTCACTGTTGGTATAAAAGAACATGGTAGCCCCCTAACACTTTAAGCTACATGCCTTCATATTAAATGATCTTTGTAGCATGATCCAACCTTCCTTAAGGAAGTGTGGATTTCCTCCACCTTATTTCAGTAGGTAGAGCAACTTGCATATAACCAGGAGATCCTGTTTTCAAGTTGAGGAGGCAGATGACGGTTGATCATTGTATGAAGCTCTACCATGTAGTTCAACATTTTTTTTTCTAAACAAGCTAAAAATATTAAAAAATCTGAATATTTTTTCTTAACCCTGAAGTGATCCACTTTACAGTAAGTTTCATTTAAATGTTTTCACCAGTTTTACTGTTACATAATTTGAAAATTTAAAAGAATTTTTGAAAAAGAAATGCACTTTTTGATTGTGATTTTATTAAGAGAGGTTAAATTAAAAAACCCTTAAATTTCTCTGTTGAACAGGTTCTTTATTCTTAGTTTCTCTGAAAGTAAAGTCTCAGGTGTGTGTATGATATGCTTTTGATCAGGTGGTATAAGGTATCTCTTATATCTATTCAATTGGAGACAACAAACTTGACAACCCACAAATAAATGGAACATATAGTAGTAGATTTACTCTCACAGAGGCACACCAGAATAGCAAATCTGGTATACATAGTTGTAATCAGAACCAATAGATAGTCCAGGTGATTTATAAGGTCAGTATTGAGATCCTGTAATGTTTTTTGCTGATGGCAAGATAGAATATAGCTGTATTCTCTGATGATAGCTAATAGCAAGATAGGTAGCTGATAGAATAAAAATAACTTTGGAAAACCAGATTGATATGCCAAACTTATCTGGCAGTTCTCTTCCATTCCCCTTCAGAGGAGAGAATTTCTTCTGTTAAAAGTATTAATCGCCTGCACCATGAGAAAATGTAGGTGTGCATTGAGTACTTTATATCGCAGGTTCTGTACACCTTCATGCGAAAATGATACAGCGCTTCCAGTGTATCCAAGCTACCATATGCATACCTGATTCGATTTCCAAAAAATAAACATAAACTCTTACTAACTTTATTTATAAGTTATAGGTTAACTTCATTACACCCCTTGCTAATACAAAGGTTAAGCAGTGAATGTATTTGCTTTTATAGAATGCTTTTATTTCTCTGACTAGAAATCCCTGATGGTAGAGCATTATATCAATATGCCCAAGCATCTACTATAGCTGATGATTTGGTTAACAATAATAGCTTTCCTACGGATGGTGAGTAAATCTGTACACTTTATTATTTTAAGTTATATAACTTGTAACATTTTCATTCTAATGATGTACAACATGCCATTTTGTAATTGATCTGTTGTGCTGTGTTTACTGTGTTTAGCCCTCTCTGCTGTAATCATATTACTCTGAGGCATTCATTTCAAAACTGCAGTAGCAACTCAGTTCTCTTTTCATGATGGAATGTTATGAAAGATGAAATGGTTTCATTACAAAAGCATTGTTTTTAAGCTTCAGCTGTTGGCTTCTTAAAAAGACTGAAATTTAGTTTTTCATAAAGTTTTCGAATACATTTGTGTCTGAAATAATTCTTATGCATCATTGGTTAATTTGTATTTAGTCATCAATATTTTAGTAATGACAGATGATTCTAACCCCATCCTGTTTTGAATTCTCACATTTAAGTTGGGATCTTTTATCTCTGAATGGCACTTTTATCCACACAGTGGGCTTAAATGATTAGGTCACAAAATTCTAATGTCTCAAAGTTGGATGCAGGGTGGGTGGGGGTCCCACTAGATAGCATTTAAGAGACAGAAGGGAACCTCTGATCAAGATCATCCATCATGTTCTTTAATATGCAAAAATGTACCTTGATAATAAGTTCTTTATATTGTTAAAATGCTTTTTTTTTTGCCTTTTGCAAACATTTTAATTTGGTATAAAATATCTTTTCACCAGAATTTGCTACAATGAACCAAAAATAGTTTTGATTTTAGTTTGTGCTTGCAAGCCAGTTTATAATCCTTTGGAATTTACAGGACAAATTTATCATAGCAATCCCACTTGCTATATGATTACATATTCATAAAGAAGCAAAAACAGAGTAGTAAGGGTGTAATTTACTGCTATCGTTAATAAGATAAACACAAGGAAAAGTAATGGTACAAAATTCTTAAATAGAATGGTGCAAAAAGCAGAGAATTCTACACATAATAGAGCCAAAAGAGATACCTGGAATAACAAATATTTTGTATTGATGCATACAAAAATTGCTGGAAATGATGTAGCTGGAACCTATAGATGTATAAACAAACATTATCAAGATGCACAAGCAACAGTCATGCACATGCAGGAGCCAAGACATCTATGAACATAATATGGAACATATCGCAAATTCATTGATATTAGGAACCAAGAGTGTCATAAATAACTTCAATTTGTTAGATTTAACATTAAAAGGATTCAGGTTCACCAAACATGATTGCTACGTTACTGGGCTACCTCTGAAAGTCCGATGTCTGTGATAAACAGTGATTTTATTTATCTAAAATTATTTTTACAGTATGAAAATAAATAACAGGCAAAGGAACTATTTCATGGCAAATCCATGTAAAATGAAGATGGCTTGAAAGGGTATAAGATAATAATATTCCATGCTTTCATTCATGCATCTCAGCTGCAATGTTAGTAATGTAACTTTAATGTATTTACTTAGCTTAGGATCAACGGATGTATCGGAAATTCTATATTTTAATGAGATGTCAGGGAAAAATTCTTATGACAGTTTTACATGTTTCTTTATTTTTGCTTTGCCACATCTCATTGTCATTGCTATAAAAAAAATAACCCCCCCCCCCCCCCCCCCAAGCAGCTGCTCTCCACAGAGGTCTGAAAGGAGCCTGTCAGTTTATATGCCAGAGTAGAAGGTCTGAGAGGATGGCAGGACCTCAGCAGAAAAACGACAGGGAAATTAAAATTAATCTCCTCTGCTATCTGCAGAACAACAAACAAATGTTGCCAGTTTTCATTTTAAAGTCTCAAAATAAATGTGTGACATTACTGCTTAAATTATCCAGAGTAATTAGGTGAAGATTAGTGTTGATAAACCAATGGCATATATTACTGCAGAAATTTAAAAAACTCATCAACATTCATAATGTCACATCCAGTTTAATGGTGTGTATGAATGAAGGGGAAACCAGTGCTATTTTCAGAGAATAGGCTATCTTGTCTGCAGGAGGCAGCACAGAGCAAGAAATATTTGTAAAGTTTGAAAGATGACTGGCTGAGCCCTCTTACCCCTCTCCTTTCAGGTAATTTTGCTACCAGTAAGGTTAATTTTGCCTTCCTTTGGATTAATTATGCACCCATCTAGATCAGTGGTTCTCAACCTTTTATGCTTCATGTACCCCCTGGAAATCTGTATGTAACTGGCACATCCCTTGTATAGATAGATAAAACTATAGTTGTAGTATAACAATGGTTATTTTTTATTTTGTTACTCGATCTAGCAACTGTTGACCTCTCAAGGTGTACCCCCAAAAATTTTTATCTATGTGTTTTTTTTAAACATAAACAATGCTATATTTTAAATAAGTAATAAAGTATCGCAGGAAAATGTCCTGTACACAAGAAACATGTGAAATAATTAGTTGAAAAAAATTGGTTATCTCAGCAATGCAAATTTTGGAGAAATTTTTCAAGTTTGTAAAAAAGTTTTACAAAATTCTATTATGGATAATTCGAGAACTACAATTACATTTGTTTGCAATTCCATCATCTGTAATGATGATAGATGTATTTCTGGCCATAATGTAGGCCCTATATCATATTCTAAAGTTTCTTTGGCTATTTCTGAACGTAAACTACATAAATCTCCAAGGGCAGATAAAATTACTACTGAAATACTTAAGAGCTAGGAATATTTTTCTTGTTATGTGGCTGACTGAAATTTGAATATCTTTTATGATAAAGGCATTGTTCTTAAGGATTTTGCCAGTTATTATTATCCCTATTTTTAAAAAAGATGATCACAGTACATGTGATAACTATATGGACCTACTTTCTGTTCCAGGTAAAGTTCTTTGCATGATAATAATATCCAAAAGCCTTTATAATAACTTAATAAAATTTAAGAATCTGGTTGATGAGCGCTGTGGATTCAGAAGTGGCACAGGATATATTGTTCAGATTTTTTTACATGCAGATTCTTAAGAAATATTTAGAGTTGCAGAAAAATTTGGTTACTAGCCTTGTAGATTTCAAAAGGGCTTTTGACTCTATTAACCTGGATAATTAGTGTTTGATCATGAGAACGTATGGCATACCAGACAAATTTGTTAACGTAATGAAAGCTCTCTATAATAACACAGAGTCATGTATGAGAGTTGGTAAGGCTTATAGCATTGCTTCTGGTGTTTGGCAAGAGTGCATTTTGTCTCCTTTTCTCATTAGTTTGGTTATTGATTAATCTTAGAATTCACTTCTTAAGATCTAGGATCTTATATGGAATTTACTGCAAGGGGAAGATTTTGAGCTTACATGTTTAGAGAGCTGAAAATTTCCGATTTATATTATGCTGATAATTTGGCCTTTTTGGGAAATGATGAGATGAACTCTTTCATTACAGCTGTTGATGAGACTAGTAGTAGAGTAGGTTTAAAGAGTAGGTAGAGAAAACTAAAGGGATGAAAGTAGATCAGGCAGGCTGTGGCACCAGGATGCATCTGAGGTGAAAACAAGCTGGTGGAGGAATGTAATGCCTTTGGGCAATGTTCTGCTGGGAAACCCTGGGTCCAGTCATTCATGTTCAGGAAACTATGATGTCTACCACCTACTAAACATCATTGCAGACCAGGTACTCCTTTCAGTAGGATAATGTAACTTGCTACACTGCCCGAATTACTCGAGAATGGGTCGCGGAACATGAGGAAGACTTCCAGGTATTGCCCTGTTCTCCAAATTCCCCAGACATCAATCCAATCAAGCATCTGTGGTTTATATTGGGACAGCATATTTGATCTAGTTGTCCTGTGGGCAAGTGGTTAGCATGCTTGGCTACTGATCTAAGGGACCTGGGTTCGAGCCCCGGGTAAGGCATGGATGTGTGTGTCGTTTTTCTGCTGAGGTTCTGCCATACTCTCAGACTTTCTACTGTGGCATATAAACTGACAGGTTCCTGTCAGACCTCTGTGGCAAGCAGCTGCTTGAGGGGGTATTTATTTATTTAATATTTATTATATCTGATCTGTGGTGGCTAAACCACATAACTTACAAGAGTTAAAGGAACTGCTGATAACGTGTTGGTACCAGATACCATAAGACACCTTTAGAAATCTTGTAGCATCCATTCCTCACTGGGTCAGAGCTGTTTTGGTGGCACGTGGAGGACCAACATCATATTAGGCAGATGAACATAATGTTTTGGCACTTTGGTGTGTGTATGTGTGTATATATAAAGTGCATGTGATGATATTTTAAAAAATTAAAATTTATTGAGGTTAGTAAATTATGTTTATTTTATTGATTCTTATTTTTGAAGGAAAGTATGAAACTACTGTCTTCTTTCTTTAAAAACATTTATATAGATCAAATGAAATGTCCAATATATACAATAGGCCAACTTCAAAAATTAATGAATTCTTCAGAATTATCAGCATTTGATGATACCCATGGAATTGTCTATGCATGTATTTCAAGGCTTGATCTTGATGGATGTTCAAAGATTACTTCTTTCAGATGGTAAGCTATTTTCTGTTAATATTACAAAATTATAAATATATATGTAGTCAGTCCTCAAGTTACATCAATCTGGATTTATGGCAATCATCAATTACCAACTATGTTAGTGCTTACAACACTCATACCTGCACTTACATCATGACAGTGGGTGCAACATAGCCTTAACTGCTCTTGTGCCATAAAACCCCAATCAACTAGCCAACCAACATCATGACAGTGACACTGTGCTTACTGCACACTTAAGTCTGCCATATAACATGCTTCAGGTTACTTCTCTGTTCTCTTTTTAATAATTTTCTTAGTGCTTTTTAAGCAATTCTTAATCATTAAAAATCATTATTTATCATCATTGGCATACTTGTAAGACATGCTTTCCATCTATATGGCAAATAGAAAGCCGCTTGGGTTAAAATTGCCGAGTAGTGCATATATGTGACATAAAAAGAATGTTAATTAGAGGAGATCTTGATCGGTGGCCGGTAGCTTAGTGGTCCAGAGCACCTGACATGTTATCAGGAGGTCGTGGGTTCGTATCCCACCCAGCTCAAGACAATTTTTCCTCTAAAATTAGAATCGATGTCAAAGTGCTGATTTATCAGTGGGTTTTCCAAACCTGTTGGTGTGTCCCATACCATGTCAATGACTAATCAATATATTACATAATTTTCACCCAGTACTGAAATTGTAATTGCTCTGAATTTTCATTCTTAAAAAATCAATTTTAATTGTGTAAGGTTGGTATTTCTAGTAACAGCACGCTACCTTGTGGTAAACCTACATGCTGAGGATGTGAAGTTAGAAGTTGCTGACACCATCAGATTTGAAATGATCTATTTGACATATAATCTATTCAACCATGTCGGAAATGGAAACAAAAGCAAGAAATCTTATCTAAGAGTGCTCTGTGATTCACCAAATCACATGCCTTAGCTATACAGGGTGTCCATAAAGTCTCTTTACAATTTAAAAAAATTATTAAAAAATCAAATGAAAAGATAAATATTTCAAAATTATTACAAAATGAGAAGTAGATATTGAAGTTTTTCCATCATTTAATACACCTCTATATGGGCACCAGTAGTTGCATGAAGCACATCAAGACGGTACTCGATTTCTTGCCATGTTCGCTGTAGCATAGCCTCATCGATGGTGGCAATGGCATCAGTGATCTTTTGCTTTAGGTCAGTGATGTCCCGTATCTTTGTTCGATACACGATATCTTTAACATAACCCCATAGAAAGAAGTCCAGGGGAGTGATATCTGGTGAACGAGTTGGTCAGGGAATTGGGCCATCCCTTCCAATCCACCGGTCTGGAAATGCTTGATTTAGGAACCCACGGACTTGCAGTCCCCAGTGTGGTGGTGCACCATCTTGCTGGAAAATGATGGTTGGTTAAAGGTCATCTAGTTGTGGTGCCACATATTCAGTCAAAAGGTCAAAGTAAGCATTTGCAGTAATTGATGCCTCGTTGAAGAAAAATGGACCAAGGATTCGATTTCCCATGATCCCACACCACACATTAACCTTTGGACTATCTCGGTGAAGTTCACTAGTCACATGGGGGTGTTCTGATCTCCAGATTCTCACATTATGTGTGTTCAGTTTTTCTGAGACATGAAAGGTTGCCTCATCACTAAAACTCGGGTGAGGAATGTTTCATCCTCAAAAATTCGTTCCAGCATGTTAACTGCAAACTCTTTTCGTCTTGGTTTATCATTTGGCTCGAGGGCCTGTAAGAGTTGCACTTTGTAAGCGTACAATCGCAAGTTCTTGTGTAGGACTTTGTGCACTGTTGAACATGGTAGCTCTGTCTGGCAGCAGTACATATGGACGTTGTGGGAGATCGACTAAAAGCTTGTCTTACATGATCGATGTTTTCCTCAGATGTTCTTGGTCGTCCACTCCTCCCTTTATCCAACACTGTCCGTCTCCATAAATTTCTTGTGCCATGCACGAATTGACAGACATGACGGTGGATCTCTTCCATACTTAATTCTGTAGTTTCGCTGAGTCTGTGTATCCGATTTCGTTTTAATAAACCATGATACACATTGTGCCTTCTCTTGAGGAGTAGCCATTTTTTAGAATTTCTTTAAAAAATACCTCTTTCATCAACATGGTACCTGAAATACGCAAATGCAACGTGATTAAAAACTTTGATAACCACTTAGTACATAGAACAAATTTGATTAAGATATCTCATCAATTGCCCTTGTAATAAATTTTTTAAATTTTAAAGAGACTTTATGGACACCCTGTATATCATTATGATTAAATGAAAGTTTTGTCTTTGAAGATCTTGTTGATAACAATTATAAATTGGCATTAGAGAATGTATAATACTCTTCCTAGGGAGGAATCCAATGATCTCTGGTGGAAATGGTTGAAAGAAGAGAATTATCCATTTGATACATTCCCAAATTAATCTCTACATGATTTTTGCTATTTGTGATAGTAAAGAAATTGGCTAAGTTGACTCATTATGTATTAGTTTCTATAAAACATATTCAGAAAATGTGGTCACAAAGTTAGAATCGGAATAAAATGTTCTTCCAGTCATCATTGACATACAGACCACTTTTTTTCAAATATATCCAAAGGTTCAGACATCAGTTTTCTTATTTCAATTATAATGAGCAATTGAGTATAGAGGAAAATTATTCAACATATTTAATGAATTTTGTACCCCTTGTAATGCTGCACCCTGTGTCCGTGCACCTTCTAGTTTCAGCACTGCTGATGTACCAATATTGATAATATATATTGAACAAATGATGATATATATACTGCACAAATTGTATTTACTGGTGTGCCAATCATTTTTGTCATTTGCATGACTTTTTGGTTTTGCCAATAATAAAAATACTTCTGTTATCAAGATTGATGTGTTAATGATCTATTCTGTTAAAAAAAATTGTAAATGTTTAGAACCTTTATTATGGTTATATTATCCATATTTTCTTGTCACTAGTCTATTTTTGTTTTGTTCCCTGACATTCCCTCGATTTGTTTTTGGGTAAATCCCCACTCTCTCTCTCTGTCCTCACCACCTCCCCTATATACAACTTCTATTATAAGTGTATGCCATTATATCAGAAATTATTTATCGAACACATAAAAAGGATATAGTTTATATTACGCTAACAAATAATCATTTACTCTTTCTGTGTCAATGACTGTATATACATTACAAAAAACACTTGACTGACGGTGACTCAAGACACAAATACATTGCTGGTACAACCTTTCAGGAATCACAATTGCTTGCCTTTCTCAAGTTGAGAACTTGCACATGACAGTGATTTTCATTGAATGAAAACTGATCAAACCACTTTGGAGTAGGACAAGTGGAAGCTGTCTGTGCAATTAGGATCCATAGAATAGAGGTTTTACTGTATTGAAGTCTAATATGAATATAGAGAGATTGCTAATCATGAAAGATAAAAATTATGTAATTGTTGAAGAGATTTGATTAATATCAGATGAGTGATTGGATAGATAGTCTAGACTTGGTAAACAAGTAACTGTAATTTCATCTTTTCTAGAATAGATTAATATACTACTAAGTTGGCTTTGTGTATAATTATTTTTTATTCTTTAAGTTTATTAACAATTGTGCCCTCAACTGTCTTTATTGTTTTGTTAGAATGAAATTATATATTAAAATCATAAGATAAGGAGTTATTTTTTAAAAGCATTGCATTTATATTTTGTTTATTATAGTTTAGAGCTTTTAAAGTGAGTCAAGTTTATTTTTGATTCATAGTTCATGTTGCAAACAGTTAATACGTTCACCACAAGGGCAATGCTTAAATGGAAACTGTGCAGTAGGAGCAGGAGCTGAAATATCATCTCCTGAGCAGCAGTTTGATTTACGTATTTCACTGACAGACCACACAGGTTCCCTTCTGAAATGCCTTTTGTCAGGACAGGTGGCACAGAATCTGTTTAATTGCACAGTAAGATATTGAACAATTATAACAATAGTATAATTAATTTATTCTTGTGTACCATTGCATGCATAGATTTGTGTATTATTTCATAAAAGTTTATATCTTTTTTTGTAACACACTTTAAGTTGAGCTTTGTTAGAGTAAAAGTTTCCCCTGATAGCTATATTAATCCTTTCAGTATTTTATGCCACACTATGGGACATTTAAATACCAATAAAACTATATAGTATTCTTAAAATAATTGAGCATTTCTTTAAATGGCATGTGCACCATGAAAGATAGGTCCATTTTTAATTCGATGTAGAAGATGTGTATGAGCAGTAACCGTCTCCACCTCTGCCTGCCCAGGATGTTTCTGCTGCTATTGTTGGATTAGTTGTTATTGGAATGCAAATTGAATCAGTTGTACATGGTTTTGTCAGTTGAGATGTGGGTGATTTTGGTTGAGAGATTGTTTAATGATTGGAGTGAATATATTGATTGAAGGTAAGACAAGAGTTTGCTGAACAGTGTCCTTACAGTGATATTGTAAGACCTAATTACATGTTAATGATATACAAAATATTTTGTTTGTGAAGATGCAAGGTCTTGGCAGACCAACAATCTTATCAAAGGAAAACTTCATGAGGTTTCAACAAGTGTTCTAAGAAGCCTGAACAGATCAGTTAAGAGGCATCTCAGTAAATTGGTGTCATGCATACCACTGCACACAAATCACTGAGAAAATGACTATGTCTCAGTCCATACAAAGCAGCAGTCATGCAGGAACTTAAGGAATCACAACAATCATATACATTATTTGAATAGTTTTGAAACTATTAGGGATAATGAAGAAGATGTGTTGAATTTTACTTTTTTCAGTGATGAAATGTGGTTTTATTTATCAAGATATGTTAATAGCCAAAATGCTTGCATATGGTCAGCAGAAAATCCACACATGGCTGTAAAGATACCACTGTGCAATCTGAAAATTGATGTATGTGTGCTATATCATGGAGATAAATAATTGGCCCAATATTTTTTCAAGGTAGAATAAATGCAGAATGCTATTTGTAATTCAGTTCTTTATTCCTTCTTCGAACTGTTGAATGAAGATACATACTGAAATTAGCGGTGCATGTTTCCAACAATACATTATCATTCCGCATACAACTAATGTTTCCATGTGACTACTCCATGATATGTTTGGTGACAGACTCATTTCAAAGCCATTACACCATCCCCCCAAACACACCATTCCCCTGATCATGCCCTGATTTTTTCCCCCCACTTTTCTTCTCTGGAGCAATGAAAACTGCTGTCTATAGAGTATCCCCAAAACCTTGGGTTGGGGATACTCTATAGACAGCAGTTTTCCCTACCCAACCTTCTTGGGTTGGGTTGGGGAAGCCATTATGAACTTTCATCCCTAATATAATTGCAGATGATTTGTGTCTTTGCAAACATACAAAGATGTGTGAATGCCTATTTTTACACAAATAGGGTACCATTTTGAACATTAAAAGAAAAGATTTTTATGGAGGACATCTCATTTTTCTTTCTTTACATATCTTTTTATTGCTTTTTACTTGTCATTTGTTGGTTTGTCAAAACAGTTGTTCCACCATATCTTTTGAATGCCTGAGACAATAAATGATTTATGCATCAAATGAAAGCCTATCATGCGGGGAGTGTCATAGGGTATGGAAAATTTAGCCCCCTGATTGTTTCTTCTTTCACAAAAAAGGGGAAATATGAAAACAATTGTTTCGCTATGTTTTTGAAATGCAAGGGCTGAAAGTAACAGGCTACATATCAAATGAAACTTGTGACATGGGTTATGTCATAGGTTATAAAACAATTCTCACCATGCATATCCCCCCCCCCCAGGAAAAGGGGAAAATATGTGGCATTGTTCTATATTATTTTTTGAGCACAAGGGCCAGGCATTAATGTTGAATATCAAATGAAAGCTTGTGATGTGGAGAGTATTTTGATTATCAAATCCTCCCCCCTATTGCCTTTTTCCTCTAAAAACAGAGAACATGGAAATGTGAAATTTGTTCTACCAAATCTTTGAAATGGAAGGGCTCACACTTATGAATTGGGTGTCAAATGAAAGCTCGTGTGAGGACCATCATAATCTACTTCGATTATGCCCTCTAGCATTCCCAAAGGGGGTTGGAAATTTTGCAAGGGTTCAACATTTACAAGTTATATCTCAAATGAAAGTTTGTGATGTCTACAGTGTCATGGGCTAATTCAAAAAATGACCTGTCCCCCCCTCCTTCCCCCAGAAAAAGGTAAGAATAAATGTGGTCAGTGTTTATGATTCATATATGAAATGAAAGTTTCTGAAAATAGGTGTTTTAGTGATTCAGTTCTCACACAGAGTAAAAACTAGTTGAAAATATCCATGAGTCAAGAATGGTTGAAAGAACTCTCCTTCAGTTGAAAGTGAACTTTTAAAGGATTTAGTTTGTTAGGATACACATTATATTATTATATATTGAAGCAAACTTATTTTTAAATTTGTCTTAATGGTTAAGTATCAGCACAAGCATATGTTGAGAAAAGTTCTCTTTCTGTCTTCATTATTTTTGTTTCATTTACATTATTATATACATCGTTATATTAATATGCAGATCAATAAGCTAAATTCATCTGGATGCATCCTCTTTTGTTCTCTTTCAAAAGAAATAATAAAACATTTGGAATACATAAACAATTTTCATATCTTAAATATGAGGTCAGCTATTAGGCACAATGTTTGGCTGGTTCTAAGCATTGAGCTGGGTTGGGTTGTTTTACCTCTGAGCAACACTTTTTTGCACACTATGGGCTAAATGTCCAGGTCATAAAGACCCCGAAGGTTCAGAGAAGGTTGGGGAGGTTACCCACTGGAACAGCTGTTGGGAGACAGATGATAGCCTCCTGTCAAGGCCATCCAGCGTGTTCTCTAACATGCACAGGGTATGGCTCTCCCACACACAGTGCCACGGCTTAATGTCCCATCCGATGGACAGCAGCCTTTCCAAGCCCATCGGTGTCTCCTACTGACTGTGGGCAGGGCAGGGAATTTTGCGGAGATAAATCTTACGCTGACCCAGCTGGGACTCGAACCTGGAAACTACAGATTACAAGCCTGGCGCGCTACCAACTGAGCCACCCCCATCCCGGTTCTAAGCATCATTTCCAGTGAAAGTGCATAACTCTCAGTGTATGCCAAGCTACCTTTTGTATAACTTTTTAACCATGTGAATTTATGTGCCAGAATTTTAGCTAATTACTGATCAATTTCATCCTTCTTAAGATAATAGCTTGAAGTATGTATTGAATATGTCGGATCTTTCTTCAGTTCTGAAAAGACTGGAAGAAAATATAAATTTAAATAAAATTTGAAGCTGCTAAATCTGGGCTGTTGAAAATGGTGTGTTGTATTTTCAGATGTCATTTTCTTGCAGAAAATTCATTGGAAACTTCATTATTATCATGGTGAAGATGATTGTTAGTTTCAGCAGTTGTGTGCAAAACAGCATATATCTGAACCTAGCACCTAATTCAAGTATTGTAACTGTTTAATATCTTGAAAAGGATTTATTTCTTCTAAAGGGGAGCAGAAAAGTCGTCTTCTGCAGTTACTGACATTTGCTCACAACCTAAGTGGGATGGGGGGGGGGGGGGAAGGGGCCATGTCCCCTCTTTCAGAATGCTATTAAGGATAATAGAGGCAATAATTATTAATTAAACTTTAATTCTAAATAAAATAATATTTAATTCTATAATAAAATAAACTTTAATTAATAATAAAATTAATTAAACTATTTCATGCATTTTTCAAGAAATTTTTAAAGATCTGTAAAATGGGGATGTTATGCTACATCAGAAATCAAATCTCTTTCCCTCCTCCACCTCCCCTTCAATTTTTTTTATACATCAGCCTGCTCATAACTGATGATGCCAACAATAACTGACACTGTGTTATGTGATAGCCAGTGTTGCCAGTTCATGTCTGTTTGAAACTGTACAATGGATCATGCTTCAGCCTAGAATTCAATGGTGAGAGTGCTGATTCATCTTCACTTCATTCAGCTTCTTATCAGGCCTTCTGTGAGCCCATAAGGGCCTTCCCCAACTCACCTGTCCAGAGCCTATATATTGAGGCCAATGAATCAACTTTATCTCTTCACCATCAGGAGTTTTCTCTACACTATGCTTGCAAATCGTGATCTCTATCAGGCCACTAGTGATCTCTACCACTCTGAACTACATTTTTCATCACATGGGAAATACTCTATCCTAGTCTCCCCATTGACATTCATCATTATGGTTTATGTGACCAAGGTTCATTAAGCTCTGTGCACAATGACAAATGTCTTGGTGAGAACAGATAAATATCGAACTCTTTGAGATCGAGCTTTTATGAAACCATGACAACCATCTTTTTGCAGTAATTACAAGAAAGAAGCTCTGGATAGGTCAGTTATGAATGACATACAGCCCATGGGCCAAATGTGGGCCATGCTCACCTTTAATCCAATCCATAAAGTATTTGTAAAGCCAGTAAAAGAAAAAAATTCTGCATTTATATTCTTATTAAAACATGAAGAGCATTCAAAATGTTCTCAACACGTCTGTAGATATGCACTCATTCCTCCAAAGTTAGCAGGCTACAACTTGTTTGAAAGCTTGTCTAAACTTGTCATTACATATTAAAAACAAAGGCCACATTGTCATTTCTATTTTCGCTACCAGCAAGTAAAGTTCGGTCTGCAAAATCTATGCATTGTTACTATGCAGCCTATTAAAGACTGGGAAAGGTTTTACGTTTTCACAAGGATGCATCTTGGGGATGATGCAAAAAAAATTAATGCTGATTTATCACAAGTATATGGGAATTATGCCTGTTCATATGGCACTGTTATGGAATCGATGCACAAATTCAGAGGACATTAGAGTTTTGAAGACCTCCCTTGTGCATGAAGACTGAAGGAGGCCATGAACAAAACAACCATTGCTGCTATTTGTTAACTCATTAAGGAAAACTCATACATCACCATTCAGATAATAAGTTTAGCTATCAGTATATTGATTGGCGGTGTGAACAATTATCCATAAACATTTAAAAGTCTGAAAATGTTGTGCAAAATGGGTACTCCATAAGTCAATTCATGCAAGAAGATGCTGACAATGTTTGAAACTAGTGGCCCCAAACAGCTAACAGACATTATCACAGGTGATGAGACATGGTTTTATTACTATACAACTCCCAAAAAATCGACAACTATATTTAGATTGTGGAAGATAACAGACATTATCACAGGTGATGAGGCATGGTTTTATTATTATACAACTCTAAAAAAACGACAACTATATTTGGATAGTGGAAGATAAACCGCATCCCCAAATTCTCTGACAAGACTTTCGCTCAAGGAAGAGGATGTTCAGAATTTTTTTCAATTGCCAAGGAATGGTAGCTGTGGACACCTTATGTAAAAAAAATGACTATAAATGGGCAATACTACATCAACATTGTTTTGCCAAAATGGTTAAGGAGATGAAGGAGCAGTATCCAACAACAGGATTGTCAAGGGTTCTCCTTCTTCATGACAATGCTAGTGCTCACAAAATCTGGCAAGTTATGGCCTATCTGGAGCAGGAAAAAAATTAAACAGCTACCTCATCAAGCAGTTTCAGCCGATCTTGTGGCATGCAATTTGTGCTCGTTTCCAAAATATTAAAAACTTGTTGGGAAGCTTTTTTTAAAAGTGCAAGACCTTGAAAAATGCATTCATTCAAGGTTGCAGAATATTCCCTAACAGGAGTACTACCAAGCATTCTAGAATTGGTATAGATGTCTGCAACTTTGCATAGATACTGGAGGGAAGTACTTTGAAGGACAGTAAAAGTTTTGTTGAGGTAATACAATGGTTTCTGTTCTTCAGATGCATATCAAAAACTTTTTGAATGCACCTCTTACTTAGTATAAGCTGATATTTCCATATATGAAGTTTAAGCTGACATCTCCAAGGGTTCTGGCAGGTATCGACTCAGATGAGAGATAGCTCTTTCATTGACATTGATTTGGCTATTTTGTCTCCATTGAGGAGGTTAAATAGGAAGAAATATAGACTACATAAACAGAGTACCACAAGTAATTCATTAGTTAGCTTATGGATGCCACTGAAGATGTCAGAATTTGTACCCATGTCACAGCTACCCTTGTTTATATTACATTAGAGAATTTTTAAGACTGCAACTTTTATTGAGGTACAAGAGTGGAATTATATTAGTATTACAGAATTATATTGGTTGATTTAAATTAATAAATTATTGATCTGACTCTATGGTAATGATCAAAAAAGTTTTGCATATAATTTTTGTTGATTTAAAATTGGATATAAATTAATGAGATATTGCAATTTCTCAAGAGTTGTTCTCCTTTCAATCTATCTAGTTTTGAATCAAAACAAATTTTAACTAGTTTCCCCACTGAGAAGTGTGATAATAAATAATTTACATTGTGTTAACCCTTTTCCTATTATTGTGAACTGCAATCACAGTTTAAATACTGAGTTTGAAATCGTACTCCAAATTCATGCAATTCAATTTAATTTTTTAGGTTGAACAATTTTTGAAAATGACAGATGATGAAAAGACTGCATTAAAGTGGCTTAATCTGCTGGAAAGATTCAAAGTAACATTTAAGGTAAAATACAGGTTTAAAATGATATTTAACCAGTAAAATGCATTTGTTATAGGAATAAAAACAGTTAAAAAGGGCCTTTTATAGAAAAAGTATTTACAAAATTAACAACTACATTGGTTTAACAAAAATTAAGATAACATAGTTTTTTTTATCAATATTTTTATTTTAACAACATTCCTGAAGGTAAAAATACGCTATTGTGGGCAACATTACATGAATATTTGGAATATTAAATTGAAATTGATTTTTGACTCCACAATTCCTTGCAAAATGCAAATTACTAATGCTTATAAAAAGTGAGTTGCTACCAGATCATGCCAGTTTAAAACTGTTACTTGCCAAGAAGGTTAATCTCATTATTTCTACTGAAGATGGCAAGTCATCATCATTTAGATTCCTTGTGATGGAAGACTGGTAAGACTTGAAGTAGGACAAGCAGGGGTAGAAAGATGGCTGTGTGTTGAGAAAGATGGCATCAACATTTTGGAAGCAATTCCAGGTGACGGGACTCAGTCATTACAACAATTGTGGTTTGCTTACTGCCGAAGTTGAGAATGAATGGGATCAGTTTAAACAGGATTTTCTTTAAACCAACAGTACTCTCTTGGTAAAAAGGAACAGAGGAAACAAAATTATTTGAGTGATAAGACTATGGCACTTATTTCTAAAAGAATGAACTGCAGTAATATTTTAAATCTAGATAACACCATCCTAGCAGACAGCATTACAAAAAGCTTAATAAATGTGTAAAGGATCAGTTAGCAGCTGTTAAAAATCTCTGTCTTGATAGCTTAGCTGACAAAGCAGAAAAACAGCACAACAACAGGGAGTTGTACTAGATTATTAATATTTTGTGCGGAAAGTAACTGGCTGGCATACAGGGATTGAGGAATAAACATGGAAGGCCATTGAAGGTGTGGATTCTCTCATGGCAAAGTGAGCTGTACTTTCAGAGATGTTCTAAATAATCAAAAAACAATGTGGGTAAGTCTACTCTCATTGTTTATAATGATGATATGTGCATTATTGGCTTCAATATTGGCCCTATCACAATCAGAAGTTACTTTGACTATCTCTAAATTAAAACTGCATAAATCCCTTGGTGCAGATGTAATTACTACTGAAATACTTATAGCTGGGAACCTTTGTGTTTTCCACATGGTTGACTGCAATTTTGAATATTTTTTGTCATAAAGTGTTCCTAAGGATTTTGCTAAACTATTATTATCCATATTTAAAAAAAATGTGATTGCTGTTCTTGTTATAATTATAATAATATATCAGTCTACTTTCTGTTCTGGGTATAAAGTGTTTTGCATTTTTGTATTTAGTAGATTTGTTAATATTTTGTATGGAAAGTAACAGGCTGGCATACAGGGAATGACATACAACTGCATGATGAAGAGTGTGGATTCAGAAGTGGTATTATGATGTATAGATCATTTTTAAAATTAAAGCAATTTAATTCTCTATGACACTGTTAAATGTTTTTAAGCACTTCAATGCATGGACTATGTTATCAAGTATCAATAATTATTAAGGAGAAATTTACATACCATGCTGTAGAGGATGGGTAGTAACAGGAACTTCTTGGGATGCTTTCAATAAGAAATTTAAAATTCGACGTTCTTGCTGGCAAGTGACGTCTCAGTGGAGATTAAAATAAGGATGCCGGGTACCAGTGGTCTACCCGCATTGGCGAATGAAATAACCATTTACATTTTGATAGCATAGAGTGCTTAAAAAGTTTCAGATCCACGACTCGCATTTTGCACCATTCCTATTGGCACATTCCTATCGGTGGGAAGTGAGGAGCTTAATTCAGGAGAGGCAGTTGGTTGTTGAGTGTGGGGGAGGGGAGGGGTGCCATGAATTGACATGTCAGTGGTCAGCTCCGAGGATCGGAGTGGTCGGCCAATGTGCAGGTGGCTGTAATTTGATCTGCTTGTAACGGAGGTTGAGAGAGGGTGTGGGATTATGGGAAATCGCAAGATCTACGTATGTCGAGGGAAGCTTCATTATTTGTGGCTAGTAATTCATAATTACAATGAGTGTAGTACTTTTACTGAATTAATAGGAGTTAAGATAATTATGTTATTGAGTCTGAATAATGGTTTTCATATTGGTACTGCTATTGGGAGTTTGTGTGTGTGTGTGTTTGGGGGGGGGGTGCATTAATCGCCGATTTTAGGAGGCATTATGGAAGTGTTCTAAAGGGTTTGGTGGGTGTGCATTAGTGTAGGTGTGTGCACAGACATAATCCTCCTGATGACTTCAGGTGCTCTGACCTCTGAGCTACTTGCCACTGATCAATCTCTTCTCCACTGCTAATGTTATGCTACACACCATCTAATTAACATCAGCAGTGGAGGAGAGATTGAACGGTAGCTCAGCGGTCAGAGCACCCGACATGTCATCAAGAGGACGTGGGTTTAGATCCCACCTGACCCAAGACAATTTTTCCTCTACACCCATCTTTACCCAGTTAATTAAGAACAGCTTGATAGTGGTTAAAATACTTGATGAACTCAATTGTGGGCTGTGAATTTCCCTGTTCTGTATATACTGGTACTACTGACTGGACCAAAAGTGATGCAGATCCTGATTTGCTCACAAAAAAAATCGGCCAAGAGGCATGTCATCGTGCGCCTATGGCTAAGAAGGCTATGTGCAGATGGAGTCCCCAAATGCACTTAAAATGACGGTGATTGCTAGATAGTGTGTAACATAACATCAGCAGTAGAGGAGAGATTGATCTGTGGTCAGTAGCTCAGCGATCAGAACACCTGATATCATCAGGAGGACATGGGTTTAGATCCCATCGGGCCTAAGATAATTTTTCCTCTATACTCATCTTTACCCTGTTGATTAAGAGCCTGATAGCGGTTAAAATATTTCATGAAACATGTCAAGATATATCAGATTTTTATCAATCAGTAATTTAAATGTCATAAGCCTTAAATAAATTTTTAACATAAATTTCATATATAGTAAAGTACAAATTATACTAAACCAAATAGGAAGAGGTAAACCATCTTTAATTTTTAATCATATAAGTTTTTAGTTGTTATTAATGTTTAATTGTTCAAATTATTGAATGTCCCATAATTCTGCATTTATATTTTTCAATAAGTGCTACATCAGAAAATAATATTTTTTAATGAATAATAATTTTCCAACACAGGATGTATACTTTAATGTTTCATAAGTAATATATAATTTTGGAATATCTCTGAATAATTTAATGCATTCTGAAATGTTTTCCACGTTTTTTTTTTTGGTCTGAAAATAGATACCACAAATGTCGATTGCATCTGGAAATCCTACAATATGGGTGACGTCATGTACCAAAGCGGATGCAGAAGAAGTTGCATCATATTATACAACTATGTTATAAATTATCTTAATAGAAGTAATTATTTAAATAATTTATTTATAGTTATGCATTTATTTTGAAATATATTCTCTGATGTCTTTATATTATTCCAATATTTTTGTGACAAGACTAAAACACTTATTTTGTAATTAATATTTTTATATATATATTATTTGTTTACATATTGCAATATTTATTCAAATTTCACATCAAAGAAGTACAAGTGTTTTTTCCTCCAATATTTTGCATACTGGATTTCACATAGAACTTCATAAGTTTGTATTTCGAATAAAAGTTTAATATTACTAAAAGCATAATACTGTTCTGAGATGATATATTTTGACAGCTACTGATCACAGTTCTAATAATCTTAGTAATCTTCATTTCACTTTGCTCATGAAAAAAAGGGAACACCATTAGATGTAAAATATATAATATATAATAAATAAGTTAAAAAAAAATACATACCATTTTAACGAAAAGCATTTTAATTGAATGTCCTTGTTTCAAGCAGAACGTTGGTTTTTAGTTCAATTTTTCGACCCATTTTTACTTGATTACCCTAAATAGGCTTGTGTCTTCTAGTTTGTGAAGAAACCTGAAATTCAAATCCGAACCCCTTACACACATCTGATCATTCCTTTTTAGCACATCTTTTTTGAGTTATACTAATCGACTTGAAGCTTTCACCTTCTATTTACATTTGTTGCATTTGTTTTTAGGAGTCCAATTCACTCATTGTTGCTTCCTTTTATGTGCGTTTTTTTATTACCTTTGCTCTTAGGGCAATTTTTCAGTTAGCTTTTGGGGTGGGGATGGCTCAGTCGGCAGCGCGCCAGGCTCGTAATCTGTAGTTCCCAGGTTCGAGTCCCAGTGTGTCAGCGTTGAGATTTATCTCCGCAAAATTCCCCGCCCTGCCCACGGTCAGTAGGGGACACCGATGGGCTTGGAAAGGCCGCCGTCTGTCAGATGGGACGTTAAGCCGTGGCCCCGTGTGCGGGAGAGCCATACCCTGTGCACGTTAAAGAACATGCTGGATGGCCTAGACGGGAGACTACCATCTGTCTCCCAACAGCTGTTCCAGTGGGTCACCTCCCTCAACCTTCTCTGAGCCTTCGGGATCCATGTGACCTGGCCATTTAGCCCATGGTGTGCAAAAAAGTGCCGCTCAGAGGTAAAACAACCCAACGTTAAAGAATACGCTGGATGGCCTTGACGGGAGGCTACCATCTGTCTCCCAACAATTGTTCCAGTGGGTAACCTTTTCTGATCCTTTGGGGTCCTTGTGACTTGGCCATTTAGCCCATGGTGTGCAAAAAAGTGCCGCTCAGAGGTAAAACAACCCAACGTTAAAGAACACGCTGGATGGCCTTGACGGGAGGCTACCATCTGTCTCCCAACAACTGTTCCAGTGGGTAACCTTTTCTGATCCTTTGGGGTCTTTGTGACTTGGCCATTTAGCCCATGGTGTGCAAAACAGTGCCGCTCAGAGGTAAAACAACACGTTAAAGAACACGCTGGATTGTCTTGACGGGAGACTACCATGTCTCCCAACAGCTGTTCCAGTGGGTCACCTCCCTCAACCTTCGGGATCCATGTGACCTGGTCATTTAGCCTATGGTGTGCAAAAAAGTGCCGCTCAGAGGTAAAACACAACCCAACGTTAAAGAGCACGCAGATGGCCTTGACGGGAGGCTACCATCTGTCTCCCAACAGCTGTTCCATTCGGTCCCCTCCCCCAACCTTCTCTGAGCCTTCGGGGTCCATGTGATCTGGCCATTTAGCCCATGGCGTACAAAAAAGTGCCGCTCAGAGGTAAAACAACCCAACGTTAAAGAACACGCTGGATAGCCTTGACGGGAGACTACCACCTGTCTCCCAACAGCTGTTCCAGTGGGTCCCCTCCCCCAACCTTCTCTGAGCCTTCGGGGTCCATGCGACCTGGCCATTTAGCCCAAGGTGTGCAAAAAAGTGCCGCTCAGAGGTAAAACAACCCAACCCAGTTAGCTTTTTAATTTTGGCTATGGATTCGATGCTTTTTTTATTTGGACATATAAAGAATCCTAGAAGCTACTCCTAACTTTTAGTCTTTCTCATACAAAAACATGCCTATTTTAGCCCATCGGAATCCCCCAAGACTGACCACTGCGTAAGAGCCAACAGTTTGTCCCCCTTCATACCATATTTTGGAAATATTTGGAATATGTTGAATGCTTTCAAATATTTTTAACTAGAGAATGTTTCTAAACGGCAAAACTGAAACAAAATATTCTATCATCCTGAAATTCGGAATATTATTTGCTGGTGTTTATGTCCATAATATATTTTAAAATGACAAGAGTATACACTAGATATTTGTCAAATAAATATATGAGCATCAGTCATTTACAATTCACCGGGGAAAAATTAAGTTTTCTAAAAAAGTATTTAAAAGAATCTTGAAATTTTTAATGAAAATTGCTGGTGATATTGCCATTTCCAATCTTTAATAAGTGTACGAGGGAAAAGTTTGAAATTTAATCGTTAGGGCGAGCGATAAGATGTACTTTAATTTTGCTGGAAATGTAGATTTACATAGATTTCATCTATAAATTTATCCCATTTTTCCCACAATTTTTTTTAGGAAGTTCGGAACGCCGATGTTGCTTTACCAGTGATGCAATGATATGCTCTACTTTCTTTCCCATTCGTTGATTTCCTTGATTGCTGCATCTGCATTTATCTTGTTTAACAGTAGAGTACATCTGAATCATACTGTCATGACAGTATGAATCTTTTTAGTAAAAATATCTGTATTGCATGTTATTTTTCATAGATAATTTTTCTGGTCATTTTAGGATAGTGTGTATCCAAAATCATAATAATCCTAGAGCTCCCATAAGTGGAATACTAGGTGTAAAAGAATTTTTAATATAAAGCTGCCCTTAAGTTAATAATAAAAAGGTCATATCGTATTTCTTTAATTTAGCGTATAATTTTTTTTTTGTAAAAAGATGTGTATTTGGGCCTGTAATAATGAAAGGCCAACTTCAAACACTGTAACCAAACCGTATTCCGGACTGAAAGTTATATGCAAGAACATATTGACCCTAGTTTTTTTTTATAAAGCCAGACAGAAAAAAAAAATACTGTATAATTAATCAGACTTTTATTTCTCTAAAAAACTTTGGTCATTTTACATGTGTTGCAGTTCCAGGATTGACAATATTCAGACAGTATATTTTAGAAATATGGCATACAGGAACTCATTATATTTCAAATTACAAGTAATTTTACAACAGCAAAATACCACGACACTACTGCCTGTAAGAAATCGTTATTCTTGTTATTATTAGTTGCACTAATGGTTAGTACATGGGCATTGCAGGACACTTTCAAAAAGCTGCTACAACTTGTCCAGAAGTAACAACTACATGTATTTGAAGTTGTAGAGTTACAGGGTAGCCCACGATATATTGATGGCACTGTTTTAGAAGTTTTTTTTTCCTTCACATCATTAGTTTTGAGTTTGCTGCACTGCTTTAATATCATTTGCTTCAGGAATACTTTTAAATTCTCAGTTTCGTTATAAACTGCAAAAAGATTAGCATGCTAGGCATAAAATATTCCTAAATTTTTTTTTGACGGAAAAATCCAATATTAACGCAGGTGGTGTAAAAACTAACAAACAGCTGCCTGAGTTGTAATTTGTATTTTTATTATGATAGTTTTAAGAAAATATAAAATGAAATTAAATGGGTTTTTTAACCCCAAATAGACTCCTTGGTGCGCCACTTTAGCTTACATCGATTTTTTTTGGAAAGATCTTATACAACTAGGCATGACAATCAAATACAAATGCTATCCTCCAGTTATCTAGATTTGCTGACATCTAAGGCTTTATTGAACATAAGTTATATGTTGGGTTGTTTTACCTCTGAGCACTTTTTTGCACACCATGGGCTAAATGGCCAGGTCACATGGACCCCGAAGGCTCAGAGAAGGTTGGGGGAGGGGACCCACTGGAACAGCTGTTCAGAGACAGATAGTAGCCTCCCGTCAAGGCCATCCAGCGTGTTCTTTAACGTTGGGTTGTTTTACCTCTGAGCGGCACTTTTTTGAACACCATGGGCTAAATGGCCAGGTCACATGGACCCCAAAGGCTCAGAGAAGGTTGGGGGAGGGGACCCACTGGAACAGCTGTTGGGAGACAGATGGTAGCCTCCCGTCAAGGCCATCCAGCGTGTTCTTTAACGTGCAAAGGGTATGGCTCTCCCGCACACGGGGCCACGGCTTAACGTCCCATCCGACGGGTGGCGGCCTTTCCAAGCCCATCGGTGTCCCCTACTGACCGTGGGCAGGGTGGGGAATTTTGTGGAGATAAATCTCAACGCTGACCCAGCTGGGACTCGAACCTGGGAACTACAGATTACGAGCCTGGCGCGCTACCGACAGCCACCCCCGCCCCCAATAAAATACAAATGCTATCCTCCAGTTATCTAGATTTGCTGACATCTAAGGCTTTATTAAACATAATGATTACTATTAGTGCAGTAGGTTGATCTAGAATGGATTACCAGAAATAAAAATAATCTGTTACGAATAAATCAAACCAGCACTCTATACGCTGTTTTCGCCGGAACTCTTTTTATGATAAACAAAATATTTCACGCATTATTTCAACAAAATAACTATCAGCCCTACGTTTTGCATTGTGATAGATATGACATTCTCCTAATCCAAATCATAAATACAATTTGTGGTGCATTTCCAGTTTTTATAAAGGGAAACTATTTTTTTTTGAGTACATTTAATAAAGTGGAATATATTTTCACGATTAGACTATAATTGGCAGAATAACACTTATTACAGTTTGACCGTGAATGCTAATTTCCATTGCAAGAGATTTTGACCGGATCTTCGATCATGGCAAACCTATTATCTTGACAGGAGATCTGAATATAAAGGCATCAGATCTGGCATTCACATAATATCTGGATTGCAGAAACCAGAAAGGCTTCTTGGTCGAATTGAAAGAATCCACTTACTACCCTTTTAGCTCCTTTCTTAAGACAGATGTCTGGAAGTCACTACATTTGGTCATTTCTACCCAATGTATGACATCCACACAATGAACGAGCCAAGCTCAGATCATGAGCCTATTATGATCTCTCTTTAGAATTGCCTTAACCGAATCACATAACATCAGGAAGAAATACAAATTCATCATCTCAAAAAATGTCTCGGCTCTAAAAATGCCAACTCCCTACCTGTCATATGTGACAGCATTTTGGAAGCTCAATGAATAGTTAGCACACCTAAGGAAAAAGGTATAATCCAGCACTAAAGAATAAAACTCTCTGAAGCTTACAGTACAAGAAAGAATTAAAGATTTCCGTGATGAGACTGTAAATTAACTTCCCTCACTACCCCTGACAAAAGACTGCCACCTTAAAGAGTTCGGTTGTTGTATCTCTGAGCAGCATATTTTGCACACCATGGGCTTAAATGGCCAGGTCACAAAGGGCTCAGAGAAGGTTGGGGGAAGCTGGACAGCTGTTAACCTCCAGCCAAGGTCATCCAGCATGTTCTTGTAATGTGCATAGGGTATGGCTCTCCTACACCCTAGACCATGCTTTATGTCCCATCTGATGGACGGCAACTTTTTCAAGCCCATCAGTAGGTTTAACAGAGGAAAACCTCAATGCTGGCCCAGATGGGACTCGAACCTGGAAACTACAGATTACAATTTGGTAGCTGAGCAAACCTTGCCCCCACCTTGAAGAAACTTATCACTGACTATCCATCCATTCATGAGCCAAATGGAGAAGCTTACAGTGATGAGGATAAGGTAGAGGTTTTGTTGTCACTTTGGAGAATCAGTTAAGGACAGTGATTTATGAGATGGGGGAAAAAAACTCTGATAAGGTGGGGGAGGAATTAGATCGATCCTCTCAAAGGCCTATACACCAAATGATGTTCACCACCCCAAAGAGGGTGAGCGAGGCTATCAAAAGTTTGAATCCAGGAAGGTTCCAAGACCTGATGGAATAACCAACACCATGCTTAAACAATTTCCACCTAAGTTTGTGCTGAGCATGGGAAGGATTCATGTATCCTACGGAATTACAGACCAATCAGTTTGCTCTCCAGCATGGGCAGGTTGTTCGAGTGTGCACGGAAAAGATCTACAATCTACTACGTTCTAAGAACAGTTGAGGAGGAGGAAGGAGGAGGCAAAATCTTTAAATAAAAACGAGATTGTTGCATCCATTTTCTTGGCCATTGGCAAAGCTTTCGGCAAAGTCTGTATCAATGGTTTCATTTACAAGCTCATCAAAACTAAGTTCTTAATATGGTGGACCTACCTTCAAGAATAAGTTAATAAATTATTTTCTATGGAACGAGGCAAAGAGCCCGGGATGTTGTATGGTTTATTACTGGGTTGTTATTTGTTCGATATGCCAGAACACCATCTCATTATTACTACACCTGTATGACACCATACCACTCTATTTTATCCATCCGCCAATCCCAGAATGGCATCAAAAGGCTTTAATTGAAACTGGACAAAGTCGAGAAATGGTATTCAAAATACAGCATCAAGATTCATCAAAAAAAAGAGTAAGTCCATCCTCTTTTCCGAGAAGAGGTAAAGAATCAGATACTCTCAAAATCTTTGGATGAGATACTGCATAGCAATAGGCCATACTCTACCACAAAAAGCTGAAATAGAATGAAAATTTAATCAAGTATTATGGCCGACAACATCAGATACAAGTTAAACCTCCAATTAGATTGAGCTCTAATCTGCTACCAGAGAAAAAAATTATTTTTCTGCACGACGATCATATGTTCTATTTTTATTTGGGCTTCACTGTCTTGGAGAACACAAGCTCAAATATTGGCAGGCTACGGAGCTCCAAAAACAAGATCCTGCACGCTATGGTCAGTATTTCATTTTTGTAAAGAATAAAATCATTCACAGGGATGTGGATACCGACACTTCTTCACCGACATTTGAAATTGCTTTTTTTTTCTTGAGGATGTTGAGAATCCCCATTACATAATTCACTCACTTATAGCTTATGACCTTTTGGCCCTCAATCAGCCTAAACGGCCAAAGCTCAATGTCTTCAATATCTTAAGTGTTTCTGCTTGTTACCTTTGCTCCTGAGGTTCATTTCAATTTAATTTTTTGTCTCATATAACTTTTGGGCCATATGAATTGATGTAGAGGTTAAAAGCCAAATTACGATATATAAAGATACTGCGATTCCATGAGCATGTGGTATCGTTGAAAGATTAAGATGGAAATTTCGGCAGTCAATTTAACGAGTTCCGCAATTTATCATTAATTTATTGTTGCTGTATTTGATCAGTAAAACTGATGCCTTCTAGTAAAGTCATCAGTTTCCTGAGTATTTGAATCAAAGCTTTTCGTCACTTTGTTAATCAGTTTCAGGTGGAAGGAAAGAGGGGCACAGATTAAGTTAAACTGATGATCGGGTTTGACTGTCCTAAACTTTCCATCCATTACTGGTTCTCTACATACATTTCCAGTTTTCACTTCTCAGAAACGGCTGAAAGAACAAAAGGATTTGCAGCCTTGAAACTAAAAACAGCCGTTTTCCTCGATTCCTTTTGTTAATTTGTAAGAGTTGGGAATTTCTGGGTGTTTATGTAGAACAAAATATGAAAAACTGTGCATGTGGGAATGGAGCAAGAATTCACTTTAATAATCATTATATAGTAAAGAGTCACTAAAAAGAAGGTCGTAATAAAGCAAAGCCGTCCTGTGGCCGAGTGGTTAGCGCACTTGGCTACTGATTTAAGGGACCTGGGTTCGAGCCCCGGGTAAGGCATGGATGTTCGTGTTGTTTTCTGCTGAGGTCCTGCCATACTCTCAGATCTTCTACCTGTGGCATATAAACTGGCAGGCTCCTGTCAGACCTCTGTGGCAAGCAGTTGCTTGAGGGGGTATTTATTTTTATTTATTTATTTATTTACTAAAGCAAATCTATTGTATATGGGAAATGACAGAAATCTAAATAGTCACACTGGTCACAGTCGATTGCTGTGAACAACAAATACATACTATAACCCTAACAAAAAAATTAACAAGAAATCACCAAGTTTTTCTAAAAATCGTTTTCTAATGCTATTAAGAATCTATAAAAGTCGACTTGCTCCAATGTAATGTTGCAATGGCGGTCTCAATGGGGAAGGGTGTCCCCCGACCTCTCCCATAGAGTTAAGAGAGAGAGGCAGAGAAAGAACCATAGACGTTCAAATGAAAACAAAAATGTGTTTTTGTGAGTTCACTGTTGACTGACTGACCCCCACAAAAATGCTTCCTGGGACAGCCACTGCAATGCCGCGAATCACATCTCCAGATCAACTAATCAGTGTAAACTTGCAATACCATTGTGATAATTTTTTTTTGTTTTGTTTTGTTTTAATCTTAGCAGTTTCGCAGCTTTAATAGTTTTCATTTTCATTATCTACTTCTGGGATATTTGCATCCACTTTAGATTTACCTTTTACCCTGAATGTAGCCTTGGGAATGTTTGAAAAATCAAATATAAGTTTTATAAAATGAAGCAACAATACAGTATATACAAGGATGTAAAATATTCCAAAAGGTCATTCACCATTACTGAAGAGAATTACTCAGCACGTTGTTTATTGAATGCACAGATTGTGATTGAAATTAAATTCACAGTTTTTATATTGGGCTTTATTTCTCGGAAATTAAAATCCGAACATTTTAGCAAATGTCCAAGTTTTAGCTAACCGAAACCAGGATGCAAAACTTAAATAAAAACTCTTTGAAATATGTCCATGATTGCACCATAATTATAGTAGAGAAAAGAGAACTTTTTTTAATTTTTGTCACAATAAGTTACATAATTTGGGTTGGGTTATTTTACCTCTGAGCGGCACTTTTTTGCACACTATGGGCTAAATGGCCAGGCCACAAGGACCCCGAAGGCTCATAGAAGGTTGGGGGAGGGGACCCACTGGAACAGCTGTTGGGAGACAGATGGTAGCCTCCCATCAAGGCCATCCAGCGTGTTCTTTAACGTGCAGAGGGTATGTCTCTCCCGCACATGGGGCCACGGCGGCCTTTCCAAGCCCATCGGTGTCCCCTACTGACCGTGGGCAGGGCGGGAATTTTGCGGAGATAAATCTCAACGCTGACCCAGCTGGGACTCGAACCTGGGAACTACAGATTATGAGCCTGGCGCGCTACTGACTGAGCCACCCCCGCCCCCATAATTTGGGTAAATATACTAAATATAGTATCTGAGAAAAAACGGGATTGTCTCAGGTAAAACAGATATCTGGGGCACCAAGTTTCTTGGTGCATCAGCAACTAAAACTATTAATTTGATGCAGTAAATATTGGAACTGTTTCAACGTAAAAGTAGAATGAGCAAAGGTCAAATGGCACTGTAGCATAATTTAGCTTATAACTTACTCTCATATTTCATTCATTCATTCACTCAAAGGTCTTTACAAGCAATGAAAAAATAATAAAAATGAGTGTCTACAAGTTGGGAAGGGGACAGTACTAAAGAAAGTGACATTTTAGATGTATGCCCGATGACTAACTAGTTTACAAATTTGATAGTGAAAAACAATGGATTAAATGAAGTCTAAATTTTACATATAACATGATAATAACACAGATCAGTTAAGTTTGAAAAAAATAATGTAATGCTATATTTAATTGAAAAAAATTTCAGTCACCAATTGAATATAATGTAAAATTGATAAAACAATACAAATTATTTACGAATTGAGAGAAATTTTACTAGGAGTGTATGTTACAAGTGATAATTAACATAAAATATAATATTAGAAAAATTGTCATTTCAATTAAAATGGTTGATTTCCATGTTAAAATGAAAACTTCCCGTAATTTTATTTCTTGAAACTCAAATGTAATTTTTATAAAGTGTAATTTTTAATGTACATTTGAGAGACCTTCAGAATGGATTTTTTTAACAGAAATGGTAATGTGGATTTTGGGTTGGGTTGTTTTACCCCTGGGCAGCACTTTTTTGCACACCATGGGCTAAATGGCCAGGTCACAAGGACCCCGAAGGCTCAGAGAAGGTTGGAGGAGGGGACCCACTGGAACAGCTGTTGGGAGACGGACGGTAGCCTCCCATCAAGGCCATCCAGCGTGTTCTTTAAAGTGCACAGGGTATGGCTCTTCCGCACATGAGGCCACGGCTTAACGTCCCATCCAACACACGGCGGCCTTTCCAAGCCCACTGGTGTCCCCTATTGACCGTGGGCAGAGCTGGGAATTTTGCGGAGATAAATCTCATTGCTGACCCAGCTGGGACTCGAACCTGGGAACTACAGATTATGAGCCTGGCACGCTACCGACTGAGCCACCCCCACCCCGTGGTAATGTGGATTAAAGTAATATCTGATAATTATATTTTGCAAGGGATCAATTAAAATTTTGCTTTATACAATTTAAACAAGAATAAACAAAATGTTTCACAGTCTTGTGTCAAATCTTGTGACAAACAAATCAATATTAATGCATTAAACAAATTATTCTCATTATAACCCTATTTAAATTCTGCATGGAAAAGTAAAGAGATGAATAATGAAAACAGTGCATCAGATCAATCCATAGTAAATACATAGATTACCTGTAGATATAGAATTCAATAAATACTTATTTGGAAAAAATTATTGCCGATGGTCTAGGATTTGAACTCGCTACTCCCTAGATACAGTAGCTCAAAAAATATTCAAACACCGTGGTTGAAATTCGCAACCTTTGTGTCACGTGACGCAAAGGTTGCCAGACCACTAATTTCTAAAAAAAATCGCTGCCAGATATTTTTTCTGAATTCTGTAATCAACCATAGTCTTTGGATATTTTTTTGAGCGACTGTACATGCCAGAGTGGTCTAAACCATTAAAACCAACCATCAGATAATAATTTGTTTCCACATGCATCTAGAGAGTTGTGGGTTTGAATCCCATACTGTCGACAATAATTTTTTCCACATGATGAATAAATTAAATGTATAGGAATTAGAAAGCAAAAGAAAATGAAATGGGCATTCTATTGTTTTTCAGTAAAACAATTTAAACCAAAAGAAAAAAAAAATCATTCTGCATATCTATTACACTACATCTGTATTTATGCCTATATATTCACATTCCTGATTGTCAAGTTGCAAATTTTTTGAACAAAGAATTTTAAAAAAAGAAAATGTTGTTTAACTATTTTTACAATATGAGAACAAATCTTACAAGGTTTAGCAATCTGCTTCCTTACAAATTAAATTTTATATGCTGTAGCTAACAAAACATAGGGAAACTTCATCATACAGGTTAAAATTTGGAAGAATATTGCAGTATATAAAGAATGGAATAAGATGATAAATAATTCACCAATACAGAAATGTTACTGTAGTGTGATAAAATTTGAAAATACCAATTTTAGAAAATGATTAAAAAAATTTTTGGTACATAAATAGTTGTGTAGTAATTGACTAAGAAGAAACACTTATTGTTATAAAATTAATAAATTATCCTTAACAGTTAACATTTTTAAAGTGTGTAAAAATGACATTAAACAAATTCAGAACAACAGTTGCAAAATATATCAACAAAAAAAAATGGATATAAATCATTGGATATATATATTATGGCAAATAAGTCAGTAAAATACATTATTTTCATTTCTGTAGTCTTAGAATTTGAACAGGGAAGACCATAACTGAAGCATTAGATCATATTTAAATGTGTATTAATTAGAAAGCAACAGAGAATGGAAATGTGCATTCTATTGTTTTTCAGTAGAACAATTTAAACCAGAGAAGAAGAAAACATTCTGCATATCTATTACACTACATCTGTATTACTGTCTACATATTCATCATCTTCTGACCACCAAAATTTTAACGAATGATGGCACATTTGAAAAATTTCTTTCTCTGAGTATTAGTAGCCCTAACATTTACAGTAGTTTGTAAACCTGGCTACTAAGCTGGTGGGCATGTCCTTGGGTATGTATAGGTTATTTTGAAAACTCAACACAAGCCAAGAGTAAACATACATTTCCATGACCAAGGATGATGCAAAACGTTACCAACAATACACGTCTTGGTAAGGTGACTTGTGTTGCTAACAGACTGGATGGTATAATAATAATTTTGTAGACAAGGTCAATATTCCATTGATTAATTTATAAGAATTCTTTACACTGTTATCATTATGGACTATCAAGACTCTCACACACTTTACGGTCATTGTTAACATTTGAACTATGTCCATTGTCATCATCAGCGTTGTGCAAATACCATGAATCAATTCCAAAAATGGTTCATTGCATCAGTACCTCTTGTACTCTTCTGCTGGAGATCACTTACATCATAACGTTTGAAAATGAAAGTTTTATTTTTGCTGTCTTCCACTACTCCAATCACTCATAAAAAGTCCTCAAATCTGTATATTTTCCACAACAAAACGTTTTTAAAATAACTAAATATTTAAAACTTTAATTAAAATTGGAATAATTTAATTTAATCCAAAAATTCCAAAATTGAAAATTTTTGGAGTAATTTTAATTATTGCTAGTAGTATTTGGAGTAATTTTAATTATAGATTGGCTCAGAAATGTAAGCATGATCTTGGCTTTGGGTTGGGTTGTTTTACCTCTGAGCGGCACTTTTTTGCACACCATGGGCTAAATGGCCAGGTCACATGGACCCCGAAGGCTCAGAGAAGGTTGGGGGAGGGGACCCACTGGAACAGCTTTTGAGAGACAGATGGTAGCCTCCCTTCAAGGCCATCCAGGTGTTCTTTAACGTTGGGTTGTTTTACCTCTGAGCGGCACTTTTTTGCACACCATGGGCTAAATGGCCAGGTCACATGGACCCCGAAGGCTCAGAGAAGGTTGGGGGAGGGGACCCACTGGAACAGCTGTTGGGAGACAGATGGTAGACTCCCGTCAAGGCCATCCAGCGTGTTCTTTAACGTGCACAGGGTATGGCTCTCCCGCACACGGGACCACGGCTTAACGTCCCATCCGACGGACGGCGGCCTTTCCAAGTCCATCGGTGTCCCCTACTGACCGTGGGCAGGGCGGGGAATTTTGCCATGATCTTGGCCTTTGGTTTCAAAAGAGCAGTTGAGAACAAATTGGCAAATGCTGATATTTTAAAACTTCTGAGATATGCAAATACCAACAATTAATATCCCACATAAAGTAATGATTAAGATAAATGGAGACAGCTGAAGGGATTAATTGCAATCACATGCAACTGTCAAGTTCAGAGAGGAACTACTTTTTGCTAGCAGAGGAAATTTATTTGGAGCCAGGTAAGATACAAACCTACGACCTTCTGATAACACATTACATAAGCTTTCATACTCAGATACTATAACACAGTGTCTCACAAACCTTTTTACTCTGCGGCACACTGAATCTAATTTTTTTTCCGCGGCACACCTAAAAAAGAATAAAAACAAACTCTATATAATCGTCATTATATTTGCGCTTTGTTGAAGTCATCAGCCTGGTTTTTCTTGAAGATTTGCTCTCGTTCTTTAATTCATAACCCGGTGTTTGTTTTAAATATTTGTCCATTCTATGGCTTGAAATAATCAAAAATTAATACCAAAATTTGGAAAAAGCTTGATAAATACTTACAAGCACGTCGATAACACAAGTCAAGTCAAAATGAAATCTTTGGAATATCTAGTGTCAATTTGAAAATCTCTCGCGGCACACTACTGTGCTGTGGCACACAGTTTGCGAGACACTGCTATAACAGAACTGATATAGCTGGGAACATAAAATATACCTTTCTTACTGATACTTGATATGCTCCTTGCTACATGATCAATATCTATGGCATGTAGACCAACAGCAAAACTTCTAAGATTTTTTTCATAGTCAAATCTAACAGGAGACAACTAATACGTAGTGAGTAGCTTAGTAGGTAAGAAAATTTGAAATGGTATCAGGTAATGCATTTCTATTCCAGTTGCTTTAAAATTAATTTTCCCTGCAGCAAAAAAAAACTGTTGATATGGATCCATAACCTACTTGGCTGCACACTAAATTTCTCTAGTAATATGAACAATAAATCACAGAAACTTGAAAATCAAGACACTTTACACATGTTAAAACACAATAATTGTTCTAGTTTATGATTCTTGACAAAATTTATTTGCTCAATAGAGAAAATGCTAAACAACCTGTTATGATTTAACTTCTGAACCAACACTGTGTTGCATTTCAAAAATTTGTTAAAATATTCAAGTGCATATTCAGTGACAACTTATATTTTACATATAATACAAGGCATCTATCTATCATGCTCTACTTCTTATTCAAGGAGGGATGCCAAGAAAAGATTTTGACAAGCATGCATTTGAAAACAATACAAAGTTGTTGTGGATATTATAAAAAGTGCAATATCTGTTATATACATTTAATTCTTAGAGTTTTGCAGCAAAATTCTGGAGTGCAATGAGAATTCATTTCTAATACTAGCAAAATGCTGACAATGTAAAAGTTTCCTTATTTTCCAATAACAATGCTATTTAACACTTTTATACATATCTTATTTTGCTTCAGAAAAGTTTCAGTTACATTAATACATAATAAAAACTTCAGCTTCATTAAAACCTATAAAAATATGAAAAAAATATAAAATTCTGCTAAAGGTAATAACTTATATTAAAAATTACAAAGAGCCTAAAAGGCACAAAAATTAAATGACAGAAAATCTGTTAAAGAAATTTCCAGAAAAGTTCTAAAAGTTGGAAGGTTTTTACAAAACCTAATCCTTAAATTTAGGATTTCTACTTAAATGCTATTGTGTCTTCAGTATCATCATTTTGATCAACAATAACTTGTCCTTGAAAAATTGTTGCTGAAGTTCATATGTAGTTCTTCTGCTGTATTTAGTTCCTCTATTCTAGCAATGGGAGCCCGCTTTACCTATGAAAATAATCACTTAAATTAAAAATTATAATCACTTTTCCTTAAGTACTACTAGCAGCAAAAGTACCAAAAAAATATTTTATCAGGAGTAAATAAATTGATGAAAAAAGAAAATGCACAGAAGTGAAAACAGATAGCAAAATCTATATTACATTATGCTAAGCAATCTTTCTATCTCCTCAATGAATTTAATTGTGAAATAAGATACATTCTTTTGAATGTACCATCTAGATATCTAAAATTAGTCAGATAGTGTTACATGGCAGTATAGTGCTTAAATTCTACAAAAATATACAATGACTATGGCTCTAATTACATAACAACAAAATTCTGTAATATCACATTAATCATCAAAATTTTAAGAGTGTATGATTATTATACCACAATTAGAGTTAATAGCAAATGTGCATACAGAGTCATTACAAAAGAATATCCTTATTTTAATGTGCTCCATTTTATTAAATAATTAAGTAACAAAAGTAACTGTGTGTCAAATGTCAAGAAACTCTCAAAGTTTCCTTGTCATGAGGGCACGGAGTTAGTATTATGTGTATAAAGTTTTAAATGCCAAATTTTCAAATTGCTGAATTGCTAGAGGTGGAGTATTCTTATGGCCTTCAAGAAAAGCTGATTTGACACCACTGGATTTTTTTTTGGGAGGGACATATTAAACAGATTGTTTATTCAGAAAACAAATTTGTAATTTATAGCATTTAAAGGAAAGAATCACTGCAGCCACTGCAAGTGTTATACCATGGTGAGCCAAGTATGGATGGAAGTTTGATTTTGCAATGGATTGATACTATACATTGAAATCTGCTGAACATAAAATGGAACTTTGAGTTTCTTGACATTTTGCACACACAATTACTTTTGTTATTTAAACAATAAAGCTTAGCACTTTACAATATGGGTATTCTTTTATACTTACCCTATATATTCTTCCTTGCATTGCACATAAACAGCACCTAATAAATTTATCTAATTTCAATTACTTAATAAATTTTTTGATGTTTCTTCAGTTGAAAGGTATGAATTGAACCTTTCAACAGGTTCTCTCTGTACATATCGACTTCAGGATGCTGTTTGTAAGCAATGAGGGCACTATCTTTGAGTGGCACATATATTAGAATAGTTTATTATTTGGGTAACACATATATTGGAAAGACCATTTAGTACTACATGTAGAAAGGTTCATGTCATTAAATGGAAGGGGATCTTGATTACTGGTTGGTGGCTGGTAGCTCAGTGGTCAGAGCACCTGACATATTATCTCAGGAGATCATAGGTTCATATCCCAGCTAGCTCAAGGTAATTTTCCCTCTAAATTTGATATTGATGTTAAGAGTGATTTCATACCCTTTCTCTAATTTCTTTTAGCTTTTTATAAGCAACATTCATATATTTGAATCTTTAATTTTTTTCTATGCTTAAAATTCTTAAATAAGCATTTTTAACCATGAAGATGTCATTCAGACTTTTGTTTTTCCTACACCTTTGCGCCTCTTTCTGCAATTTTTTTTTGATTTTTCTCTTACAGCACAAATACCATATAGTGGCAACAATACTCCACATGTGTTTCAACATGATGGGGCACCTCCCCATTATGGAAGGTGTGTTCATGCGCATTTGAACATGTCTTTTGGGCAACAATGGATTGGGCGTACTGGACCAGTTGCCTGGCCCCCACACTCGACTGATTTAACGAGCGTTGATTTCTTTCTGTGGGGGGCCCTCAAAGCTACCGTGTATTAATCGCCTGTGGAAGCAAGGCTCGTCTGCACTGCTGCTACTATCAAAGAAACTCCAGGTGTGTTCGACCATGTCCGGCAATCAATGCTCTGTCGGTGTCACGCATGCATCGTGTCTCATGGTGGAAACTTCGAGCATCTGCTGTAACATTATGAAATGTATCATCTAATACGCCATTTGTAATAATTATGTCCAATAAATGTTTCCCCATTAATCACTGTCTTGTATCCTTTCAGATCTTGAACCTCTGCTACCACTTTCCCATGACGTTTCCGGTTATGGGTTCCTATGCAATTCTCATTTCTTTAGATGTTATCTACCTCCCCTAAAAGTTTGTACCTATATTTTTGAGACACCCTGTATATATATATATAAGAATACATAGTATATAACATATTGTACATTATTAAGAGTGATAAAATTTACATTACCTACATTCAGTCCTAAAATAATGAGTGCATGAAAAAACAATATTAATGTTAGAAATACATTATAAAATATAATTCTTCAGCAATAAATATAGAAGGCTTGAAACTCTGATGGCTAACTAATGAAATTAAAAACATATTCTAGAAAGGCAAAAGCAAAGAAATTATATTATGTTAGCAACATATGTGAAGATATGATTATGCTTCAAGACCAGCCCATTTGGACACATGAAATGTTCCCAGGTTTAAGTACCCACTCTGCCTGTATTGAGATTTTCTCTACTAACACTGCACTCTGTGAGAAAGGGAGCACCAACTAGCTTCGATAGACTGCCATGCATCAGATGGAATGTTAAGCTGTGGCCCTGTGTGCACATTAAAGAACACATTGAATGACTCTGATGGGAGGCTATCATCTATTTCCTAAGGGCTGTCTAGTGGATCTACTCTCCTTATCCAGCTCTGAACCCTTAAGAGTCCTGTGACCTAGTCATTTAGCCCATTATATGCACAAAGATGCTTTTCAGAGTTGAAACAATCCCACCTAAGTGAGAACTCTAAATATTTGGAATGTTTTATCCCAAAATAATACTTCCTGCTGTACATCGACAGATCACTAGGATGCCCAGGTTCAGAATAGGAATGGAAAAGGAACCTCATTTACACAGCTGCTGGAATAGATATGGCCTCCTGAAGAATGTTTTTTAAAACTTAAATATACAAAATAGCATTTAATGTTACTACTGATTTGGTCAAATACAGGTAATACTATAGTACTTCGTTCATATCTTCTACATTACATCCAGTGTCTTTGAAAGATTACATAAAATTGAATTATGTACATATATTATTTATTGTTGTTGCCTTATTGTTTATACAAGCACAAAAATGTATATATATATAGTGCCTATTGATATCATAAAACTAATTTGCAATGACCAAATCCAGCATTTCATAAAACTATTTCACCTGAAAATATTTTTACAATAGCTGTTTCACTATTCACACACACACATACAAAAAGTAATCCACCTCACTGTCATTGTAACTAGGAAAATATTACTGAAATTCAAAAAATCTAAAAAAGCATTAAAGTAAATTTATTTAATAGCAGCTGCATAATATATTAAACTGTAGCTAAGTATAGATACAGTGTTTGTCATAAATAACTTGCAAACTCCAAAGCCATCAGCTTGAAAGAGGTGTTAGAGAACACTCTGAGTTGCTTGGAGAATTTGGAGAGGTGGATAGGCATTGGTAGGATGCTGGCACGACAGACCCAAACTGCAGTAGCCAGAGCACATAATGCCTCTTGGATGGTCGTCTCCAAGCTATGGCAACAATATCAGGAATCTGAGAATATGTCTCAATGACCAGTTCCAGGCCAGCCAAGGGTCACAAACATCCCAGGAGGGCCAATATCTCATTTTAACAGCGAGAAATCATACGGAAATGATAGCCAGACAATTCCTAGTCAAGCTCGCTTGTACTTCAGGATGATGGTGTCAAAGAGAATTGTGTCTAGACAACTTTGTGAGAGAGGTCTGTATGCTAGGAGGCTGATGGTTTGCTCCCCTTCTCAAAGAATAGCTCAAAGAACTTAATGCAGGCGGCATCACATCTGGACTGAACAGCAGTGGTGCACGTGCTCTTCACAGATGAGTCCCATTTCAGTCTATGGATTCCTGACATGTACTCATATGGCTTGGCTGGGCAACAATTATCTCAAGAGTGATGATATTCATGGGATGGAGTAGCCAGCCAGGTCTCTGGATCTTAATCCTATTGAGCACATTTGGGAAACTCTGGGGAGACATACTGGTGCCTCTTTAGGCCCCTCCCAGATGCCTCCTAGAGCTGTGATCTTCACTAACGGAACAATGGCATTTATTATCATCTGAACTCATCTGTCCTCTTGTCACCAGTAGGCATGATCATTGTGCAACATGCATGGTGGTCAGGGGCGATCATACTCCCTACTAAACACTAGTGCAATGCATTTCTGCTAGCACCAGTGAAGGACATTTTTGATGCATGATCATTATTCTTGGCCATCCATTTCTATGCATCTCATGTTTGCATATGTATGATGTACTCTCAGTCGAATTTTATAAAGGTCTCTAAGGTCATTATGCTGCTATGTCAATTTTTATGTTTGTAACTTAACTTTTGTCCATAAGTGCACTAAAAGTATTTGTACATTTTAAAATTACTTTTACTTCAGCATTGTCCCAGCTATGCATTATTGTATACATATATTCATTCATCAGTAAATAATTAAAACCAGAATACTTAATCATTATTGTCATCATCCTCAAGCAGCCATGGGCTACGGAGGTCCAACTAGACCATGCAGTTTAATTCTCCAAGCATATCTGTCCTGAGCTACATCTGCTGCATTTGGCCACTGCACACCAATTCTAACAAGGTCCTGTTTGACATTGTCTGCCCACCGCATCCTAGGTCTCCCACTCTTTCTGAGGCCTCTAGGCACACTGTTCATAACCCTATTTGTCAATCTATAATTATCCATACGGGCAACATGGCCAAACCAGCGGAGTCTCTCTCTGCACAATATGCTGCTTAAAGGAGGTTGCAGACTCCTTTGCCTAACCTCATCATTAGTTACAAAGTTAAACCACCTAATACTCAAGACACTATGTAAGCATCTAAAATCAAAAGCATCTTGTTATCTTGTTTACACAGCATCCAAGTTTCACTACCATAACTAACCCTAGAAAGAACCAAACTATTATACAGTCTAATTTTAGTCTTTAGGTGTATATGCCTATTTCTCCACAATCTCCATAGATTCTTTAAAGTCCCGGCAGCAATCCCTATTCGTCTGTTAATCTCATGCCATACATCACCATTATCTGTTACATAGCTCCCAAGATAATTAAACTGTGACATCAAGACTGCAACCATTCTGATTAACTGAATCACAGACCAATTTTCATCACTTTAGTTTTCTCTCTGTTTATAATCAAACCTACTCTACTACCAGTTTCATCAACAGCTCATCTCGTCAACATCCTTTTCCAAAAGGGCTAAATCATCAGCATAATCTAAATCAGAAATTTTAGTATTTCCAGACTATTTAAGGCCAAAATCTTTCCCTTGAAGTGAATTTCGCATAACATAATGAATAACCAAGCTAAAGAGAAAAAGAGACAAAATGCACCCTTGTCGAACACCAGAAGTAATGCTAAACCAATTGCTACAAGCCTTACCAACTCTCACACGCGACTTAGTGTTATTATTGAGAGCTTTCATTACGTCAACTAACTTGTCAAGTATACCATATGATCTCACAATCAACCACAAATTATGACGATCAACAGAGTCGAAAGCCTTTTTGAAATCAACAAAGCTAGCAACCAAAGGTTTCTGAAACTCTAAACATTTCTCAAGAATCTGCCTAAGTGAAAATATCTGATTCACACATCCCCTACCACTTCTGAATCCACATTGCTCATCACGCAATTGCCTGTTAACCAGATTCTTAATTCTATTAAGCACAATCATGGAAAGAACTTTATCTGGAACAGAGAGTAGGCTGATACCCCTATAGTTATCACAAGAACTGCGATCACCTTTTTTGAAAATAGGGATAATAATAGCTCTGGTAAAATCCTTAGGAAACATGCCTTTATCGTAAAGTATATTCAACATTTCAGTCATCCATGTGGTAACCGAAACATTCCCAGCTATAAGCATTTCGGTAGTAATTTCATCTACCCCTGGGGATTTATGAAGTTTAAGTTTAGAAATAGCCAAAATAACTTCAGATTGTGTTATAGGGCCAACATTAAAGCCACCAATGCATCTATCATCATTGCAAACAATGGGAGTAAAACTAACCACATTGTTTAGAACATCACTGAAATGCTCAGCCCACCTAGCCATGACAGAATCCTCCCCTTCTATAACCTTACCTTGTTTATCCTTCAATTCTTGCATGCCTGTCCATTTTCTACCACATAAAACATTAACTATCTGGTAAAGCTCTCTGCTGTTGTGCTGCCTAACTGCTTCCTCAGCTTTGTCAGCCAAAGCCATCAAGCCAAAGATTCTTATCAGTAGCTAACTGATCATTTACACGTTTATTAAGCTCTCTGTAATCCTTTCTATTAGGACTAGTAGGGTACTGATTAAGGACATTCCTGCATATCCTTCTTTCTGAAATAAGCTGCTTATCACTCAAATAATTCTTCCTCCTCTGCTCTTTTTTTTTTATCTAAAACAGTACTGTTAGTTTCCAAAAAAGCCTGTTTAAAATGGCCCCATTCTTCCTCAACTTCAGTAGTAAGCAAACTATGACTGTCATAATGACTACCTAAGTATATGTTATAACCCAAATCTAAATACAAACAAGCAACTGAACATTAAATGTTCAATGAAAATACCTGATCTAAAGTAGGATTTGATGAACCAGAATGGAATGGGCTATCAACAGTGTCTGTATTATTTGGAGCTTGCTCTTCCACTGAAATAAATAAGTTGTACATAAACACATAAATCACTATGTTTGTAAAATAATAAACAAATATAAATGCTTACGTATGCAAAATAATATAATCACTTTATACACTCATTAACACTTTCATTTCAACACCAATATATTTATGGGCAGAGAAAAAAAAAGTCATTGCAAAATGATGGAGCAAGTATGGGATGCATGCTATTAAACTATAATATTTTGATTATTTTCATTACATTTTCTCCTATTAGATGATCGAATTAGGTTTGATACAGCTATCACAGTATGAAATTGTGCAACTTACAAGGTCAAAGAGAAGCAGTTAATAATAGCTTGCAACCTAGTACTTATAAGTAAACTTTTTGTATAACTTTTATAAAATAATATGAATAGAAGATATATATATATCTTTTCTATAGATAAAAGATGCAATAAATATATATAATATCAATAAACTTTTTGTAAACTTCACAAAAAGACAACTACTAAATTGTTAAAGTTCTCAGCCTGCGATAATTTAAGATAGCAAGCTACAGAAAGCTGCAATTAGAGATCTTATAAGCAACTGCTGCAACAAGCTTACATGCCTGACATAAAGTATAAGGACTGCCTTGGAGCAATGGAGATAAAACCACATTAACTTTGGCAACTATGATACTGAAAGACACTAGCACTAAAATAGATGAAATGGTTTTTGAAAATTTTTAGAGCATAATTTTAGAACATGAAAGTGCCAAAATTTAAATGCTGACATTCAAACACACTCATTAGTGGAATCATATGAAGAAATAGAGGATAAATGCAGATATTAGACACAGAAATAGATACAAGTCAGAGATTTGGCTTTAATTTATATTCATTGAATGACACATATAGCCTAATGTAATGTTGGAGTTGAAAAACCTAATCTTTAATATAATTGCAATGCTGATAACAAAAAACACTGTTCAAATTATTTTCCAAATCAACTTAATTTTAATCACCAATTTTATCAAAACACTTGAGTAATGTTTGAAATGGCAAACAATAAAAAAGCACTTAAGACCATCTATTATTTATTAGTGTCATACTTTTACAAAAAAAAATTAATTCATACCTTGGTTTAAGGAGAGTTCAGAGCTAGCTGCTTCAGCTGTTTCAGCTAGTGTGTCCTGTGCTTCAATACCATTTTCAGCTATCTTCTCTCTAAAATTATATATATATATAAACACTGTATATCTTAATAAAACATTTTTATGCAGATAAAGAATAAGTTATTAAATTGCAGCTTAATTCATATAAGTTACAACTAAACTTTAAATTCTGTAACACTTACATTTCAATATGCATTAAAATCTTATATTAAGTTACAAATAAATATTTGTATCAGTTGTTCTGCAATTAACCAAAACAGTTTGGCTTGAAATATTCTCAAAATTTCATATTGATTAGTTTAATGTCACATTTTATTTACAATTATTATAACAGAAGAGCCATTTCAAATGAAAGTTGTATTCTTCATGAAACAGCTTCATAAAATCTTCATATATTACATCTTGACTACTTAGAAACAGTGAAAAATTTCATAATTATTCAGGAGGAAACTTGAAGTAAAACAGAACCTAAGAAAATTCTAGAAGACCCTTTACAACAATCTGCTTATTAATATTATATTTAATCTTAACATTATGCCACCTTCTTTCTTGTACTATCAGGGAATATTACTTTTCTATCTGCAGAGGAACCATTATTTTCCAAAAACTTTAAGTAAAATTTTCATACTTTTATATTGCAGCAGAAATATGTTTAAGTATTCCTTTGTATAGCTTCAAAAGTGGAATCACTCTAGAGTCCAACTACTTTTTGGTTGTGTTCAGCACACATTTTATTTATTAACCTAATTAAGTTTTTTTTATTCATTAACTTTAAAATCCACTTTTTTAAGATATATATATATACAGGTAGACAGAAAAATGCAAATAGTTCCATATTATTTCAATAGAAAATCACATTCAAAGCTCAATAATTTCTTCATTATGATTTGATTTTTTCAATATTATTTTTAACGAAAGAAGATATCTAAAGATAAATTAAAGACCTCTATCAAATCTATCTAAATCTAGATTTTAAACAATATTTGTGTAACTATCATGGAAGATATCACTTTGAATTTAATGTCAATCTAGAGGAAAAATTATCTTGAGCTGGATGGGATGCAAACCCACAATTTTTGATGAGAGAAAGTGGGTTCATATCCCACCCAATTCAAGACAATTATTCCTCTAAAATTGATTGACGTTAAATTCAGATAATATCTTCCATAATATTTGTTCAGTATTCAAAGAATTATGAATACTGGAATATTTAACAGGCTACAAAAAATTGATTCCAAAATTTAAATAAAGCTTTAAAACAGAACTCTAGTAGAATAGTGGCTGCAATGCACCCTGCACTCTACTACAGTCAACTCTTTTAATGATCTCTTTTAATTCTTTTATTAATCTTTTATTTCTTTTAAATCTTTTATTAATCTCTTAATGCTTTAATTAAATTTCGGGGTCAATTTTTTGTAGCCTGTTAAATATTCTAGCATTCATAACTTTTTTTGCCTGCACCAAATTTTTGAAGGAGGGTAAATTTGTCTCTGTCCCTTTTTATAATTTTCTTCAGATTTGGAGCTGGGCTGAAAACAACATTGACTTTTTGGGCTCTGAGTAATTTGTGGAATGATTCACACATGATAGAAACGTAAAATATGAATCCAGCAAAGGTTGCCTGCTCGGAGTTGGTGATTGGGAGGAGAGCCAAATCTGTTCTGTTGTCATTTCTACACTTATTGATTAGCTTTTCTATTGTTTTTGGTGGAAGCCATAAGACACAACAATGGATTAAATGTTTTGAATTTCTTTTTTAAGCAAATACTTGTTTGATGATATGGCGAAGGCCTATGGATGAGAGAATGGAAGGCGGCAATTTTGTATGCCCACAGGGTGCACGAGTCTGTGCACATAGTGAAGGGTATGTAAGCAGTGGTGAAAGCAGGCCGGTATGCCGTACCGGCAAGAAATTATTTGCTGGTACGACGTACCAGTAAGACATTTTTCAGTAGTGGCTCCGTTAACAATTTCTTTTTCACCTTAATGCTTTTTCAAACGAGAATTTAATTTTTTTAAAAGTGGACCATTCCTTTTAAGAAAAACTCGTCGATTTTTAATTACATTACTACAGTTTAACCCTTTAGATACCAAGCTGTTTAGAAACCGGATACTTGAGATTCCATTTCTGTCGACAGGGAGTGCTAGAATTTGGAAGTAGTGCTGTTCTTTCTTTGAATGATTAGCAAGGGTATTGGGTATAGAAAGCAGAACTAGACAGACAAAGGTGACCTTCATGTATCTTCAAAGTACCTTTCATGTATATCTACAGGATCTTCAGCTTTGCTCTCCTCTTCCTTTGACTCTGCAGACTCCATACTCTGTGTTTTATTATCTATTCTGAAGAAAACAATAATTAATATTTTTACAACTTATGCTTAGAAAAACACTTTTTAAATAACAGAACATAATTATAAATTTCATTATTAATAATATTAATGTTAATGTATAAATTACTTTCTGTTGTTAAAAGCTAGACAACTGCTTAAAATACAATAAGTATATATAATGATGTCATAAAACACACACACAGCCTAGCAAGTACAACATACAACGTTCTCCTTGTGATTTCTGTGAGAAGAGTACTACTTAAAAAAATTTTAAGCATCTGTTTTCAGGGAGAGAAGATGGAAAGCATCTCCAAGGTGTAGGTTTGCTTCTCAGCTGACATACCAGTGATACTCTTCTAGGATATGACCGAATTAATGAAAGATTTCTTATAGCTAAATTTAAAACTAAGATTAAAGACATGAATGTTGTCTGTTGTTATGCCTCCACACAGGACTCTGATGAGAATGAGAAAGATAAGTTTTACAGACACCCAGGATACTTTGAACTCTGTCAAAAAAGAAGATATTATTCTGTTGGGTGACTTCAACCCTAAAGTTGGTACTGACTCTGACCTTTGGGCTGGGGTGATCTGTCCTTTTGGAATTGGTAGTTGCAATGCCAATGGGGAACATATACTACAGGTAAGCAAACTTAATGGTTTGAGAACAACTAACATAAGCTATAAACACTAGGACATTTTTAAACACATGTGGATTTCTCTTGATGGGTTGCATAGGAATATGATTAAAAATATTGTTAAGACAGATGAACATGCTACAATGAACTTGTGATTTGATGGATCATTTTGATGCTCGCATGTGCTTCAGATGGAGAATTATATCACTAACCACTTCAAATGAAACTTAAAAACAAAGAATAAGAGAGTTGTATTAAGAGGAATTAGAGTGTGAAGGAAAAAAAATAGTTTGTCTTTGTCTGTGCGTTAAAGTACAAAAAAAAAGAAATGATTTTATTTGGTGTGTGTGCAAGTTTATTAATTTGGATCCTGTTAGTGGACTGGTAAGAAAAAGGATTAGTACACTTAAAGATGTGGCTGAGGAGTTATATGTTAGTTGAACAAGCAGAGCTCATCTCAACTTTTCTGTAGAAAGAGTTCATTGTTTGATGCATAGTTATCTTTAGTTTGTTTACAAATATGATGGTGTAACTTATTTAGTGTTGTACAAGCCTTATTTTATGCTATGAGTAGAGATAATAAGAATTTATAGAGAAACATCTCTTTGTAGGAATAATAAAATGGTGCTATGTTCTTCTAAAGGTTTATTTTTATACTGATAAGGATTTGTGTTGGTTGAATTTAATTTGTATAAATCAACCTATTAAATGCACCTATTAGGTACATGATTATCCAGTGACAAAAAAAAATATGGAAATTTAATGGTTCAGTGACAAATATATTGTTGCGGATTACAAAAATGGATAGCCGCTGAGCATGAGTATTAAAAGCTATATTTCAAAACCAAATTCAATACAAGGTAAATTGTTACAAAGGAAATATGGATGAAGTATCTTATTAACAAATCAACTATTAACATGCACAAGTCATCAATCTTCACGTAGAGCACACAACATCAGCTCTGTGTATTTTACTAAATACTACCTTTTACTTGATTTACCAGGTCACCCGAAGATCTTCACTCGCAAACCAATTCTCGTCCTGTGCTAATAACTTTTCACACACTAGCCGAACAAAAAGACAGTCCGTGTAGACATTCGAAGTTAGCCATAAAAGTTCCCACTTTTATACTTCCGCGTATACACAACACATCAAGTTACTTCTTGATACTTAACGATAAAAGATCCCACTTTTATCCTTCCGTGTATACACAACACATCAAGTTACTTCTTGATACTTACGCGCACTGTCTCAGAACAGCTCACCGTCCATTTTCGAACTCACCGACCGTTACAACACAACGACCGTTACAATACAAAAATGACCGTTAACGCTCCACTCTTCTTCTCCAAATTCTCCCAACGTTCTTATTCGTTGGCTGAAACTTTTTTGCTTTCGGTTGCCAGATTCCTTCTGTCGTAACACTGCCCCCTCCCTAGGTCTTGTTCGTCCCGAACAATTCTGGATTCCAAAGTTTCTTCAGTTCTTCGATGAAACGGGGCCAAACGATCCACGTGAACCACCTTGCACTTTGTAGCTGGACGTCGACGAATGAGATATATCACGTCTGTGTCAAAATGAAAGCGAATCTCATTATGACGTAGATTTCTTTTCTGACTGAAGCCTCGTCCACAAACATAATACGTGTAAGGCCTATAGCCCTTGTGAACACGTTTATGTCTCTGCAGGGAGAAGAATCGACTAAGAGTTTTCGTGCAAAACCTGTAAAAAGTTTTCTTCTTTGTCGAAAGTTTTCTTCTTTGGATTTTTACTTCTATCAACAGTAACAAGGAATGAAAGTCATTAGTGACATAAAATCTAGGGAGAAGTTTCATCCTCCAGTCTGACCCTTTTGTCAGTTGACTTTCCCTTAATTCAGAACTGTCGTGATGAACCTTCAGCCATGTTTCACCTGATTCCATTTGATCCCCAAGGTGCTTCACAAATATAATATCAGCTCCATAATTCTTTTTAGCTCTTCGGTCCATCTCCTCCTTCCATACTCTTGCTAGAACTGCAGCTTCTAATCCGACAACCTTACCTGTTTCTCCTGTATAAGTGAAATCAGTGATGTGTCGGGCTGCTAGCAATATTTTTTCTGTTTTATCTTCACATAGCCAGCTTGCAACATCTTCAGATACTCCTTGTTCTATTAACATGTTACGAAACTTGTTCAAAGCATTGCCGTTATGCAGAACCTTGCGGACACGTGATGCTTCATCTACCCTATTATCCACAATGTTCACCAAACGCAGAAGTTCTCCTCCTAACTCTTCGACGAGCTCTTGCAGTTCCAAGGATCCGTCACCAAGGAAACACTGAACAGCTTCCATCACTTCCAGAGAGTTGTCAACAGAGTTTTCAAGAGGTGAATCCATGTTGCTGATAACAGCTGAACAACTCAAACTCTTCATTCCACGAGCTTGTGATGCTGCAACCATTTTCTTAACTAAATCAACAGCAACATCTTCTGTACTGATGAGATCAATAGCTCCTTTTCCGAATTCAACATCATAAACCAAAGCGCACACTCCTTCAGCCAGCTTTTTGGACACAATTGAGCATCTCCTTAGAGGAACGCTATCTACGGTAGCCGTCAGATCCTTGCAGCGGTAAATCTCCTTATCTGTTGGCACCAGCTCCTCTGTCTGTACTACGATGCAGCATCCGACGTCTTCCATCATCTGCTCGATTTTATCTTTAGTGCAGTCGACTGTGAAGCCAGGGATGGATTCCAATTTGTACAGAGTATCTCCCGTCAATTGGAGAGCACGACCGGAGATCATAGGGACCTTGAGACCTAAAGCAGCAAGTGCAGGAGCCAAGACAAGACTCACTTTGTCGCCGACACCTCCTGTACCGTATTTATCTACCATCCGATGGCGCCACTCGGGTCTCCAGCAAAACACATGACCCGAGGAGGTCATAGTTGCTGTTTCTTCGGAATTCACTTTCTTGGAGCTCTCATTGTAATTAGCCAGGGAAACATCAGTCATGATTGCCAAATTGTTCATTCTGGAGATCAGCGACGAGTTTTGTAACATGATATTGTCCACTTTAGAGCTCTTGTAGTCGTGATAAAACTTTTCTATATCCTTATAATCTAAATGGTTATAATGTCCAAATCTGCACATTGACTGTTCAGAAAAGAAATTCAGCGTGGCTACGTTGAAATTATCTGAGGGATTCACTTCTCTCTGATCGTAATTCTGAGGCTTAGTTTCATCCAGAAAGTTAGTCTTTGAAGTACTGTCTCTGCCTGAAGCTCCTTTACTAGCATCACCTGTTACGCTTCTAAGCCATTCTTCGGAATTCTTCTTTCTTAAATCCCCACTTTCTATAAACGATTCGAGTGTGGCTATATGTTTCGGAAAAATCTCTCCGACTTCCCCAGTAACGTCGAATGGCACTTTGTATCTATGATGAATGGACGCCTCTTCTTTACTCGGACCACTCTGCGAAACGTAAACTCTGTTTCGTTCCCCCTCATTACCACTCGTTACTCTGCCTTTGCGATAATTGTCCATGACGCATTTTGCTGACGGCGAGGAATAGAATACCTTTCGTGTGGATCTCTCATCAGATCGTGCCAGACTTGTATACCTAGGTATTTTGAAGTGCAAAGCGTACTGTATAGTCTCACAGCTCTCTGATCTGTGTGATTGTTCTTCACAGTTCCTAGACATGTCACCAGCGACATAGACACTCTGCCATGCATCACCAGTAGTTGCGTGGTCAAAGGCATTATCTGCGCTATCTCTACAATTCTTGATTTCCAGTAGCAGATCCACATTTTTATATGCGTTGCCTTTCTCTTTTTCTTTTCCACGTTTACAATCTAACTTAACACTATCAAGATCATCTTTTTCACTGACAAATTCAACATTTAAACTATTGCATTGTCTATTGAGTTCGGTTTTAAAATCCTTGAACTGTGTAGCCATTGCGGCTTTCATTTTACCATTTTGACTGATCATTTCATCTAATGTACTATTTTGTGTCGCTATTTCGGCTTTCAAGTCACCTATTTTATCGCTTTGGGCAGCTATAACACCTTTAATATCAGTCATCTGAGTAGCCATATCGGCTTTCAAGTTATCACTTTGTCTAGCAAGGTCACCAATTTCACCTTTAATATCAGTCATCAACTTTACTAATTCATCCATACTTCTAGTTAACGGCATTCAATTAAATTAATCCCACTTCTGACACCAAATGTTGCGGATCACAAAAACGGATAGCACTGGGCGTGAGTTTTAAAAGCTATATTTCAAAACCAAATTCAATACAAGGTAAATTGTTACAAAGGAAATATGGATGAAGTATCTTATTAACAAATCAACTATTAACATGCACAAGTCATCAATCTTCACGTAGAGCACACAACATCAGCTCTGTGTATTTTACTAAATACTACCTTTTACTTGATTTACCAGGTCACCCGAAGATCTTCACTCGCAAACCAATTCTCGTCCTGTGCTAATAACTTTTCACACACTAGCCGAACAAAAAGACAGTCCGTGTAGACATTCGAAGTTAGCCATAAAAGTTCCCACTTTTATACTTCCGCGTATACACAACACATCAAGTTACTTCTTGATACTTAACGATAAAAGATCCCACTTTTATCCTTCCGTGTATACACAACACATCAAGTTACTTCTTGATACTTACGCGCACTGTCTCAGAACAGCTCACCGTCCATTTTCGAACTCACCGACCGTTACAACACAACGACCGTTACAATACAAAAATGACCGTTAACGCTCCACTCTTCTTCTCCAAATTCTCCCAACGTTCTTATTCGTTGGCTGAAACTTTTTTGCTTTCGGTTGCCAGATTCCTTCTGTCGTAACAATATATATATGGGGAATAGGGTTAGATGAGGCAAGATTTCCCAGATGTGGTTTATTTCTCATTAGGTAATTTTTGTAGTATGTTGACATGAATTATCCTGTAGCAAATGAACACCCTTTCAATTGACCAGTGATGACTGCTTTTCCAGTAATTTAATGCGAACCCTCTAAATTTGCTCTGAATTGATTTCTTCTGTAATGGTTTACTTTCCAACATCTCAAAATGGATGATTCCAGCAGTTGTTCATCGAATGCAAAACCCTTGATAGATGGACCCTTGGGGATGAAGATCTGGCTTCAAAGTATGTTTTGCCAGATTATTAGGTGACAACCATTGGTGCAAGCATTTTAATAGTATATAACCCATTTCTCATGGCAGACTGAAATTTGATGCAAAAATGGTGTATAGTTATATCAAGAAATGAGTGATGAACAGATTGTGAGCCATTGCTGTCTATTGTCAGTAGAAAATTTATGAGGTGCCCTCTTGCTTTAGCTTCAGAATTTTTTCAATGGAGGTATCTTGCTTTTTATTCACTAATATCTTTGTGAAAGCTGAAGGCAAATTTGAATTAGACTGGAATCAATTAACTCTTTAAAAATCATCATTAATCTGAGAGACAGAAGTGGGGGGGGGGGTCTGTTTCTGTCTAACAAGACAGAAAGAAAAACATATGGTCCTCCTTTCTGGGGTTCACTTTGCAGCATCTCAGCACCAGACTTAAACTTCACAATGTTTCAAGTGGTGTACCACTTTTCTGTCAAATTTAAATTTGTAAAACAAACATGCATAAATAATACTAGTTATAGCTAGTTATGGTTTTGTTGATGTAAAATGATTACCAATGCTACTTTGAATAGGCAAAGTACAGCAGATAATTAATATAAAAACCTTTCAAATGATGTATATAAAAAACAAATGTAATTTATTGGATCTCCTAAATATACACCAAAGCAACTAAAGGTAAAAACATAAAAAACCTTCTTAGGAGACCTGATAATTTCGCTCAAAAATCCCATTTATAAAAGTGCTAATTAATAAGTATCATACCATTTCTCAAATAATCAGCAATGGTCATGTCAGCGGGAGATGTTTTTTTACCAAGGTGGCCATATGTGGATGTGAATTATCCTGTAACTAAAGAATGTCCTTTCAACTGACCAGTGATTGCTAATTGCTCTTCCAGTAATTTAATGTGAACCCTTTAGAGATGAAGATCTGGCTGCAAAGTGTGTTTTGCAGACTTAAGTAATCAACCCTTTATTATTCTGCTGGCACTGTTTTCCCAAAAGAAAAGAACTTTGGTAGAATGTCTCATCTTTTCCAAGCAAGATTAACGATATCATTAATGACCAAAAAAATTAATGATATCATTAATCTTAGCATATTTCAATTAAAGAAAACAATTTAGTTACCGATTTTGACTGTGCTAAGATTATAATTACCCACACCTAGTAACAACTAAATTACATGGGATATTTAAATACAAATATAAGAATGTAAATTATATTTAGAGCACAGATTTTTTTTTTTTAATTTTAATACAGAACACTTTATTGTAAAAATCATTCACCTTATTTTTTCATCACTTAAACTTTTCTGCATTTCAATAACTATATCATTTCTTTGATTAGGCACAATTCGAGCATCTTCTGGCAACTCTACTTTGCAGACAGGTTGCATTACAAGTAAAGCAGAAAATGACACCATCTCAAATTCAGAAGGGGATGTCAAATGAATGCTGTGTCCATCATTGGTAAACAATAAGCATGATAAAGTACTGGAAAAAAATTACTATTAATGTTGCAGAACATAAAATGCAATCAAATATAAATGATATAAAATTTGTTATTCTGCATTTTCCATTTAAATATTTATTATCACAAAACATATGATCATTTTTATACAAGACAAATGGCAAATTTTTATTATACGACAAATGATAAACTTACTATAAACTATATTTGATTTAATAATTTCAGTTATATATAGAATATTCATTGGTCTCAATAGATGAATGGTTTGGTACATTGGTTTTGATACTTTCGATTGTAATCTATATGCTTCATTGATTAGTCTCACTGTTGGCTAAATAGTAATGCATTGCAACTACGAATTTGTAGTCCCATTACACTACCAATTAGTTTGTGCCTCTGAAAATTTTTTGAACTTTATCCAGAAATTATCTGTTGTGTTGAATTGCTCATTAAAAATAATACAACTCTATCAAAATGTAGAATACAATGTGGCCCCAACATCCAATAGTAATTCATTCTACAAAACCCATTGTATGTTGAAAATATTGTAAGCTGAAACTGCCAGGACTTTTAAGAATCTATGGAGAATGTGGAGAAATAGGTGTATACACCTAAAGTACTGTGAAGTAAGTGAACTTTAGGTGTATACACCTAAAGACTAAAATTACACTATATAATAGTTTGATTCTTTCTAGAGTTGGTTATGGTAATGAAACTTGAACCCTCTGTAGACAAAATGACAAGAAATTTGATGCCTTTGATTCTAGATGCATATGCAGTATCTTGGGCATTGGGTGATTCAACTTTATAAGTAATGATGAGGTTAGGTAAAGGAGTCGGCAACCTCCTTTGAGCAACATATTGTGCTGAAAGAGACTATTGGTTTGGCTATGTTGCCTGTATGCATAGTCATTGATTAGCAAATAGGGTTATGAACAGTGTACCTAAAGGCCTCAAAAAGAGGGGAAGACAAAGGATGTGGTGAACTGACAATGTCAAACAAGACCTTGTTAGAATTGGTGTACAGTGGCCAGATGCAGCAGATATATCTCAGAATAGATGTTTGATGAACTACACTGCACAGTCTGGTTGAACCTCCATATAGCCCATGGCTGCTTGAGGATGATGATGAAACCAATAATACATCGATTTCCTATAATTCGTTCCACACCCTTGACAAGCAACACCCAAAAACATATAAAATAGGTATTTCTTATATGTTTACTTGATTTTTACATAAAAAATTACTGTTTAATAAAGATTATTTAATAAACAGTTATAAAACATCTAAAAAAAATAAAATAAAAAATAAATTAGCATTTACCTTAGACTTTAAATGCAGGACTGATGAAATCGATGGTGGCATAGTGGTGGTGGGGGTGGTAATTCAAAAATAAACACAACCAAATTAATTACAATTGACAAAAATGCACCTGTTTTACACTGAACAACAGCATCAAACAGATTGAGAACAATCATATGAGTGATGCTCCACATGCTGATTGGCCAAAACTCCACCCACATGTTTGGAAATTTCCACCTATTCTTTGTTCCCAGCTGCATCAGAAAGCCATCAGTTCCTACAAATATCATCAGTTCTTAAAATGAAAGCTCTTATGGAAAGTAAATCGGTTCCCGAGAATATCGGATGTCAATGTTAACAGAAGTCAAGGCCCCATTATATATAGTTCAAAACAAATTTACATAAAAAAAAGTTGCTATATGCAAATAATGCTGTTTAAAAATAAAATACTTTTACATATTATTTAAATACACTTTTTCTTTAAATACAATTCTCCTATAATAAAAATTAAGTTGTGTTGATAAAGCAATTTTCTTCGTTGATTAGGCACATGATGGTAAATCGTTTTCATAGTGCTTGGCAAAAATTATGTTTACCTTGACATGATATTAAATAATTGTTTGACAGTCTTACTTGTGAACCAATATTTTAATTTTGAAATTTCTGTAGAATGAATTAAATGCTGTGCATATTCCACACAATAGACTTTTTATCTTTCTTTTTATTTTTGTTGAGAGAACCCATTAACACAATCACATTACTTACTTTGCAATAGAAAGCTCTTGAATAAATCAATTTTAAGTGTTTTCTCTTTCTTTGATCTACAAAATATAATTATCCTTTTTACATTTATTTTGACGGATTCTTTCAGGCAAGTCATGTAAAGATGATGGGCTTTTTTGTAAAATATACTACCAAGTGAAACATATTTATACCTCACAGTAGCCACTGAATTATCACCCTGTCCTAGGCTGAAAAATGAATTGTGTGAACAGAATAAGTGGCATATATCAACAATGGCAGCATTCAGTTTGTTGTGAAGCTTGTGAGAAGTGTGAATTAAAATGGGACACAAATAATGAGCAAATGATGGAATTCAGTATAATTTAAAAAAGGCATGATTATTGGTGTCAGATGTGTGGCTGTCTATCTCAGAAGAAGCGTATTTTGTTGATCTTCTAAGCCAGCTATTGCAAAGGTGTATGGGGACTGGAACGCTGAAAGAAAACAACTAGTAAACATAAGCATTTGGGTAGGCAACACAAGGCAAGTACACAAAATGGGAGACAGGTTCAATGTCGATTGCAGGTAAATGTTGGCAATAGTTGAGACACTGACCAGTGAATTCAATGCTAGACAATCACAACAGAATTTAAGTAGGAACAATGTATCAAAAACAATGGCAGCATTCAGTTTGTCGACACTGACCAGTGAATTCAATGCTAGACAATCACAACAGAATTTAAGTAGGAAAATGTATCAAAAACAATGGCAGCATTCAGTTTGTCGACACTGACCAGTGAATTCAATGCTAGACAATCACAACAGAATTTAAGTAGGAACAATGTATCAAAAACAATGGCAGCATTCAGTTTGTCGACACTGACCAGTGAATTCAATGCTAGACAATCACAACAGAATTTAAGTAGGAACAATGTATCAAAAACAATGGCAGCATTCAGTTTGTCGACACTGACCAGTGAATTCAATGCTAGACAATCACAACAGAATTTAAGTAGGAACAATGTATCAAAAACAATGGCAGCATTCAGTTTGTTGACACTGACCAGTGAATTCAATGCTAGACAATCACAACAGAATTTAAGTAGGAACAATGTATCAAAAACAATGGCAGCATTCAGTTTGTTGACACTGACCAGTGAATTCAATGCTAGACAATCACAACAGAATTTAAGTAGGAACAATGTATCAAAAACAATGGCAGCATTCAGTTTGTTGACACTGACCAGTGAATTCAATGCTAGACAATCACAACAGAATTTAAGTAGGAACAATGTATCAAAAACAATGGCAGCATTCAGTTTGTTGACACTGACCAGTGAATTCAATGCTAGACAATCACAACAGAATTTAAGTAGGAACAATGTATCAAAAACAATGGCAGCATTCAGTTTGTCGACACTGACCAGTGAATTCAATGCTAGACATCACAACAGAATTTAAGTAGGAACAATGTATCAAAAACAATGGCAGCATTCAGTTTGTCGACACTGACCAGTGAATTCAATGCTAGACAATCACAACAGAATTTAAGTAGGAACAATGTATCAAAATTCACCATCATTTGAGATATTAGTGTAGATTCCCACAATGACATCTGTTCTTAACTTCACAATACTGAAGACTGCAACATGAATGATACCTGAAAACATGGAGCATGGGCTGTGGACAAATGGATACACGTTAGCTGAATCATGCTTCCCTTTGTATCATGCAAATTGTTACACATATGGTAAAATTAACACGATGCAACAAATCCCATGTACACTGTACAAACAGTGGTAGTGGTATCATGGTCTAGAGCATTTTCTGTTGGGATGCACTGGATCTTTTGATACAGATGTAACAAGGTATGAAGGATATGGAAAATTTAATATTATTTTGAATAATCTTCAATGATTTGCTCAATTAGGTAAAAAAAGCCTTTTTTTAGGAACATTTTTGGTAACTGTAACACTATTTGTCTATCTGTACATCCTACATGGTTAAACCAATGAACACTCTCTCCTTACATAAGAAAATGTTTAAAGGTAATTATTGACTCCTTTGGCTAACTTCATTACTATTTAAACATTCATATCACCTAATAAGATGGTGTACAAGCATTTGGAATCAAACGCATTGTTTTTTGCAGTGTTGCTCACAAAGAATTCAAGTTTCACTATCATAGCAAAGTTTATAAAAGACCAAACTTTACATTGCTTAAGTATTTAGATGTATCCATCTATTTTTCATTCTCCACATAATTCTAAAATCTCCAACAGCAAAGCCTATTCTTCTATTTATTTAATGTAGCACATTGTCCATATCCATCCCACATCTGCAATATAAACTTACACTCTCTCAAGAGCACAAGTACTGAAAAAAACCTGCCACAAACCTAAGGAGTTTTCATAACTTTTTTTCACTTATCACCAAGCCTATACAATTATCAGCCTCATCAACAGAATTAATAAAAGAGTTCATTTTCTCAATAGCATTTGTCAACTAGGCCAAATCATCAGCATAATCAATCTAAGGAAGATATTTCCTGATCTCTGGACCATCTCAACTTCCAGTATCTTTATTTAAAGTTTTCCTTAACATAATAAGTCACCATCCAAAGGGAAACAGTAACAAAATGCAGCCTTGTCTAATCACTGCAAGATTTATTAACTCTAGTATATGACCTAGTGTTATCATCACTAACCATGGTGGGGCATGCGTGGCTCAGTTGTTAGTGCAACAGGCTTGTAATTTGCAGTTCTTACATTCTAGTTCCACTTGGGTGAGCATTGAGATTTATCTCTGGAAAACTCCCTGCCCAGCCTTCTATCAGTAGAGGATACCTATAGGCTTGGAAAGTTTGATTTTTTATCTGTTGTATGGGATGTTAAGTGATGGCCCCATGTTCAGGAGAGCCATACCCTGTACATGTTAAAGAACAAACTGGATGACCTTGATGGGAAGCTACCATCTGTTGGATTGGTTGGGTTGTTTTACCTCTGAGCGGCACTTTTTTTGCACACCATGGGCCAAATTGCCAGGTCACATGGACCCCGAAGGCTCAGAGAAGGTTGGGGGAGGGGACCCATTGGAACAGCTGTTGGGAGACAGATGGCAGCTTCCCGTCAAAACCATTCAGCATGTTCTTTAACGTGCACAGGGTATGGCTCTCCCACACACGGGGCCACGGCTTAAAGTCCCCTCCAGTGGACAGCAGCCTTTCCAAGCCCATTGGTGTTCCCTACTGACCGTGGGCAGGGTGGGGGAATTTTGCGGAGATAAATCTCAACACTGACCCAGCTGGGACTAAAACCTGGGAATTACAGATTACGAGCCTGATGTGCTACCGACTGACCCACCCCTAGTTAGAGTTGGATTGAGCATCAGAATCAAAACAAGTGACCTGAGCGACTTTGAATGTGGCATGATAGTTGGTACTAGGCTTGCCAGTTCTAGCATCTCCCAAACAGCCATCCTCCTGGAGCTTTTCATGAACAATCATTTCAAGGGTTTATTGAGAATAATGCAAAAAACAAAAAAACTACCAGCAGAGCTGTGCACCTTGCAAAATGAAAATTATGATTTGGAAGAATGAAAAATCTGAGGAAATCATAGCATGGCAGTTCTGAAGTTTACAGTGCTCAGGTTCGATTTTTTTATGCAACACAATAATGTGTTTTGTTTTGATGGACGCTCAATTTCTGGACTCTTAGCAGTGACAGATGGTGATGAAAACATATAATTTTTCCAGAATTATACTCAATTTCTTAAAATTACTTCCATAACCCTCCCCCAATAAATATGCAATTTAAACTAATTAAAAGTATGTTTCAATATAACATCAGAAAGAATATTCGACTTGGAAAGTTCTACAAATAACCTAAACAATCGTATTACTAGCAGTGAAGATGCCGTACAATGACAATACACTGAGTAAAGAATATAATGATAAACACATTCCTATGCATAAAATTTTGTTTCCACAAAGAAAACTACCAGAAGTAATAGTATCTAAGACATATTTTCCTAACTGCGCATATCGTTATACGATGAATGTCAGTCAGTCCCATCCAAGGTTACTTGTTTCAACCAACCTATTGTCACTAACAAATGTTCCTTTTGCAATTAAAAAAAACTTGCAAAAAAATTAATAATCTCATCGGAGATGGCTATTCTAACAAGTGCATACTGCTGGACAATGAACTCCATTCTGCAATTTAAGAAAACCCCAGAAAAAAATTACTGGAGACAACCATTTTAACCTGAACACACTGCTGAACAACAAACAGCCATTCCACCTTTTTACCTGCCCTCCAGAACACACTAATCTTATAACAAGCCTAAAAAAGAAAATTGTAAACAATTCATTACTGATCCACAGTGTAAAAAAAGCCACCAGAACTAAATAATCCCATCAGAGACAACAAGTTTAAAAAACACGAATTATCATAAATAACTCACCGCCAATCCACATTATGTAATGGCAAGTCCCAGTTGTACTGCAACATATGGCTGCACACCAACTATGGGGAGAATGCCTTAATCTCCACTAACTCTGCTGGGGCAAGACAGTGCCACAAGGACACAGCTCATCCATGGCTGCAACCTATGGCGAACAATACTATAGAAGGAAGGTTCATCCATCAGTCAAAACCTAAATTTAATCTGTTCCCCGGTTAGCCACAAAAATGGATATATAAATCCAAGTTGACTTGGCTTCCTGGGTGGAGACTCTAGGTTTGGCTTCTCCATCGATAAGCCCATTGACCAGGGATCCCACGCCCAGTCGTGAGCCTTCAACTTCTTCATAAAGCCAACCCGCAGCCCTCCTGGTGCACAAGGTGCACCCATAGCAGGATTGCAGCGAACCTTCTCAGGTGCCAGGATGAGTCTGCCTAATTGGGCCCACCCAAAAACCCTTTCAACAGACCCTCCACTTCATGGCACCTCCACCAAGCTATGTGCATGCGAGTACGCCCAAAGGAAAGAGGGCCACCCCTACTTCACAGAGGCACTGTAAGCACCCCCCACCATGTCAAGGTGGTCCCCTATGAGACCGCCAATCCACAGTATAATCCCCCCCTCTCTGGAACTAAATAATGCCATCAAAGACAACAAGCCTAAAAAAAACACAAATTATCATAAACAATGCACTGCCACCACATTATTTTGTTCTAGGGGTGTTTTTTAATAATCTCATTGGAGACAACCATTTTGGACAGAGCATATTGCTAAAGAAGAAATCGAACCTTTCCTACTTAACACAATAATAGGGAATATGAAATAACCAATTATCATAAATCATCAGCATCTTTCAGTACTTACCTGAGGAAAATTTACACCATTATACTACATATATGGAAATTAAATCAAATTGCATTAAAAAAATATATTAATATGAATAGCCCACCCTTTCCCTGAAAATAAACTTATAACTTTTATTCACCTTAAAGGGTGAAACCTGAAAAAAAAAAAAATCAAGAACCAGAGGCACATGAAGCATATCAACAGGCAATCCAATAAATCGTTCAATAAGATGAAAAGCTATTATACTGTACATTATTCACTTACATTACATACCTTAAGAAAGTTTAGTTAACACTTGTGATACCATCTAGTCAGTGAGATAATAAGTAGGTGCACCCACAGTTTACTATTAGTTACTAGCTATTAGTAATTAAAATATATTTATATAACATAAAAAAAAGTCTCAGCAGTTTGTGAGTCCCGATCAGTTACAGGTGAAAATAAATTAGCTTTCTCATTCAAATAATCTGAGTTTAGCGATGATTATTTTTTGTACCCAGTAACTGATTATGAATTAAATCTCCTATCTTATAAGATAGGAAATGTAAGACAAAAAGCTTAAATCACTTTAGTTATATTTGTGGCATGTGTACTTCTTCATATTAACAAAATTTAACTAATAATATTTAACTAATAAATAATGGCTAATAATCAACAATAGGTAGTAGGCATCATTCAACAGTTAATATATTGCAAAAATTAACATTTACAATACAGAGAGAATATCAACAATTATTGTGCACCTTTTTCCAATAGTTTTTTTAGCGCAGTGCTTGGATCATCGGGAATGGTAAGCTTTGTGTTCAGCACAGGAAATGGTACTCGCCACAGCTAACTGAATTACATCTGCATGTTTTACCCAGATAATAATCTCATGGAACCAGCAGAAGAGAGATTTTAAGAAAATTAACTTAATCACTAATTATTAATATTCAAAACATAGGTATCATCCCCTGATCAATAACAGACCAATCAATATATTTCAAAAGTTAGCATTAAAATACATCAGGGTTGGGTTGTTTTACCTCTGAGCGGCACTTTTTTGCACACCATGGGCTAAATGGCCAGGTCACATGGACCCCGAAGGCTCAGAGAAGGTTGGGGGAGGGGACCCACTGGAACAGCTGTTGGGAGACAGATGGTAGTCTCCCGTCAAGGCCATCCAGCGTGTTCTTTAACGTGCACAGGGTATGGCTCTCCCGCACACGGGGCCACGGCTTAACGTTCCATCCAACGGACGGCGGCCTTTCCAAGCCCATCGGTGTCCCCTACTGACCGTGGGCAGGGCGGGGAATTTTGAGGAGATAAATCTCAACACTGACCCAGCTGGGACTCGAACCTGGGAACTACAGATTACGAGCCTGGCGCGCTACCGACTGAGCCACCCCCACCCCAAAATACATCACTGCATCTGCACATTTTTGATATTAATGAAAGTTAACCTAATAGCTAATTGTTAATAACTAACAATCAATTCATAAATATCATTCATTGATTAATAAATAACTAATAATCTCTGAGAAACATTTTCATGCAACTTGGATGTAAAACAATTGAAATACATACCTCATGTGATCAGCTGCTGGTTAAAATGTTATGGTGAAACAAATGACAAGTGAAATGCAATAAGAAGTAACATAAGAGTAGGGAACATAAAGTGCATAATTGATTATAATTAAAAGTGCCTAAACTCTAGCGAAAGAAAAGTTTTAATCCCTTATCAACCCATTAGACCAACTCAGATAGCAATAAAAATGCATGAGACCCATTCAAGTTGCAATGTCAATCATGGCCCACAAATCAGGGAAGTTCTCTAATTTATATATTCTCCTTCACTCTGAAGTTTCTGATTCTAAGTAATCCAGTTAGCATTTAGTTGGCCAGAGCCGGGAGTGTTGGATAGGTCCAATAAACACCCATTTAGAAAAAATATATAGCTTTCAACTCTGTAAAAGAATTTAGGTGTGGACTTTGCCATGTGTTCTGTTTGGAAATGGTTAGCTGGAGTTTTATAGATTCTTTCTGATTGATATGCAGTGAGTCCCACAAGCAAGCACAATTTAGGGAGGGGGGACACAGCTGCACATTTAGTACAATAAAAGAGCTAAATCTGAAACAATTCTTCCCTTTCATCCCTTTCATTAACATTCTCCTTTTAGGAAAAGGGCAAAAATAATGTACAATTTGGAGGCAATTTTTCGTTAGTGTGAAACTGAAAAAACCCTAAAAAAAAATCGGTTTTTAAACCAAAAATCAGAGAAAACACAATAAAATCAGAGTAGTTGATAGAGCAGATAAAATCAGCTCTGCTACCAGTGATCAGCGATTCTGTGGATGAAAACAGCTAGTGGATCAGAAGTGTCAAAGGAGACTGGTGAGAATCATGCAAGCGAACAGATGGGCCAAAACCAGGCAAATCACAGTACAATTAAGCATTAGTGTACATAAGGTCATCTCTGAATGCACAACATATCAGACCTTGTTGTGAATGGGCTGCAATAGCTGCTGACCATGTCGATCATCACTTATTTGTCACAAAGAACAAAAGCATGTCTCCTGTAGGCAAAGGAGTATTGACAGTGGACTATTGAGGACTGGAAAAAGGTAGCCTGGTCAGATGAATCAAGGTTCCTTTTGCATCATGCTGATGGAAGGTTCAGAATTTGGCACAAGCAACAGGAAGCCATAGAGCCATTTTGTCTAGTGTCAACAATACAGGCCAGTGGTGGGAGTGTGATGATGTGGATAATGTTTTCCTGGCACACATTAAGCCCCTGATACTCATCAAAGGATATTGGAATGCTACCAAAAATAATCATAAGAAATAATAAACAAATTTAAAATTTAGAACTCATTTTTTTGTCATATTTAAATCAACATATCACTTTTATATTCATTTTGTAATCATTATTTGCCATGCTATGTAGACAATCAGAGCATTTACTTTGTGAATCAGTCCAACGTCATCTGTTTCAATTTATACAATATGAATTTTTCCACTACAGCTGCAGCCCAGAATCATAACATTATCTATTACAGTGATGACACAAATATGTATGTGCTGAAACACATAGCAATGAACTGCAGGAGGTGGGTCACCATTTCAGAGAGGCCAATCACACTTTATTGGCTGATTCTGCCAAAGCAACCAATAGTCAAAAATCTTGTTACTTAGCAAAAATCTTCATTTGACTGTACCATGCTCAAAATGCCTAACTTTCCTGGTAAGATGTGTTTGAACTGGGTTGTCAACTTTTTATTTTGCCAAGGAATTTAATTTTATTTAATTTCATTTCTATATGAACAGTTTAAAAAAGAACATTAGATGTAAATATAAAGTGTGTTGAACATTTGATCTACAACAGATAGTGTGATAACTATAGTTAGACATATGAATTCACAGCATTTCATTGATTTAAAGAATATTTATCCACTATCAAGCTTTTTTTTAAAGTAACAGGACGGTAACAGAATGAAGATGGGTGAAGAGGAAAAATTGTCTTGAGCTGGGTGGTCTCACTTAGTTCAAGACAATTTTTCCTCTACACCCATCTTCATCCTGTTACTGAAAAAAAAAACAACAGCTTGATAGTGGATAAATATTTATTAAATAAGTGATAATACAGTGTTTGCCCAAACACTATAGGAAAAAGTTAGAGGAAATAAATGAATTACATATTTCACATAAATAATACATTAATAATATGTTAAGCTTCACTGGTCTGACAAACTTTAAATTTTCCTAGCAAAACTAAGCATGATTAACTGGATAATTAGATCACTAGCATAAGAAAACATATTTTAAATCGAGTAATGAGTATTTTAAATCGAGTAATTTAAATCAATGTAAAATTGTTAATAATCTAAATGCTTATTAAAAGTGTACTGGCAAATGACTTACTTAATTTCTTCCTGCACACTATACTGGTATGATACTAGTCGCCTCAAATCAGGTATAGTATATAAACTTATTTCACCTGTATTGGAAAGGCACATCACACAATATTCAGTATATTTGGCATCTGTAAAAAATATTCACATATCTTTATTATTTAATAATTTAAAACTGCATCCCATGCAATTTTGAGTATTTTATTTCATATTAAACTTTTTTGAAATAGTAATCTATATTAACCAATGTTAATGAATAAGCTATGACCATATAAACTAAAAAACTATTAGTTTTCTCCTGCTTGTTTTCTCATAGGATCCAACTCTTTGTCAACTACATATTTAAAGAGCAATGGTTAATGCTAAATCACGATTACCTAAAAATCACTATATAGTTATAATTGTTTAAACCTTTTCACAGCGGCTGGGACAGCATCTGTCCCAACACATTTCTGTGCCTGCTCAGCGGCTGCGACACTTTTGGAGCTCTTCATGGGGGGATGGAAATCAAGGTGTGTTGCTTCATGCTGCTGGAAGCATAAACGGAAGGAGTTACCCCGTACCGCCTGCAGTGATGTACACAATAGGTCCCAGCTAGAGTTTGTTTCCTGTTACAATGAAAGCATGGAGAGGAGCCACAACTGAGCTTTTAGTTCAGCCTTTGAGTTTGGTTACTTGTTTCTCAGTTCTGTTTAGTTTTTCAGAATGTTTATATTATATATATTTACTCCCTTTCGTCAGAGTTACTATTTTGTGCTTTATCATGTCAAAGTGTAGAGATTTAACAGAAAAACAAATTCAATATTAATTAGGATCCCAGAAATTAAATGAAACTTTGTCGATTTTGATCGAAGCTCATAATTTATGAAGACAATTGCTAAATTTATACTTCTAAATTAATTAACAGAACATCATGTAATTATACAGTTGTGTTTGTCATAAAAATACTATTCCATTATTTATTTATTCCAACATTGGAGATTTTTCTTCAATATTCTGCAGATGCAGTGGCAATATAAAAAAAAAATCCCATTTCTCTGTCCTAGCAACATCAATTTTCCAGCTCTCTAATGCTTTGTTGATATATACGGAAGTAACTGTTTTCATTAAAGTGCTTAATTCGGATCTTTTTTTCGTATAATGAAAGATATTTATGCATAAAATTGTTTTTGTTAAATATAGATTGGCCCTATTGCTCAAAGGAACCCAGATCTAGAAAAAAAATAAGGGGGGGGGGGGGGTTAAGTTACAAATTATTCCGTATTAGAAATTTTTTAACAAGCTTGGTTGTATTGGTTGTATCCTTAATTTAGTTCAACTGTTTAAAATATGTAGTAAACAATATTCCTTATGCAACAAGTTTTAATTTTACGTACAGCTCGTTATAATTGATCCCAATATAATTTCTCTTTCCCTTTTTTCTGGAGGCAGAGGGAATAATTCCACTTTTTCAGGGGATTTTTCCCAGACGTATGATAAGTAATTGGGAGGCAAGCATTTATATTGCATTAAGTTATGATAAGAGGAAGCTGTATACTGATAGTGCTGTAAATGATTTTGGAAATCAAAATGGCTGATACAGACACAATACCTAAAATATATATTTAGATTATTACATGTGAATCAAAATATTTAATTTGAAATATAGTCTTGGAAAATTTCATTTTAAGAAAACGTTACTTCTGCAATTTCAGTGCCTGAGCTATCGTAGCTCTGTTACTGCTGCAGGGAAATATTAATTTCTTCGAAATTTGATATGTTACATTTTTGTCGCAAATATTTACCATTTCTGAATAAATATTAAATAAAAAATCCCTCAAGCAGTGCTTGCACACAGAGATCTGATAGGAAAATCTCAGCAGAAAAATGATACATACATCCATGCCTTACAAGGGATTCGAACCCAGGTCCCTTAGATCAGTAGCCAAGCAAACTAACCACTTGGCCACAGGATGGCAAATAAATATTAGAGAACAAATAATTTCTTATCATTATTTTTCAAACAAAATAAGAGATAAAAATATTTTATTTCCTGTAAATATAAAATGCAAATCATTTGTATTAGAACACATGTAATCTTTAGCATGGAAGTTGTGTAATATTTATAAGGTAATTGTTCTGATAATTACAAGAAAATCTAACTGGGCATCATGAAAAAGAGACAATACAATATCTGACAGTACAGATAACTATGTTTATGAGTAAGGATCCTTATTAGACCCAATAAAACCCTACTATGCCAATTTAGTTTTTACAGTAAACAGTCAGTTTACAGTTACAAATTTAGTATTACAGTCATATTTGCTTACAAATAGCATTTATTGGTCAACCCTATTTATTAATATTTCCTTTATTATTATGCAGTCGTGACCGACTGGTTAGCGCGCTTGGTTACTGATCTAAGAGGCCTGGGTTTGAGCCTCGGGTAAGGCATGGATGTATGTGTTGTTTTACGTGATCAATCAGCTACTTCTGCTGAGTTTTCTCCATCCTCACCGACCTTCTACTATTGCATATAAACTGAAAGGCTCCTGCCACACCTCTGTGGCAGGCAGCTGCTTGAGCGGGTTGTTTTTTATTACTATATCCTTCATCCATTTATTTACTATAGGCTTGGAAACCTGCGACTTAGTAATTAGCATTGCCAGCTAGTGATCAAAGGAAATGCGAGTTCAAGCCCTTGATAAGCCATGAAGGTTTCTCGTCTTTCAGCTTAGGTCTCGCATACCTCATACTCCACTTTGTGGCATATTATACTAATAGACTCTCGTCTGCCCTCTGTGCCAAGTAACTGATTGAGGGATAATTTATTTTATACGAAATATAGGCGTGTGAGGTTTCTCCTTGTGTTTTGCTCCTCTCTTACTAATAAAAAAAAATTTAATATTGAAAAAAAAAATCAGAGAAACATCTGCCTTCAGGATATTTTTACATCAGCCTAGTCCAGAACACTATACTGAGAGCAAGTTTGATAAAATTTGATAATTATGCTCATGAAGAATTTAATACTTTGGTAATTTGTCATGTACACAAGAGAGGGAAAAAATACTTTATTTTTATCTTAGTTGCATGGTTTCGTAATACGGGAGCATAATGGGTTAAAATGAGTCAAAACATTGGTGTGGAAAAGTAAAGTTGAAATGTCTCAGAACAGATAAAGAGAGTGCCTAATGAAGTATATCGAATTATGTTCACCAAATATTATGAGAATGAAAAATAAACATTATTTTTGGAAATATCTTTATTGAAAATATCTATGGAAATATATTATTTCTCACTATTGCATATGCCTAAAATTAAGTTGTGGGTAAAAATTATCTGCTTACCACTCTTTGTAGCATAAGATTTAATAGAGAAAATCCTCAGTTAAAAATCTGAACATTTATTATTCTTTTTTGCAATGCATCAGTTTTAGTTCAAATTTTTTTAATTCACAAATTTAAATATCAGTGACATGCTCTAAAAACTAGTATTATTGAAGACAGCATAACCAAAATAATATGATAAATATAGACAGGGATATACCAAAGAGTAACATATCAAGAGACCTCCCCCCAAAAAAAATTTGGTCATGTATGAAACCTGAAACTTGTCCAAAAGGTTTGAAATCAAAAACAATTGTATTGCATATTTTGTTTTAACCTAATAGTATAAGTCTGACACTAAAAACAGATTAAAAAGAAAACTACAAAATTTTATTCCGTATAGAATATCATGTGTCTGAATACAAGTACAGGACAGAGAAATGGAAACAGTTTCATGTTATCTCAACAGAATATCACATTCTGACCTTAATGACTCTTCGATATGCTTTTTAATGAAAAATATATCTAAAGATAAATTAACAATATCAACAACTCTATCTAAATCTTGATTTAATTAATATTTGCTCAATATTCAAATAGGCATGAACTCTAAAATACCTAATAGGCTACAAAAAATTGACTTCAAAATTTTATTTAAACATTGAAACAGATTAAAAATTCATCATCATCATCATCGTCAAGCAACCATGGGCTACGGAGGTCTAACCAGACTGTGCAATTTAGCTCTCCAAGAACACTGGGAGAGTCAAGTTTTATCTCCGATCTCTTAACCTGTTTTAATGTTTCGGTTAAATTTTGGGGTCTTTTTTTTTCGTAGCATGTTAAATATTCCAGCTTTCATCATCTTGGAACACTGAACTAATATTGTTCAAAATCGATATTTAGATAGATTTAACTGAGATTTTAATTTAACTCTAGATCTATTTCTCATTAAAAATCATTTTAAAAAAGCTATTGAGCTCTGAACATTATTGAGATAATATGGAAATGTTTCCATTTTTTTTGTCCACTATCTGTATATATTCTGTAAATGCAACTAGCTCTTATTATTGAGGAAGCACAAGAAACAGCACTCACAACACGGTATGCCCAGAAGCAACCAAGGTGGGAGCACTTAAGAGGATTAACTAATGGATAGAGAGGGTCAATGGAAACTGGGAGTGGTACTCGCCTCTTCCTACCCCTCTGAAAGAATTTGGCGTGAAATGCGCCGCTACAGCAGAGAGTTTGCTGAGAAAACACGCCGCCATCAAAAGGTTAAACAAACCTTTTATATAGTTGTTTTATCTGCCCTTGTCCAAAACATAAAAATAAAAACCTATCACTGTAGCTACTTCATTAATGGTCATTGCAATATTGCTCATAGCTGGGGGAGTTATCCTACACCTGTCATTTCCCTGTACTTTCTCCTTGCTGTTACATAGTCTTCTCAACTCACTGCAGGCATATACACCATACAGTCTTTCAATATTTACAAAGGGGGGATAAATCCAATATTGCCAATTACCAATGAGTCACAATTCTGTCCATAATACATAAAGTTCTAGAAAAATACAAGTATAGCATCCTATGCACATTTCTAACAAAATATAAAATACTAAGTCATAAACAATATGGCTTCCAAAAGGGGAAAAGCACTATAAAATTGCTAACAGATTTCACAGACACACTTTATGATGTCTTGAATCAGGGTGATAAGGTAATAGCATTATTTCTTGACTTAAAAAAAAACATTTGACACAATAGATCATATTATTTTATTACCTAAATTAGATAATTTTGGGGTTAAAGGCATCCCACTACTCTGGTTTGGGAACTTAACAAATAGAATCTGTATTACAAAGATAGGCAAAACTTTTAGTTCTAAACATCATACCAAATACAGTGTACCCCAAGGATTTATTTTAGGACCTTTACTCTTTTTAATATACATTAATGACCTGGTTGACACTAATATAAAAAGTCATTTATTTATGTATTCAGATGAAGCATACAGTACTCAGAACTGGCACAGTGGTTAGGCAGCTAGCAACTGTTCCAGCAAGGCTAACTTTGTGTGTTGTGTTAGCTCTAACTAAGGCAGTGGTCAGCAGTGACTTCGGTCTTAGTATGGCATGTCCTTGTATGAGAAGGCCTCTATTAAGCTAGGAATAGCTTCCAGGATTCTTCTCTGTCCTATACGTCGCAAATCAATCAATCAAAGTAATAATTATATTCTTCGAATAAAAACCAAGAGAACATTGGTAAAAAAAAAATTAGACTCATATCTCACTCCCCACAATGTAAGCTTTCATTGGCATTAAACTCATTACAATCATTTATCCCCCCCCCCCCTCCCCCTAGGATAAAAATTTCATCCTTCACTTTTACAGGTGGTCTGAAACTCTCTATAATAGATGGCACTCCCCACTCTGAAGCTTTCATGTGGCATAAAACTCACTAAGATTGTTCAACCTTCCCCCAAATAAAAATTTCATCATCCACTTTAAGGGGAGGTCTGAAATTCTTTAAGATATATAGTAGATTTCACTCCCCATGCTGGAAGCTTTCATTTGGCATAAAACTTCATTATGATTGTTTTGTCCCCCCTAGTAAAAATTTTATCCTCTCTTCCAGGGAGGTTTGAAGTGAAACTTTCTAAAGGTATCTTGATCAAAGTGAAACTCTCTAAGGTGAATAATAGATTGCCCTCCCCATTCCAGAAGCTTATTTGGCATAAAACTCGTTAAAATTTATTTCCTCCCTCCCCATATAATTTTTCTCCTCCTCTTTAGGGGAAATCTGAAATTCTCTAAAGTTATAGCAGATACCACTCCCGATATGATTTTGAATAACTTGTCTATGAGAGACACCAATTTTTAACGCTAATGTTAAGTGTATGGGGTTTTTGAGAAATTCAAACCCACCCAACCCTAGTTTTGGTTCACCCCAACAGGTTCACACATAGCCTATATTCTTCCCCTGGGTTAAGGGAACATTCATGCAAAGTTTGGTGCCCCTAGCTGTTCTGGAGGCCCGAGTGCATAAACAGACACACAAACTTTCTCTATATATTAGATTTATTGAATTTCAAATTAACACAGAATATTTCTCAACCCTCATAAATTCATAATGCTAACTTTATTGTGAATATATTTGATATAAACAAAATGTATATAAAATGATAGCTCACCACTTTTGCATTGGAATCCTGAAAATCCTACTTTACTAATATGACATCCTTCCATTGCAGCTATCTTATATTTACAAAATGGCTTCATACTTGGCAATGTAAACACCTGAAAAATGGCAATATACGTTAAAAGATTTTGCATCATTAAATTACTCTATTATGGATTTACAGCAACCTATATTCCAAATATAAAAAGGCATAATTTATTTTGCTTGGATAATCTTTGTTTCATACATATTAAATACATAGTTGAGAGAGAGAGAGAGAGCACTAATAATTAACTGAGTAAAGTCCCTAATTCTAATGGATAATTGGTATTTAGTGTTTGCAAAATGTGTTTGTTGGAGGTGGCAAAACTATAAACCTGCAGATACTCTGGAAGCTCTGCAGGGTCTTAAAATCTTCCAGTTCCATTGTCACTGTAGGGTATACCAAAATTTCACAGATCAGTAGAACACCATAGATTCCATAGATCCACAGAAGGTGCTAGTCAGCAATGCTGACACAACAAACAAAACTTCGATTTTTAAAAACATAAGTTCCCATTTGAATTTATTTTACCTATATCTCATATATAGATATATTCAGTGAGATAATTCAAAAATCATACTTATGTTTTTCATTTCCTGTATATTTTAGTATAGTATCAGAAAAGTAATTTCATCCATCTCTCCAATTGCCATTCCATAGATGTAATATGCATTTTTATCATTCCACTTGTTTCTCCATTTTGAAGCAACCCTCTGATTAAAGAAAGGTTAATTTTACAAAGTATAATTTATGGTAACTGAGAAAGCACAAGGTTAATTTGATCTATTATAAACAATTTGTTCTAATTCAAAATTCTCTGAAAAATTAATTAAAAACCTTTCTATTCTTTTTTCCACTTTAACCTATTTCAGTATTTTTAGAATTATTTTCATCAATCACTCCAGTATTCAATGCATCCTCAAAAGTAAAACTAAAACACCATTGTATACTTTGTGTAATCAAACAGAGAAGATGTAACTACAATCACTGTTCAGTGTGACGTAATTAGAAATGAGCATGTGGCTATCCAGCAGATGCAGATTCAGATGATGGTGCAGTGATTACAATCTGCATCACTACTGATGACTATTGAAATAATAAGTTTCCCAATTACCGCACTGGCACAGGAAAACTTGCTGTGGGATGTGGGTGGTGCAGCAATCTTTTCACTTTGCATATGGGATGTTACAAATCTTTTGGATACATGTACCACTTTCTCTACACCTTACAATTTCAGCTGGGTAGTCTGATCAAGTTTGGTGCTAAACACACTTATATGAGTATTGCTAGCATGTAATGTAAACTGCAACGACTCCTTGGGTGGAGAGCACCGAGAGGATCTTCTCAGAAATATATGTGGAACAGGTTCAGAGATCACACCTAGAGAGGAATGAAATTTTTGCAAAGAAAAAATTGTGATGCCCACCCAGCCAATAGCTGTGATCTTCCAGAGTACCTCCAAGAGTTTGGAGTTAGCAGCCTCCACGAAAGAGTTGCTGGATCTTAGATATTTGACAGATTTTGATTCACACACAAGACCTTCCTTTATGCCAGGTCACTTTGCTGATGGGATATTAGAAACTGAATTAAAGAATTCTTGATGGAATGAAGAAGATTCAGTATTTGTGGTCTTCACCCACAACAGTGTTGAACAAAGGAATGCCTAAGTAGAACACTATAGCTGCATGGGAAACATATCTATACAGGTATGAAGTGCAAGTCTTGTACTTAAAGATACGACATTAAAAAACATAAAACCTTCCATCTTTGTCAGTGATCCTCTGGGATAAACACTGTCCTAGTGCATCACACCAGTAATATGCTTACAGTAATCTCAATAAATTTTAATGTAAGAATGATCTGGTAATTTAATGCACTGTAGAATATATGTCTCATAGCACTTATCCAAGATCCTTCTGAAACACACCTTAAAGTGCAAAATATTACTGTTTTGTCTCCATTTTGATAATGATTAGCAAATTAAATGATAGAGTAGATATTGTTGTATAAGACAAATAGCATTTAAACTATTTTCATTTATTGTACAAAAAACGAGATATGTTCTAATCATTTTAAGCAAAATACATGCCAAGTAAATCCCTTTTAATTCAGGCACTTCTATTAATAGAGAAAATGCTTTAATAGAAATTTGCAACATATGATAAGAGCAACTGAAATAGAAGTTGAAGTTTTGAGGGTAGACTGGAATGAACAGGGATTGACATCATTGATTACAAACTCCAAGAACAGTTGTGATGGTGTTTATTAGCATATTTATCAAAACTACCTTTATAATTTATTGGAATTTATGTATATGTTTTTCCATAATCTGTTGCTCATATTCTAAAAGTCTTATAGTAAATTTATTTTACTGTATGTTTATATATATATTAGTGTTATTAGAGGATGCAAGGTCTCTAGGATAATGGAGTTAACCTACTTTTGAATAGAAATTTTTTTGTATCATGGAAAATTGCACTGTTGAAATGGTAATTTTGAATTTTTAAAAAGAAAACAATGCTTTTTAAGTCAGGGAAGAGACAAGGAGATAATTTCTCCCTTTTCCCCCCTCCCAAGTTTTTCAAAGAGCCTAAAATTCCTGTCCAAAATTTTAAAAACTGGAATGGATGCAAAAACATTAAACATATATATATTACATACTCTTTTTTACAAGACCAATACAATGGAAGAGAAAAATACATACTGTAACATAATTTAGTCCCCTCTGGATCAACAAAATTACTTGCCTCCCCATAAATATTTTTTAATCCTTCACTGATGAGTAAAGTACATTGGTGCCCTATACTGCCTGTATCTATAGCCAATATTAGCATAAAATTGCAGTATTAAAAATATGAATGTTTTCCAAACAGAATAATTAAAAAACAATTAAAAACACACTGACTCTTAACATACTTTTAGCTGTTCTTCAGAACAAATTAATACTCTGTGACTACCACAGAGATCAGCAGGTTTGGCTCGCTGGTACTGGATATCTATTGGATCTGGTAGAGGATAGCCTCTATGGTCCACTATCTGAATGGCTAATACAGGAGCATGGTGCTTCAGTTGTATTTCTTTACCTGCAATTTATGAGGACAAATTCAAGAAAAGAACATTAGATAAGCTCTGGTATATTGGATATCATTCATGATAGCTAGAGCTATACAGTATGTGTTTAATATCCAATGCACTGAGGTTCTGAAAATACTAGAAAAAACATTAATATTTTAAACTTAGAAGACTAAACACAAAAAAAGGCCAACCAGGGCCAATTTTGTTTCCCACATGCAATTTCTTCTATTCATTTATCTCTCAAATGAATTTAAAAAAAAGGGTGATAAATAGCACGTGAAAATGGAAAGATAAAATCTGTGGATTGAATATGGAAGATGTAACTGCTGCTGTAAGATATGATAATCAGTGCAGTAGTGAGGAAGTGATATTCTTCATACACTCCTAGCTCGACAAATTGGTGCTTCTGTTAATTATACAGCATAATATAGCAGGAAAATAAGAAGAATATTATATAACTATAAAATTTATGTTAGAAAAAACTTAAGTTATGAAAATATTTTTACTTTTATGCCAAAACATTTAAATATATTTAATTTATATTTCTTATTTTTTTAATGAGATATTTTAAGGGAACCATTACTTCCCTTGCTTCGCCGCTAGTTATGAATGTACTTATGGGTTACCCAATCTTAACAGTAATATCGTGTATATAAAGTTTTTTAATCATACTTTTTTCTTGTTTGTATACTTTGTTCCCTTTCAATCTTTTGCCTTACTATTCATTCCTTTTTTTCCTAACTATTTTAGCTTTCTCTGCTTACTGTTTGATTTAGATAATTTTTTAAAACTATGTTAATTGTTCTGTAACTGGTGAAAAAAGCCTCTGGATCATTAATGATATCTGATCTAAACATTTTAAAAGCTTTCTGGGCAATATTTGAATATTTTCTGCCATACAAATCTATCAAACTACTAAACATTCTTTCATCAAGATTATCGCAAAGATTGTATACACCAAGTTGGCTTTGCATTAGCAACACCCCTTGTATAGGAATGGACTGGTCTGTGGTGCTGGTGATGACACAAAGTCAGGAACATTTGATATATGACTGTAGTGTGCACATGTAGCAATCAGTTTTTGCATTACTTCAAGGAAGAATGGGGAATCATCATGATCTTTCTGACTTCAAACATGATATGTTTGTTAGAGGCACAACATTCAGGCACCAGTATCTTGACATCAGCCACCATAGTGAACTGCTCCCATTCTATGGGGCCAAGAGTCTACCATGATTGCTCAACAGCAACCAAACAACTAACAAAAAGTCACATGTGGGAACAATCATGTGTAGTCAAATTTGTAGTGAGCAGCCTGTGTCCCATTTCAACACAGCAGCAAAACAGCATAGGGCCCCACTAACCACCCAGTATAAGATTGGAATAGCAAGACCAATATCCACATGGACAATACACTGAACATGAGTTCATAGTGCTAAGACAATGGATGGTCATCTTGGGTAAACAAGCTCATATGAGCTATGACAATCGATGGTCATCATGGGTAAACATGCTTACTGCAAGACACAAGAAACTGCACTTGCATGGGCATATCAACACCAACACTGGACCACCAACAAGTGAAAATCTGTCTCCCGTTCAAATGAATCCCATTTCCAACTCCATTATGCTGATGGGCGTGTTCACATTTGGAGAAAGCAACATGAGGCCATGCCATCAGGAAGCACCATCAATGTTCAGCAAGCAGGAGAAGGTGGCATTATGGTTTAGGAAATGCTTCTGTGTCATGCCCTGGGTCCACCGATTACAAAGAATCAACAGCTTAACAGAACCACCTACCTTCCTATCATCACAACCAAGCACACCTCTTCATGACAGTGCATACAGACAATTCCAGTGTCTATCTACAAGATAACGCACTATGCCACATGGCCCTAGCAGACTGCAAACTGGTTTCATGAACATGACAATAATTCTCCATCCTCCCATGACCCCCAACTCATGGGATCTTAACCCAATTGAACATGTTTGGACCTACTGGAAAAAGCAATTTAATGCTCTGACCCTCCACATGGCAAGTGCAAGCATTACAGGACACATTGGGGAATGCATGGGTAGCACTACCACAGGACACCCTGCAACATCTTGTGGAGTGCATGCTTTGATGTGTACATGCTATATTATAGACAAAAGGTGTCCCACAAGGAGTAGGTATGCAAAGCCAACTCAGTGTATATCATAAAGGCAAATATGATAAAGTTTACAGAATGTAATCTATTCCTTCATGAGAAATGTTATTTATTCAGTGATATAGAAGGTAACATTTACAATTTCTTAAAAAACAGTTTCACTTGGCAGGTAAATATTATTGCTTGTCTAAATGTTTTAAGTATCAAAATTATTTTTGCTGATACATACTTATTTTAAACAATCAGAAGTTGGTACAAAAAGTTCATGAAATGCTTGAAATACAGGATGATTCAAAATGATGGACACAATTTCAATTGGTTATATTTCCTGAACTATATGTTTTATTTGAATTATGTAAATTACATTTGAAAGAGGATGTTGTAAAGTTTCAAATACTACCACTAGAGCACTCTAGCACCACACAGCAGCGTCAGTTGTAAGCAAGATGGCTACTATGCAACACAAGATTTTTTGCATTCGTGAGTTCAGTAAAATAATAATTCGTGAGTTCAGTCAAATACAACATATTGTTCAGGAAATATAGCCAATTGTAATTGTGTACATCTATAAACTTTAATGTGTGTATAATCAAATGTAATTTACAGAATTCAAATACAACATATTGTTCAGGATATATAACCAATTGAAATTGTGTCCATCTTTTTGAATCACCCTGTATAGTTTAATTAATAAATTAAATTATTTGCAGTACTCACCTAATTGACAAGTCACACAATCTGATGTTCTCCCTTCATTAGATGGCATAGAAATTGTGAAAATAAACACACAGCCTTTACTGGTTCCTGCCCATAGTGTTGGTGTAGTGATTACATCTATATCAGAAACAAAATAGCAAAATCAGGTTCATAATATTTAATATTAGCCCTTTGCACTTGAGAGGCGACCCTCAGTTGTCACTTGGTTTGATGCAGTAACTCGAATGGTGACTGAGAGGCGACAATAACTGGTTTATAAACAGAGATCCTTTGCACCCGAGAAGCGACTCTCAGTTGCCACTTGGTTTAATGCAGCAACTCGAATGGCGACTGAGAGGCGACAATAATTGTTTTATAAACAGATATATTTCCTCTTTACATTTTAGATGTGTAATTCTATTGTCTATGTGCACTTCATAGCACAGCATTGTCCTTAACTAAAATTATTATTTTAAACTTAGTCTGTTCTTAGTGGTTATAAAAATGAATCCAAATGATGAAATTAATAGCAGTGAAGATGAGTTTGATTATATGCTGCTTATGTATGATTTATTTTTATGTTAGTTGTGAAAAATTTCATCAACTTTTTAGCAAAAAAACTTCAAGTTGCTACTTCCCTATAGTGAAAAAACTTTGAGTGCAGAGGGTTAATTATCACACAGAGAAAAATTATAAATAGCATACAGAAAATAAAATAGCCCCTAAAATTATTTTTACTTATCTTGTATTCATATTTTTATTTCCTATAAACATAAAATCAAACTTTTTGGATAATAAAAAAAATATTAAAATATCAATATTATTTTTTAAATTTTTATTATAATAACAATATATATTGATGTCTTTATATTTTTTTGCATCCCATCCCACAAATGAGCTCTAAAGACTTCTTATTCATAACATTTCTTCACTTTATATTTATTCTTCTAGTGAGTGCCATTAGACTAATGTTTTCTCTTCAGCTGATGTGACATATAAACTTTTTGTATTTTTTATTTGATTCACACAGCGGCACCATCTATCCAGGAAGTGGACAACTGTGTTGCCTCAGAGAGATGGAATTTAATATTTGTCACTCATACTCATGGTGTTAAATCCATAATTCAGTAGTAAAGAATCACAGGATGTGTCTTGTAGACATGGAACTCATGAAATAATAATCTGAAAAAAAAATTGGTTTTGCTGTGAGTGGGATTCAAACCGTCCCCTGAAAACATCCCCAGATAGATGACACCATTATGTGAATCAAATAAAAAAAATCCAGTAAGTTTATACGTCACATCAGCTGAAGAAAAAACGTTAGCCAATGGTGGTGTAGTGGTTAGCATAACTGGCATGTTTCCAGGAGACATGGGTTCGAAAACCCACTCATGGTAAAACCATTTTTTTTTTCAGCTTATTATTTCATGAATTCCATGTTTACAGGACACATCCTGTGATTCTTTACTACTGAACTATTAGACTAATTTGAATAATTAGTTGCTGTGAAAACCACATAATTTTATAATTTGAATACTAACAATTGGAAATGTTTCAGCTGTTATATCAATAGTCTATAATGTCATGTATTCATTCAGTTTTCCTTTTAATTTTTAAACATCTCTTACAACTGTTTTATCAGAGAAGATGAACAATATGTGGACAACCATAAAAAATACTAAAAGTGAAACATTTCATAATATCTAACAAATATTTAGCATATCTTCCAATCTTATGAATTCAAAATCTTAAAATTATATTGGGGAAAAATAATAGTAGTTTACTCTTACTCATATATTAAATTAATGAGATTGATGATTTAATGAGAATATAAATACAACTATTGGATCTGTAAATGGTACCTAAAAATTAACTGATTTTGATTTGACTAATTTTGTGACTCCATTTTAAAGATCAGATCCTTAAAATGTTTCTTCAAAATTGATAAAAAAAAAGAATTCTTATAAACTTAAAAAAAAACTTATTTTAGTGAATGGTTTATAATGTAGCAATTATTAAATTGCTTTCTGAGATAAAATGGAATAAAACAATTTCTCATAATCCTAAATGTGATATAGCAAAGTTTTTAATTTTTGCTTGGTGAATTGTTGTCACACACTGTTCTATATGTCTTCTGGATACATTTTCAGAAGATAATATTTCAGGCACCACCTTTTCAAGTGAACTTTTTCAAGAGCCATATGGCCTGCCTGAGACGCATTACTCCAGTTTAGGCTTGACGATGCCCAACTAGCTAAGTGAGGTTCAGGTACCTGCGATGGCCTCTGATTAGGATTATCCACCAGCTGATATAAGGTATCCCATGCCTCTGTTCACTTAGGGCTGGCAACCCAGAAGCAAACAGAAAACACAGCAGCAGATTCTCCCTCAACAGAGGCCCACCAGTGCAGCAAGTCCAGGATCAATAATCAAGCTCAAATCCATAAACAAGTCCAGTCTAGTAGGTATAAATGGTCAGCACCAGGACCCTGTGAAGTTGACCACTCCTCAGCAGGGTTGAAAAAAAAAAAAGAAAAAAGTGGCCATAGATGACCAGATCAGTAGGCCATACTGAACTGGCAGCCCTCCCCTTCCGTTCTCTTCCAAAAGAAAATATCTCTTTTGAAAGGTACTAACAGCCTGCACCACGAGAAAGCAGGGTCGGACATTAGATGCTAGACCTGGCCGGTTCTGTGCATCATAACTAGGGATTGGTACACAGCTCTCCTTCCAGTTTATGTTATCAGTTAAAATATGCTTAATGGTTAAAATGGTGTCACAAAACTCTCACTTAAGTTTGTCGCCCGCTTAAAAAAAAATTTAATGTGCAATATATGAATGACTTAAGCTAATGATACAGTGAAGATGTTGACTTATTACAGTTATAACAGTATCATACAATATACACTAGTGATCAAAATTAAAACAACAAGCACAAAGACCTACGAAAAATAAAGGGAAAAAAAACTAAGGATGAAATGAAAGTTACAGATGTAGTGTGATACATGCCATCTTGGGACAAAAAAGAATGTCTAAGCACACAGAAACAAGCTAAAATACATGTGTAACTGGATGGGAGGAAAACGTGCAACAAGTGAATGCACACAAATGAAGAAATAATGTCCCGTTATCCTTAATATGGTGTGTGATCACTTCTGGCAGAAATGCACACCTGATAGCAACTTGATGTGCTGTGATTAAGGTTGTCCAGCAGAGGTTTCCATTGCATAGTACAATGGCAAGTAATCTTATATTCTACATTGTATTTGCAAGATCAATTCAAGAATTTCTGCTGAGGTCATGCCATCCTAATAGAACTCTTCTATGGCATATTATACTGACAGCTCCTGTCAGACTGCTGTGACAAGCATTTGCTTAAAGGGAAATTTATTTCTTATTTTACTTTTAACACTTTAAAATAAATTGTTTTAACTCAAATGGTGAAATTGTTGCAATTACAACTTAAAATAAACATATAAAATTTCCTTACTTGAAATTATGCTAAACTTTTTTTATCCTCTCTGCGACCATCAGGGAGTCCACTTTGGCATGAGAAAAATTGTTAGTCACAATGAGGTCTTGTTAAGTCCAACAATTTTTCTCCAGCCAAGATGGGATTATCAAGAGCAGCCAGTGAGGGTCAAAAAGTATGGAAGTTGTAAAACATAATTTTTCTGCATCGACGTTGGGCTCTAAACTTTTGCAACATATATAAATCATCGTACAACATGAACATGCTTTGTTAGCTACACAGAATGCAATTAAATGACATATTATACTGAACTTACTGTTTATAATAAAACTTTGTGCAAAATACACACAATGAACAACAGAATTCAGCACATCATCTGTTGAATATGGATCCGTTTCACTGTGAAATGGTAATAATTCAGGAGATGGAGAACTTGCAATTGTTGGATCTGGGCTTGATGCTATACTATCTCTTTGAATACTGTTTTCCCTAGAGCTGTATATTAAAATCAATTGTAAAGCAGGTAAAAATTTGCTAAAAAAATATAATTACACATATATATATTGATTTTTGTTTATATAACAATAGTCATATGTAATATCAAGGCACCAATTAATCCTACACTTTGCAAGTCTGTGAATGGAAATTTAGAACAATGCAGCTATCCAGAATTCACTAAAACAGCCCTTCAATCGATATGAACACCAGTAAATAATGTTGATCTAGAATGGTACTTTAGTAAGTATAAATAACATTGTCATGACAAATAATCGATGGAATATGACAATACAACTGAAGCATGCACAATGCTTGCTTTCCATCAGTAACATAAATATTTCAGCGACAGTTTTGAACATTGGTTAAATTTATGCTTGAATTATCTTTCAAAAATAAATCTAACAGTGTTCTAAAATAATTTTGGGTATTTTTGCACTGATAAATGCAAATTTTTGAGATAAAAATACATATATGCAAAATTTAGAAATCAAAATGTGAAAAACGTCACTTTCATTTGTGAAAAAAATGTACCTCTATTGATAGCATAATACTCCTCAAATGGTGGAAATTTTTTAAAGTATTTTTATAATTGGACCTTTATTAAAGGGTCTATAAGTTAGGCTAGGAGGTCCAACCAGACTGTGCAATTTAGTTCTCCAAGCAAGTCTGTCCTGAGCTACATCTGCTGCATCTGGCCACTGCACACCAATTCTAATAAGGTCCTATTTGATATTGTCTGCCCCCCGCATCCTAGGTCTCCCCCTCTTTCTGATACCTTTAGGCACACTGTTCATAACCCTATTCGCCAATCTATAATTATCCATACAGGCAACATGGCCAAACTAAAGGAGTCTCTCTCTGCACAATATGCTGCTTAAAGAAGGTTGCCAACTCCTTTGCCTAACCTCATCATTAGTTACAAAGTTGAACCACTTAATGCTCAAGATACTGCATAAGCATCTAGTTTCCTGTTATCTTGTTTACAAAGTGTCCAAGTTTCACTACCATAAACTAACCCTAGAAAGAACCAAACTATTATACAGTCTAATTTTAGTCTTTAGGAGTACATGCCTATTTCTCCACACTCTCCATAGATTCTTAAATGTCCCGGCAGCAATCCCTATCCATCTGCTTATCTCATGTTGCACATCACCAGCATCTGTTACATAGCTCCCAAGATAATTAAACTGCGACACCTGTTCAGGATTGCAACCATTCAGATTAACTGAATCACAGCCTGACTGACCAATTTTCATCACTTTAGTTTTCTCTCTGTTTATAACCAAACCTACTCTAGTACCAGTTTCATCAACAGAATGAATGGGTAGTTTTACTTCTGAGTGGCACTATTTTGCACACCATGGGTTAAATGGCCAGGTCACATGGACCCCGAAGGCTCAGAGAAGGTTGGGAGAGGGGACCCACTGGAACAGCTGTTGGGAGACATATGGTAGCCTCCTGTCAAGGCCATCCAGCATGTTCTTTAACGAGCACAGGGTATGGCTCTCCTGCATACATGGCCACGGCTTAATGTCCCATCCGAAGGACGGCGGCCTTTCTAAACCCATCGGTGTCCCCTACTGACCGTGGGCAGGGCGGGGAATTTTGTGGAGATAAATCTCAAGCTGACCCAGCTGGGACTCAAACCTGGGAACTACAGATTACAAGCCTGGCGTGCTACCAACTGAGCCACCCCTGCTCCACAGCATGAATGAAAGAGTTCATCTCATCAACATCATTTGCCAAAAGGCCTAAATCATCAGCATAATCTAAATCAGACATTTTTGTATCTCCAGATCATTTAAGGCCAAAATCTTTCCCTTGAAGTAAATTTTGCATAACATAATCAATAATCAAACTAAAGAGAAAAAGAGACAAAATGCACCCTTGTCGAACACCAGAAGTAATGCTAAACCAATTGCTACAAGACTTACCAACTCTCACACGTCTCAGTGTTATTACAGAGAGCTTTCATTATGCTAACTTGTCTGGTTTACCATATGATCTCACAATCAACCAAAAATTATGACGATCAACAGAGTCGAAAGGCTTTTTGAAATCAACAAAGCTAGCAACCAAAGGTTTCTGAAACTCTAAACATTTCTCAAGAATCTGCCTAAGTGAAAATATCTGATCTACACATCCCCTACCACTTCGGAATCCACATTGCTCATCACGCAATTGACTGTCAACCAGATTCTTAATTATATTAAGCACAATCATGCAAAGAACTTTCCCTGGGACAGAGAGTAGGCTGATACCCCTATAGTTATCATAAGAACTGTGATCACCTTTTTGAAAATAGGAATAATAATAGCTCTGGTAAAATTCTTACGAACCATGCCTTTATCACAAAAGATATTCAAAATTTCAGTCAACCAAGTGGTAACAGAAACATTCCCAGCTCTAAGCATTTCCGTAGTAATTTCATCTACACTTGGGGATTTATGAAGTTTAAGTTTAGAAATAACCAAAATAACTTCAGATTGTGTTATAGGGCCATCATTAAAGCCACCAATGCATCTATCATCATTGCAAACAATGGGAGTAGAACTAACCACAGTGTTTAGAACGTCACTGAAATGCTCAGCCCACCTAGCCATGACAGAATTCTCCCCTTCTATAACCTTACCTTGTTTATCCTTCAATCCCTGTATACCAGTCCATTTTCTACCACACAAAACATTAACTATCTGGTACAGCTCTCTGCTGTTCTGCTGTCTAACTGCTTCCTCGGCTTTCTCAGCCAAGCCATTAAGCCAAAGATTCTTATCAGCAGCTAACTGATCCTTTACACTTTTATTAAGCTCTCTGTAACGCTTTCTATTAGGACTAATAGGGTATTGATTAAGAACATTCCTGCAGTTCTTTCTTTCTGAAATGAGCTCAAGTGCCTTATCACTCAAATAATTCTGTCTCCTCTGCTACTTTTTCCCTAAAAGAATACTGTTAGTTTCCAAAAAAGCCTGTTTAAAATGGTCCCATTATTTCCCAACTTCATTAGTAAGCAAACCATGACTGTCATAATGACTAAGTAACCTATCATGGTAAGCTTTAGCTATAACTGGGTCTTTCAGAGCTTCAGCATTAAAGGTAAAATTTTTAACCCTAGCACAACACTTTTTAAATTTAAGTTGCAAGACACTTTTAACAAGGTAATGGTCAGATCCAATTTCAGCTCCCCTATACGACCTGGTATTCCTAACAGAACTAGCCCATTTGCTGTTAATTATTATATAATCAATCATATTCTTATGCAGCCCATCAGGTGAAACCCATGTGTACTTATGTATGTCACAGTGTTTGTAATAAGTGTTAGTTATTCTGAAACCATTGAGTTTACTTACCTGTAGGAGACATTGACATTGCAATTGCAGCTACCAATACCAAAAGGGCCTATCACACCTCCCCAAAGGTCAGAGTCGTTACCAACTTTGGCATTGAAGTCACCCAGAACAAGGGTAATATCTCCTTTCTTGACACAATTCAAAATATCCAGAAGTTGTCCATAAAACCTATCCTTCTCATCTTCATCGGTATCCTCAGTGGGGGCAAAACAGCAGATAACATTCAAGTCTTTAACACTTATCTGAAATTTTGCAGTAAGAAACCTTTCATTAATGCACTCATATCCTAGAAGAGCATCACTAGCGTGTCTGCTGAGAAGCAGACCCACACCTTGGTGATGTTTATTATTGTTCCTCCCTGAAAAGAGAAATTTAAGATTATTTTTAAGAATCTGACTTTATCTGTCCATCTGGTCTTTTGCAAGCCAAGAATATCTAAATTATAATGGTGAAATTCTTGACATCAAGAAAAAAAATCGTGAGGACATCAAGAGAAAAAGCTCTGTGCAGAGTCCTCACATTCCAACTACCTATGGAGAGAAAATGGTTAGTGGGATGTTTAAAGAAACTATGTTTATTGAGAGAGGAAATGGCAACAATATCAAACAGCCCCCTAATCGCAGACAAGGAGCAAAGACCCATTCCCCCACCACTAAAGGCTGAAGCCATCTACACTGGAAGACTTCCTCTAATGTAGAATTTGACGATGCCAATAGAAGCAAAGAGATCAGATGTCTGCGATGACCTCTGCTCAGGATTATCCACCAGCTGATAAACATATCCTGCGAATCTATTCACTTGGGGCTGTCAACCCACAAACAAACAGAAAACACAGTGGAAGATCTTCTCTCCACAGAAGCCCACCAGTGCAGCAAATTCAGGATCCATAATCAAGCTCAGAGCCTTAATTCAGTCCAGTGGGTTTATATGGTCATGTGTGGTTGACCATTCCTCAGCAGGGTAGAAAAAAAAGAAAAGTAGACAGTTATCCAGATCAGTAGGCCACACTAATCTGGCAGCCCTCCCCTTCCGTTCACTTCCACAAGAGTTTCTCTTCTGAAAGGTACTAACCTATCTACCATTTACAGACATTTTCATTACACTGGATTAATTTACAAAAATTTTAATTCACAATACTTTGAGTTTATCTCTCTTGTATGTGACCAGTATCTTTCAGTTTGAACCCTCACCCAAGGCCTATTTCTAAAATTGTAACTGTCAGAAGGCAAAATTTAAGGGACATAGCTATCATCAAATTCTAGTTCTAGACAACCTATGCATATTGAAGCAGACCCATTACCTTAGTAAACAACTTTCTCCACAACCTTTTGTTGCATGAATTAAAAATCTGTTTCAAAATGTGCTTTATAATGTTATCAATTACTTTATTCCTATTTATTGAAAGTTGCCTAGGTTAATAAACATATGTATCTTTTAACATTACTCTCAGGTTCATTCCTAGGTTTTTAACTGTGGAAATGATGTTCTTGAAAATTGAATCAAAAATAAGACTGTAGATACACTGTCTCATGTGTTCTCTCATAAATTAAGATCTCCCCTAATTTCTCACAAATTAAATCTACCCCTACCCCCAACTAAACAATAAAAATTGGCTGTTACTATCTGAATTTTTATTGTTAATAAAAATATTCTTGCTAGACTGGTGGGTAGGACTTCCTCCCCAGGAATGTGGTTTTACACTTGTAGTAATTAGGCAAGTGTGAAAACAATCGACCCATTCACTTTTTGCACTCAAAAGCAAGATCTCCTGGTTATGTGCCAGTTGCTCTACCAGGTAAGGTTATACCATATGACGAAATAGAACTCACTCAATTGACAATACAATAAAGCAAGTTTTAATAAAAAACATAAATCACCTCCTGCACTTGAACTTGAGACCAACCTACCAGTTGAGCTAAGGCAGTGGTGATTTACACTTGCTTAAGTTGTGATGACATGAAGGAAACACTACCATGTAATTCAAAGTGTTGGAGTGCACCATGCATTATTTATATATATATATACATTATTTCACACTTGCCATCTTACCAAATATCAATTGTGACTATCATTTGAGTGATTTCTATTTCCTATAATTGGTTATCTGTAATTGATCATTCCTATAATTGGTTACATATATATAATTAAAGTGGTGAAAAGTTTATAATATCCTGTGCTTTGATGCTGGTTGCATCAGAATAACTTAAAAGTATATTAATACCTGATAAATGGTTATTTCAGCTTTAGTTCACCATGATTTGGGTTGTTTTACCTCTGAGCAGCACTTTTTTTGCACACCACGGGTTAAATGGCCAGATTACAAGGACTCCAAAAGCTCAGAGAAGGTTGGGAGAAAGGGATTCACTGGACAGCTGTTAGGAGACAGATGGTAGCCTCCCATCAAGGCACGTGTCAAAGGATGAGAAGGTGGGGTCGGACATTAGGTGTTAGGCCTGGCTGGTTCTATGCATCGTCACTGGGGATTAGTATATAACCCTCCTTCCAGTTTATGCCTAGCTGCCATTTACAGGCCAGCTATTAATCACAATTAAATGAACCAAATTAGTTACTTGTGTCAGTTACTTCAGGATAAGGTAAAAAAAAAACGTTTTTTTTAATCCTTCAGAATTAACTTGGTTATTAGAGCAGAATATGTTTTAGAATCTGCTTCTGTAAGGGTTAAACAAAAACGATGAATAAATAGTAAATAATAGTGTTAAAAATGTCAAAGTAATGCAATGAAAAATGAAATAAAAGAATTTTTGAATAACAAAATGGATAATGTTAATGGAATTTAAAAATAACGTTTATAATGATAAAATAAAGAAAAATGGATAAGAAATTGCAGGGCTATATAATTCTGAATTTTATATTTGTGAAAAAGAAAAGAATTAATTTTTAGATTCCAACTCCACTACACAACAGTTAATTTCCAAAATTTGTAATTATCTGTCCTTAACTTCCCATTACACTTTTTACCTACAGTCAAGAAAATAAATCCAAAAATATAAATTTAGACTTCAAGTTCACTGAAAAGGGTTAAATTTAAAAATCTCAAAATTTCTTTGCTTAATTTCTCCTAACTGGTTTTAGTTTGCAGTTCTACTCTGCGAATGCAAAATACAAGGCTCTTGGAAATTTACAATCCAGTAACTCTGAAATCATATACTCATAATTTATAGCACCTTAAAATAGGGTAGAATATAATTTTTTTTAAATTTAAAGCCCATTTAGCCAAAATGGGGTCTGTAAAAAGTTATTTAGTATTACTAAGCACTTAATCATTGTTAAGCTGTTTTAAGTATTATGATGTATATGGATATACAGGAAAAATAATCTTGAGCCAGGTCAGGCCTGGATCTATCAAAAAAACATTAAGGGAAGAGGAAGCAAGTCACACTAAAGACTAAAGATCAGGAATGCTGTTCAGGAATACAATTTTCTTCTCTATTTTAACAGTCTATAAAATATTTCTTACCAATATGAGTATTAATGTAATGTAACGACGTGTTTAATAATATTTTCATATTCCAGTTGGTTAAAATATTTTCATTTTTTTTAATAATTGGTTTGATCTACCCTGGTACAAACCACTGGCCAACACCACTGCATACATATGAAACAAAATAATAAACTTATTATTTTGCATTTATACTAACAATATTTTTATATTTTATTATAACATTAAATGCAACAAAAAATTAAATACATAATGAAAAGAACTTTAAATTTTTGGCAATAACAGAAAATGTAATGAAATGTTTTCTCTTTTGTTTGCCAACACTTAAATAATCTTGTAAATGTAAATAAAATGATGACAATCAAGAATGAATAAAATATCCTATATAAAATTGGATTAACTGTAATTCAAATATTTATTTTTCTTCATTTTAAGTATTATACAATTAAATCCATTTTATACTGTATTATTTCACTTTCATGAATTTTGTTCTTCGATGGCTCTTATTTTCATTTGCTAGGTTTTGCTTACTTATCATTACATTAAATATGATTCATCATCCAGATATGAAACCCTTGTTACAATTACCAAAGAAGTTAAATCTTCCCATCCTTAGATGGGAAGATTTAACTTCTTAATTAGATTCATTTTTAACATATGAAATAAAGTATGTATTTTCTTTTTAAGTCAACATTATATTCTGAATTAACACAACTTAATTAAATGTTTAAAGTGACAGTAGGAAATATGAATAACAGACCTGTCTTTTTGAAGTTCACTACTAAGAGAACCAGTACGTTCCTTTCTCTGCCATTGTGATTTCCCTTTGCGCAACTTACGAAATGATTCTCTTAGTGATTTCTTCAAAGATCTAGATTTTGGTGATATGTCACCACTGCTAATGGTTATATCTGTAAAAGAGCAAATACAAAAAATTTAAATGTATTAAAAATTTAAATGTAATAATAAAATGAAATATGAAAATGAAAACTTTAAAAGTATATGTAATCTGGAAGCCTGTTTCACCTCTTGGAGGTCCATATTAAAAGTTTAATATGACAACAAAAGTGGGAAAAATTAAAATTTATGCAATCATATTACAGAAAAAAAAGAGTTTTTAAAATAATTTTAAAAAAGTAGTCACTTAACTTACCTCCTATGCTTACAGTGCATTTTGACATGACACATTTTTTTTGAATGATGTCAAACAATAATAGACCATGTGATGTTCCAGCAGCAATTCTGTTAAAAAAATTAAATACATTGATCTAGACTCTATTTATTGTATCATTTAATAAGTATATAGTTGCAGCAATAATCTCATGTAATATATGATTGAAGGTTTTGAATATTCTATTGATATAATTTTTAAACATAGATGATAATAATAGTTGCCACCCGAGATCATAGATAGCGCCAATGGTTGGCCCAAAAATCTCGGTGATAGAGTTTAGTCTTAAAATTAGCGTAAAAATGACAAGCTGGCATTAGTTCAACTGGGAGAATACTCTGGCATGTTTCTGAAGAGATGCAGGTTCAAATCCTGTATGTTGGCGAAAATTTTTTCCGCAAAATATTTAGTGATATAATTTTTGAAATGTTAATCCTGAGAATTAGACAATTCAGTTTTCATTTCAGAAAAATTCTTGGATGACATTTTCTGTTAGTTAACTGTGCCAAAAGTTAAGACCATGATACAAATATATCACCCCGAGTTGGTTATTTCACTTAAGTGCTACTATTTTGCATTAAAATGAACTAATGATTAAATCATGAGGACTCACTGGATCAGAACATTTCAGTTATTTTCCCTGAGTGGTGCTTTATTGCCAGACAATGAGCAAAATAGCCAAATTACACTAACATTATAATTAGGATTAAGGTTCAATTGGTTAAGGTTCAATTATTTCACCACTCTTTTTTATTAGACAACTGTTATAGGCTGATGACAGGTTCCCATCAGTCATCCAGAATATTTTTAATGTACAAAGAATATCCCTCTTGAACATGAGTCAAAGCTTAAATTATCATTTGATGTAATAGCAGGGATAAGGGGACCCACTGAACAGTTATTACAATTAATGTGAACCCAATATATAGCCAAACAGCTATATATTGGGTTCCCATTAATTGTAATAACTCTATTAAAAAACTTAACTGAAATGCTCTGATTCAGTAAGTCCTCATGGTTTAATCATCAGTTAATTTTAGTGCAAAATGAATTCCCAGCAGATAGCTGCTACAGTTCCAAACCTATGAATAGCAGAAAGTTGTAAGTGGCCTGAGAATGTATAAAATGTATACTGCTAATAAGGTAGAATTGTAGCACACACCTCCCATTTTATTTATGGGGTGAAGTTTGACAAAAATTTGAAATGCTACCAATGAGCTCTCTTAAATATACATTGTTAAACTTTCTGTCTGACAGCAGCTTCTGCAATCTTGCTGGCTTTCCAACCAAATTTTGCACCCAAGACTTAAAAGTCAAATGAATGCTGGCTGAAACTTGACTGAACAAAACATGCAAAGGCTTCCTCTCTTTTGCACTATTACATAATCCTTTGAAAGATAAAAATAAATAGAATATTTACCAATGCCTAAAATATTATATGTAAGAGAAGCATATCTATGCATCACAAAGCCTAACAACAGCATACTGCTGTCATCTGTGTGATCACCTGAGCTAAGAACATTATTCAGTAATGAGCAAACGCTCAACATATACTGCTTGGTGAAATTACTATGAACACAGCATCGTACATGAAGTACCATGAAACCCAATGTATACAAAATTTTTTACTGACATTTGTACATTTTTCTTTATCACTATGAAACTGTATAAAAGTCATAAAAGCATAGTGGAAAGCAAAGTAGTGTAACATGAGTAAAAATGCTGATCTGATTGACTTCAAAAGGGGTCTCATCATTGGAGAATGATGGGCAGGGACATCCACAATGGAGGTGATGGAACTCAGCATAAAATCACAAGGCACAATACCCCAAGTGTATGGAGAATGGTAATGGTCTCAAAAAACATCTGCTAATCATGACAAGTGCAGGAGGAAAAATGTTCTTTCAGACAGGTGTTAGCACAAACTGTATGGTGAAATAGGGCTGTTACAGTTCATCAGCTGGGATAAATGGCCACTAGCAGTACTTCAAAACCCATTTCAAGGAGAGCTATGCACAGAGAATTGAAAACTAATGAAGTATTAGGTAAGTGTTCATAATAATTTGACAAGGCAGTGTAAAGATAAAATGGAAAAAAGCATACATGGGCAACAACAGGTGGTTGAAAGGAGTAACATTTTTTCCCCTCTTGGACACACATTTCATTAAAATTGCACCTATTTACATCCCCCTGAAAACATTAAAATTGCTCACATAGACACACATCCTCAAAAAGCTTTTGCTGGTGTCCATGATAGTTGCAGCATTTAAAAGGAACAAAACTAAGCATTTGTAAGTTAAAACTTTATTGAATTTCCACATATTAAAAAAAAAACTTGTTTATGCTACACATTTAAATATAAATTACTAAACAAGCATATTTCTCCCATATTACATACAAATTATTCTCTAATAGTTCTCCACTGTCATATACCCTTACATAAGCAAGCTATCATCAAGTATAATATTAACCCTTCCACAGTCCAGTCTGAAAAACTGGTTTACACCCAGAAGCACAGCTACTTTTTTTTATTATGCTCAGCAAAAAAAAAACTTTAGAACTTTTTTGCCAAATAACTAATGAAAAGAATTATGGCATATGTCAAATTAATCAGAATTTAATTATAGATTTTCAGAAAATAAAATATTCAATAAAAATAGATTACCAGTTTTATTTTAATAGTTTTTTTAGAGTCATGCAGTTAAAAAGAGCATCTGGCAATGCAAATAAAAATTTATTAAAAAAAACTAACAGGCAGAAACATGCATTTATAATGCATATGAATAAGAAAGGCTATTTAAATATGAATAACAGAAAAATAAATTTTTGCTTGAACATAAAAGTGCTATCTTTTGTATTTTTTTCTCAATACTACACTTTGAGAAACAACCAGGCTTTTTGCAACTGTGCTGAGTCAAATAACCAAGTCAACTTTAGAATTAAAAAAAAACAACCAATGAACCAAAATAAATCATGTTATATACCAAATTAAACAGAATTCTGAAATTTATGAAAATAAAAAAAACTATGCAACTTTAGAAGCATATTAATTTTAATAAGACTTTTTCAGTGATGTAGTGAAAATATATATCTGACTATGCAATTAGAGCTTAATTTTAGGAAACCTGATGAATAAAAACATTAAATTATATATTAATCAAAAGGAAATTTCTTCCCGAATAATATTTACCTGAAACATGATTTTTCATTTCTTTTTATGATTCTTTACAATATGGTATATTTAAAAAAAAAATGGGCAATGTTGCACAAGGTGAGTTGGACTGCTCATTTGTGGAAATTTCTGTCATGTTCATGAATTGGAGTAACACTTTCTTTTTTTTAAACTGAACATTATGCATTTTTTTTCCTTTGGGTGTTGCATTTTGGATACCTTGGCAAAGTGCCAAAAAGTTGGTGCACCAAGGCTAAATAAAGGTCTATATCCTCAGAGTGGCACAGACAAGATATTAAGAGTGGGGGTGAGGTAAATACTTTTAAAACAATTCAATATAAACTCAAAAACTAATAATTGCTTAAAAAGAAAAATTTTCTAGGGGGGAGGGGGAGTAAAACACCATTACCACCATCAGTATAGCAGCAGAGAAGGGGAGGTTATAACGTTCTTGCTGAAATTGCCCTTCTAACCACAGGAGGATTAATTTCTGTTCCAAAAGATGTCCATTCTGCTTCTGTATCCTCATTCATTTTCAGGAAACGATAAAAAATCAGTTTTTCGACTGTAAAATGAAGTAATAAAAAATTATATATAACCTAATGCACATGGATGTATGTGTATTTTTCTGCTGAGGTCCTGGCATCCTCTCAGACCTTCTGCTATGGCATATAAACTGACAGGCTCCTGTCAGACCTCTGTGGCAAGCAGCTGCTTGATGGGGTATTTATTTATTTTATTTAGTGTTAAAAAAATATCCACAGCAACAAATTGTAAGCCGGCCATCATCATATAACTAGCAATAACATAACTCTGAATGATCAATAATGAAATATAAATCTATGGAAATAAAATTGAAATAAATATATAAAAAATAAAAAAAAAAGGTTTAATTATAAAATTATAAATAAAACTAACTGAATTAAAACAATATTTAATGTTGATGATGCTATATGCAACACACAGTAAATGTGCCTGCAACACATGCCTTTTGTTTTTTAGCTTTACAAAAGAAATTAGTGGCTACAACATGGCCACTAATTTGTATCATCTTTGTCTTGCTGGGCTGTCACCTAGCATTAATGAGTGGATTTGGATAAACAAGTTACGGTTTTGGTTTCAATAGTGGGAGAGCACTGTTGAATGCTGAGAGATTTCACCAATGAGTAGATTGCACAAGCATGTTATAGTTTTGGTTTCAGTAGCAGAGGGCAAGTTGAATGCTGGGATGAATGATAAAAATAATTCTAGGCATACTGAAATAGGTTAAGGCAGAAAAGTGAGCATAAAAAGGAAATAAAATGAAATACATATATGTACTTTGCAACTGCTTCCCAAATTGTCCAATTATAGCAGTTTTTGGTTAATTTTCAGGAGAATTTTGAAATTTTAAGAAAAAATTAGTCTGAAATAGTTCAGATCAAATTCATGGTTTAAATCAGGAGGTTGTTTCAGTGTAGAAAACTGGCTTTGCTGTATATCACAGCTAAAAAGCAATCAGATCAATTTAACAAATTATTTATATCACAGTTGAATAAAATATTCATGAAATGGAAAAAGTATTATTTTTCAAGCCTGAATTATGTATTTTTTGTAAGATATATTTAAGAAAATTTTCAAATTACAATTTTTATTTTCTTAAATCAAAGTTTTATGTGTTGAACTAAAAAACCAATTTAACCATTTTTGGCCTCTCATTTCAGATTCTCTTAATGTGTATAATCAATGGGGCCCTGGAAGGTTGAAGTACATTCTCAACATTTATGGGTCTTTGTTGTGTTGTGATGGTTCACCATTCACTTTTACATTCCCTAAACAGTTAAATTTATTTACCTTATAATTATTATTTTGAGGGCTTTCATTTAATCTGAACCACTGATTCTCTCCATCTGTAAGTTGCTGATTGTGCAGCTCTTTTTGATTGACAGCCACTAACTATCAAAGTCACAACTACTTGCGCCACCATTGACACATGATCTCATACACAAATGTGGCTCACAGATATGATGTTAGACACCTGCCACATTGACTTAAGCCAGTGTGCAGCTAAGTAAGGAGAGTTGTGAGTTGTAAGTGGGGAGTTAGTAGAGTGGAGTATAGAATTGGTGGTGAAGAAGTGTTAATGGTTTAGTTTCTAGAAGAGTCAGTATATGAGGGGTTTTGTAGAAGAAATTATTTGGTGAGTTAATATTCAAATAAATCTTTTATATTTTAATAAATTGCATTTGACTTTATCTTTTCTCTTGAGAAGATATAAGTTAAGTGTTATTGGATTAACATAATTTTTGGACAGTCATAAATATTTTCCCAATTTTATGCTGATTCTAATAAAGAACCCTAATTTATTTTGTTGCAAGATTATTTGCCTGGCACCTGAATTACAACCAATCTGGCAGTTTAAAATAACATACTTCGGAGCATTACAGTGTGCTTGTAAAAATTTTAGATATTGGATGTCATTTAAATTGTTGAACAATAGACTACAATTTTTGCATTAAGTAAAGCAATAATTTGCACAAAACTTACAGAATTAAAATATAAATTGATATGCATAGATACAACTAAAATATAAATTTAAGATAAAATTCTTAACAACTATAAAAGTTTTATCATTTTTCAAGAGATGAGAATTGCTATACCCCATCAATTAATCCATAAGAAATTTAAGAATAATAACTAGCCATTCAGCTTGGTTGCAGGACATGCAGTGTACTTGGCCTAATACAATTCTGCCAGCCTAATAAAAATTTAAATTTACTGTACAAAAAATGAATTATATTATTGATGATAGGCAAACTGTAATGATAATGCATGTAAAATCAAACATATCTTCATCAAACCTGCACAAATGAAATAATATTCTAATTATGAACAATAGGGCAAATGCCACTAGGCCTTCTCACAGGTCCAGAGAAACTCCAAGCCACTTTCAACTTTTGAGGCCCTTAGTGCAATAAAAATTGCCATTATTATGAATATTTTCAATTTGACACAATCTTTATAAAAAAAATTTATCTTTCAAGTAGATGCTTTCCACAGAGGTATGAGAGGAGTTTATTAGTAAAATATGTCATAGTCTGTAAGGCAAGTCTCAGCAGAAAGTCATAAGAAAAATCCATTGCCTTATTCAAGACTTTTCAGTTTAAAAACTATTTTTTTACTTAATTCACACCTTTTACTTTGGCATTGAATATCAAAATATTAACGAGTATCTAAATTTGACCCCTCCCCCTTTGAGCTTGAGGCCCAGATCAAATGACCCTCTTATCCCCCCTCCCCCTGAAAGCCCTGAATGTTACCAGTCATTCTTAATTTTATGTGATATCAACTGAAATGGCAACTGAATGATCTTTCGAACTGCAATTTTTTTTTTACAATTTGAAAGATGCATTTGCAAAATTATTTGCAATATACTCACAAGTTCCATTCTGCATGGAATGCTAAGGCAGTAATGGCAGTAGGTGGAGTCACTTGTATAAGGCACTGCAAATGATATCCTTTTTTATATGTTCTACTACCAGACTTCACTGTCAGTGGTGGATGGCCTTTCCACAAAAAACTATCCCACTCTCCTACAAAATGAACCATAGTCACCTACAAGCAGAAACCAAAATTTGTATGATTATAACGTCTTAATGAATGCAACAATTTAAGAAAAATTATTTTTTATACTAATATAAACAAAACTGTTACTCAGACTAAGATGAATGAAGTGTCTGAAAAACTTATATTGCATGTAAATTTTATGGGCTGATAAAATAAAAAAAATATATATTTTGGTTATATTTACATAAAATAATTTTTGCAATATTTTATTTTTATCATATCAAAACATATTAATTTAAAATCTACTGATAAATAACACTTAATTTGGAACTAGGTTTTCAAATATATTTTGAACATACAAAATAAATACACTACAGGAAATAAAAAATGCAACACTTGCAAGAAGTTATGCAAATGTGATGAAATTTATAGGGAGGCGAGAGTATACGGAAATGTGGAGCAGTCAAACACATATAAAGGCAACCAAAGCTCCTTGGTTGACAAAATGTTGTGTAAATTGTTCTAAACCACTAAATATGCTCTTAAGCAGACATCAACAGCCATTCCAACAGTTAACAGACTTTGAGCGTGGAAGAATCATCAGCCATAGAGAAGCTGGTTTGTCATACAGAGAGCCGCAATCCCAGCACCATAATACGCATATGGCATCAATGGATTCAAGAAGGATCCAGCACACGCCGACAAGGATCAGGAAGACGGCATATGACCACAGAGTGACAGGGTTGTTGAGTTGTTTTACCTCTGAGCAGCACTTTTTTGCACACCATGGGCTAAATGGCCAGGTCACATGGACCCCGAAGGCTCAGAGAAGGTTGGGGAGGGGACCCACTGGAACAGCTGTTGGGAGACAGATGGTAGCCTCCCGTCAAGGCCATGCAGCGTGTTTTTTAACGTGCACAGGGTATGGCTCTCTCTCGCACACGGGGCCATGGCTTAACGTCCCATCCGATGGATGGCGGCCTTTCGAAGCCCATTGGTGTCCCCTACTGACCCAAGTCAGAGCATGGTAACAGGCTTGTAAATTCTTGCAATTTCTGAAGAGGTGGTTGCTATTTTAGTTTCCACACCACCAACTATCACTTGCTGAATGGTCAATGATGAAGGCATGATTTGCAGTAGATAGCTTTGTATTGGGGAAGGAGTTCTGTCATTAAGGTAACAGTTCACTATTCAATATTGAAGAGGTTTTTGCTAATGTCCCCATGATCATTAGCTGGCCAAATAATCACTATTCAGTCAATGCTTGCAGGGTCAGCAAAGTCAGGTCATACACACTATAATTAACTGCTGAACTTCAGTAGTTTCCATTGTCACAGATGTCTCAAGCTGCAGTGGGTTGATGCCCTCCCCTTCTGCCACCCCATGAAAGCACTACTCACTGCAGATTCAGACATCCATGACAATGGAAACTATCTGGTAAAATGAATGTACAATCCTGGTCACTGTCTGTTCCATAAAAAAAGGTCTGATTATGTGGTCATGCTTACACCACACCAGATTATGACTTTTGCAATGTTTCTCTCATGCTTCATACCACATGTGGATTTTTTGGGTTGTTTTACCTCTGAGCGGCACTTTTTTGCACACCATGGGCTAAATGGCCAGGTCACATGGACCCCGAAGGCTCAGAGAAGGTTGGGGGAGGGGACCCACTGGAACAGCTGTTGGGAGACAGATGGTAGCCTCCCGTCAAGGCCATCCAGCGTGTTCTTTAACGTGCACAGGGTATGGCTCTCCCGCACACGGGGCCACGGCTTAACGTCCCATCCGACGGACGGCGGCCTTTCCAAGCCCATCGGTGTCCCCTACTGACCGTGGGCAGGGCGGGGAATTTTGCGGAGATAAATCTCAACGCTGACCCAGCTGGGACTCGAACCTGGGAGCTACAGATTACGAGCCTGGCGTGCTACCGACTGAGCCACCCCCGCCCCTACCACATGTGGAGGTTCAGAATCCCACATGAATACGTATTCAAATGTTTTGACAGTTGACATCACCCGATACATGAAAATTTGTTTCATCAGAAAACATTACACCTTAAAAAAATGTGTTATCCTTGTAAATTTTATCCAACAGCTCAACTACTAATTTCATTCATTTTGGTTTGCTTTCTTCTTAGGGTACCTGCACAATTTGCACTTTATATGCGTACAATTTAAGTCATTGATGGAGCACTGTGTGGATGGTGCTCCATAAGTTGAAAGGGTATATGAAATTCATGAGATGCCCATCTCAATCTTTCTTGGGCTGCAGTGGAATGTTTCTCTGATTAATCAACATGAGGCCTTCCTAGCTGTGATTTCTTCAAAACACTAACTGTTGTAATAAACCACTCATACCAGTATTTAAGTCTTGATGGTAGAGTACATACAGCATACAATTTGGTAAAATTTCACTGTGTGTGTTGTTAATTTGGTCTCAATGAATGATTTTATGTGCATAGCCTTCTGCTGCAGAGACACCATTTCCAAATGAACATTCTTCCTTGCTTGTGTGGGGCACACAACAGTGGCATCTTTAGGACCTGTAGAAAACTCCTATTATTTCACTATTGGTAGCAAAAACTGCATGACAACAGCCACATTCACATTTCATAATCGTACTTTTATTTTTCATTTTTTGACATTATTTTACATATACCCTGCATTTTTATTCTCCGCTTGAACCTTTGTAATGCTATCATCGAAAAAACATGTAAAAATCCATACTTATTTTTATATCACTAAATGTAAAAAAAAATACACCTTTTGCCATTTTTCTTTTATAATTATGTATTAAATTTGATAATGTTCTTTGATCAGTAAACTGCTTTAATATTATTATCAAAGGAGCTGGAATTGTTGAGCAGCCCATGTTGCACACTTCTTTGTTTATGAATAAAAGACAGATTCTGAATTTGAAAATTTATTTTTGCTACCAAACATGTGGTAACTGAAATGCATATTGAAAGTAGTCCTCATTATAGTTGCAATGCAGACTTGCAGTTATGAAATTTTTTTTCCTCATATGTTTTCATGATATTGTTATCATATCAATGATATCAACCCAACTGATATCATATCAGTTGGGTTGTTTTACCTCTGAGTGGCACTTTTATGCATACAACAGGAAAATGGCCAGGTTACAAAGACCCCAAGAACTCAGAGAAGGGACTCAGACCACTGGACAGCTGTTAGAAACAGAAGTGTCCACCAAGGCTATCAAGTGTGTTTTTAATATGCCCAAAGTAAGGCTCTCCTGCACATAGGACCATAGCTTGTCCCAGCTGACAGATGGCAGCCTTTCCAAGTCCATTGGTTTACCCTTTTACACCAAGGACAGAGTGGCAGTTAGCAGAGGTAAATATCAATATTGGCACAGTTGGAACTTAAACCTAGGAACATCAGATTATGAGATACCAACTGAGCAATCATTTCACTAGTACTTGCAGTTTATTTTTGGGCAAAATTGAATTAGAACTCGTAAAAGTTTTTTTTTAAATCATGAATTTGTCCATCTCTCTCTGCACAATATGCTGCTTAAAGGAGGTTGCAGACTCCTTTGGCTAACCTCACCATTACTTACAAAGTTGAACCACCTAATTCCCAAGATACTGTGTAAGCATCTAGAATCAAAAGCATCTAATTTTCTGTTATCTTGTTTACAAAGCATCCAAGTTTCACTACCATAACTAACTCTAGAGTGAAGCAAACTATTATACATAATATAATACAGTCTAATTTTAGTCTTTAGGTGTATATGCCTATTTCTCCACATTCTTCATAGATTATTAAACGTCCCAGCAGCAATCCCTATTCATCTGTTAATCTCATGTTGTACACTACCATGACTATCACTTTAAATAAATGATCCCTACCTTCCTACTAACATCTTTCATCACTGACTCCGTGATTTAACATCACTTAGCATTACCTGCAGCGTACAACTGACGTGTGCGTTGCATGCTGGATAAAACGTGCATAATCTTATGATCGTGCACTCACTATGAAGCAAGACGGAGTGTGTCTTTAACATGTGCATTAGCGGTTGTCAATCAAAAGTCCGAGTTGTGCATGCGCAACTCTTTAGCAGATCGGAATAAGGAAAAATGATGGCCAACTAAAAATAATCCCCAAAATGATAAATATAATGTAAATAAAGTAAAACTGGTTAAGGAAAAGTAAAAGTGAATGGGTGGACCATCACAAGGTGCATCTGCAATTCCTTTAAATCACATGTAGATCAGCCATATAAGTTATTACTTAAGCAATTTGTTCACTTGGCAAATAGGATTCATTGTAACTTGTGTGAATAATTTTTTCTGTGTTTATTTTGATACCCCTTTAGGTAGACATTTGTGTGTGTGTTAAACACTATATGCAAGTAACTGAGGCAAAAATCTTATCCAGAACTTTTATCAGTATCAGATATTTATGATGGTTCAATGTTGACCAATAGATCTTTTTAGGAACCAGCAAATTAATCTGTCTGTGGTGCACTAATTCAACTAGGATAACACTCCTAAAAGCTGTAAGTTCATGTATCTCCCTTTCAAATTCCTTCCCTATTCAAAATCACTTTTCGAACATTAGTTAAAATATTCTGAAAAAAATTCATCGCCAACACAGCGGGAATGTGGGTTCGATTCCTGCCATGTCAGCAATGAATTTTTTTCAGAATATTTTAACTAATGTTTGAATTGAAGTCTATCTCTACAGGTAATCTGTGTATTTACTATGGATCACTTTTCGAAGCTTCGTAATAGAAAACTGAATTGTCAATAAAATAACTTTTAAAACAAGGATTTCAATTTTAGTGGTAAATATTTCCTTTTAGCCTAAGACAAAGGAAAGATGTCAAAAACATTTGAAAGGTGTATTCTTGCTATATAACAGAACTCCTATATAAGTAACAGTTCAAAACCACTACAACCTGTCAAAGTATTTTTTTTTTAATTATGAAATTTTATATATAAACATGTCCTTATGATTTTCAAAAGTACATCAGAATTAAAAAAATATATAACAGTAATTAAAAACAGAATCCAGATACCTTTGTATCTTTTTCTGCATCAATATCCAACATTTGCAGCACAAGAATCTGCCCAGCAGAACCTCCCACAATTAAGGTTCGGGTGATGTCATTTATCACTAGCTTCCTAATTGCTAGTCGTGGATCATCATTATAAGGATCAAAGTTCCCTAGCTAAATAAAATTCAAATATATATATATATGTTAGAATGAAAGCTTATTAAAAATATAGAAACAGAATAAAGTGAAATATTACTTTTAATTAAATTTTTATCTATAATTCTGTTTTTAGGCAGCAACTATTACTTGTTATATGGGTTTCTGAAATAAAATGCCAAAATGTGTGAATAGTTTAATCTCTGAGTGGCTTTGTGCATAAAATGGGCTAAATGGTCAGGTCACTAAAACTACAAAGACTCAAAAGCTGGGAAGAGGAGTGGGATCAATCAGACAGCTGTTAGAAGAGAGATGGCAGCCTTCTTCAAGACGATTCAATCCAGTGTGTTCTTTAACTCAAATAGGGAATATCTCTTCTCCACATGAAGACATAATTTAATGTCCCATTTGATGGATGCCAGCCTTTTCAAATCCATTAGTGTCCTCCTTTCTCATTGAGAGCAAGAGTTTGCAGAGAAAATCTCTTGCAAGCACACTGGAAACTTGATAGCTGATATACCATTGAGTGAGCCAACCTCTAAATTTTCAGAATTTACTCCTTCCCTCCCCCACCCACTCACTTCTGAAATAAATTAACATATTAAAGAGATACACTTAAATTGCCTTAATCAGAAAGAGCTATCAGCGCTAAAAAATAGTCAGAAGAAATGAATTCACATTTGAGTTATACTCATCTTACTTGCATCTTTTAGTAAAAGACTACAATTTTACAAAGATGAAGAAGTGGTTTCAAATAAGATTCACATGCATCTTGAGCACAATTCTTAGAAAACTAGTGAGTTTAGTTCCAGCTTATTGCAGCTGTTTTGAATGCAGTCCTATAACGGTAAGATTTTAAAATTTTGTTTATCAGTGCACAAAGTATATGTTCACTGGGTAATATGGCACACGTTAAACATTTTTACAAATTTGCTGTGATTGGAAAATTACAGATTTCAGAAAATGTTCAAAAATTATAGTTGCAGAGAGAATTTCTTTTATATGCACCATATTAGTTGCATGGCTTATAATGATTAATTAGAATATGTGGAAAAATTATGTTAATTGTACACTAAGAATAGTCAAACGAAGGTAATTATGTGAATAAATGAAATATTAATGGCAGAAAATGGTTCATTCTTAGGAAACTAAAGGCTGTGGTAATACAACAAGACTAAGGAATTTTATTCTCATAATCATCTGCCTTGAGCAAAAACTGTTGAATTAGGAAATTGTAAGGCAACCCCCATTTAGATATTGTTACTTATTAGCACTGTCAGCATTTTTGTTGTTAGCATTGTCACACCTTATTTTTGGTATACCAGTATTCTTCAAGCCTTTAGGAACACTGCTCATAATATTCATTCATCTTATGTCTGCTATCTCAGGTATTAAATTCTTGTAATCAACTACAAATTATGTTGATTAAAAAGTCAAGAACCCTCTTGAAACTAAACATTTCTCACCAATCTGCCCATGTTAAGAAAAGGTCAATACAATTCTTATCTGATCTAAACCCACACTATTCATCTTGAAAGTGACCATTAATCGAACGTTTAATTATGATGAACATAATTATGCAAAGAACTTTACTAAGAACAGAACATAGAGTGATGATGTCTCATAATCAGCAAATACATACACTCTTTTTTAACTGTATTCTCCATCCTGCAAGAAAAAATACTTGCCAACTGAAAAAAGAGAGAGAGAGGTTAACTTTCAAACTTGATAGATATGGTGCCTTTAAAACTTCGGATCATTAGGCTGATGGTTGTCATTGTCATTTCTGAAACCTCCAAAAATCCTGGACTGTGGGACATTTCCAAACAGTTCGCTTATTACACACTGTTATATTATTACCTTCATGCTATATTTAATTTGCACACTTTATAACACTTGATGAATAATAACACATGCACCAATGAAAGTACTTTTTACTCTTATTTAGTTACTACAAGGATGATATTAAAAACAACATTAAAAGAACTATTTACAAAACTGCAAACTATTGCACACACTGCACTTTTTACTAGGACTTTTAAAATTTGTTGTGCACCTTCTATTTTAAGACTGGCTTTTTCTACATCTCCTTCTGCTGCAATTGGCAGTTATCACAAGAACAGTGTCACCTCTCTTGAAAATAAGACTGATTAAAAACAGCAACGGATTAAGGATGACTCAGCCTATGTAGTAGTTGGCCATGCCCACCTCCCCAAAGAATATGGATGTATTATTAAAAATATAGTTTGATACAGATGCTTAAATAATTAAACTATATTTCTAGAAGTGTGATAAAGATTTAAATTAAGCTCACCAGACAAAAAATTAGTCACCACTGGCTGAATGTCACCTAATAGTGCATATCGCCTTTGTGCGACCGAAGAACAGCCAAAATCCTGTCTGGATGGATGGATGCCACAAGTGTGTGGATGTAGTGCACATCAATATTCATCCACTCTTCCAGCAGCAAATGCCGCAGTTCGGCCAGATGGCTGAGGCGGTGCTTCACTTGTTGCCCCAAATAGTTCCACAAGTTTTCTATGGGATTCAAATCTGGGGATTTGGTGGGCCAGTCAAGATGTTCAAAAGCTTCAGAATGCTTGTTGTGCCAATCTGACACACTTCAAGCCCTGTGCAAGGGCAATTGTCGTCTTGGAAGTCTGGGGTATCCTTCTGGTGTTCACTGTGGAGATGCTGCACAAAAGGCAACATATGATCATCTAGTAACTCCATATAGCCCTTCTGGTTTGAGTGTGACATCACCGCAACCACAGGACCATTTCTTTATATGTGAAACACCCCAAGAACATCACAGAGCCTCCTCCAGCTTGAACAGAACCTTGCACATAGTCCGCATGGAAGGCTTCATGTGGCTTACGATATACCCGCCACCTCGCATCATTCAAGTACAAGCAAAAATGTAATTCATCCGACCAGATCACACGTTTCCAAGAGTCGACAGTCCAGTCTTTGTGGCGCTGCACCCACTGTAGCCATGCAGCCTTGTGCAGAGCTGTTAACATGGGTCTCTTCCATGGTACTCTGCTCCAGATATCCATGGCATGCAGTTCCTTTTGGAGTGTTTGTTCGGAAACAGCTTGTTGTAGGCCTGCATTGACTGATTGTAGCAATTCCTGCCTCTTTGCAAAATGGTTTGCCCTAACAGTGCGACACACTGTGATGGTGAGTAGTCTTTCTGCCACAGTTCTGGCAACGATTGCGGTGGATTGTGATGTATGCCACAGCTGGAAGACCCTTTGGACAGTACATTTTGACACACTTGCAAAGGCAGCAACTTCTTGTACACTATGCCCTTTGGCTCAGCCAAATGCAATAACACCTTTTTGCAATACACATCTTTGATGTGACCCATGTTTCACAGAGTGACTAACACACACACATACGTGGCACACAACCACTTCTTGTCACTGTATGAACCCAGTAGACATGGCAGCTATTGTAGGATGAATTTATTACTGGTGTGCCCTCTATTGCTGTCGAATGGACATAACCCTCTTATGGTGGGAGATGACTAATTTTTTGTCCAGTGAGCTTATAAGAGACATATAAATTACCTTGATCCAAACCCATATGGGCTTTCCTCTAGCCTTGGCCAGTCACATTTCCCCCTTCTTAATCTCCCACTGATTACAACTCCAGGAAAATCCTTAGGATTAATATTTCTATTGTAAAAAATATTTAACATTTCAGTCATTAACAGAATTATCACCAGTTCTCAGCATTCCTGCTATTATTTCATCTATCCCTGGTGACTTGTATATATTTAACTTTAATATCACTAAAGTGGCTTCAGATTCTGACATAGGGACAATATTAAACTCAAATATTAATTTTTTTATCAAGGTTAATAATGGGAATAGAATAAACTATATTAATCATAAGTGAAAGGCTCTGCCCATCTTGTCAAGATGAAACTTCTCCTTCAGTTATCTGTCATCTTTATTTTTTCAACCTACTGTTTCCTAAAAAACTAGGCTCTCTACTATTCAATATATCAATCCTATTTTTGTGTGACCAATTAGATTAAACCCTAAAATATTTATAGATATATGTGGGTTAAATTATGCATTAATTATTTTTAAGCCATTAAAATGTATTTGCCTGTAGGAAACATTGCTCTTTGCTATTACAACCCTCAATGCCAAAAGGGCCTATGATTTCAGCTCAAAGTCAGAATCAGTACCAACATTAACATCCAAAAGCAATATATCCTTTCTTAAAATACTACCTCCCAAGCACTGTTTGCTAGATATCTGAAAGGAATGCATCTTAAATTCCAGTTTTAAACTTATATGTATGAAATTGTTCATAAATGCAATTATATTTTAGAATATCATTGTCATTCTTGTTAATAATTCCATATTTTGCCTATATAAGTCATCATTACAGTATGAAAATTGAAGTCTAAAATTAACTTTGATTGCAGTTCATCTTTGATAGTTTTACTTGTCCTTTGGTCTCCTGCAAGCACAAAATGACCACATTATTATCTACAGAAATCTTGTTCAAGAACATCAAGATATAATCTTGATTTAATATCCTCACAAGCCAAATACCTGCAGAAAGGGAAAAATTGTTGTCATATCTAGACGTGTTATTCCAAGAGGTAATACCCACTGATATATTTTCATCCACCCCCACCCCCACCCCCAAAAAAAAATTTCTAGGACGATTTATTTTCCAGTTTTTCAATTTTAAGGTCACCAACAAGACACTCATGTGAATCCTTTCATGCACCAACAAAGCTAACATCTCTGGATGAATTACTTCAATTTACAGCTGACAATGCACCCAAAGCTACCTTATTTGGCACACCATAGCCTTAGTTGCTAGTGTGCCACAACACCTATAAGCAGAAGAGTTCAGATAAATCTGATGTCCTTTAATCAGAATCAGTTAATAAAAACTATATGCATCTGTGTACCATAAAAAAGGGACAATTCTCCATGAATGAACTGTTGGCAACCAGTGCAACAAGTTCAGAGTCAATAAATCATAATTTGAAGCCACTAAAAAAACCAGTACTGACTAGTAGTGGAAACAGTTTTGGTTTGTTTTACCTCTGAGCGGCACTTTTTTGCACACCATGGGCTAAATGGCCAGGTCACATGGACCCCGAAGGCTCAGAGAAGGTTGGGGGAGGGGACCCACTGGAACTGCTGTTGGGAGACAGATGGTAGCCTCCCGTCAAGGCCATCCAGCGTGTTCTTTAAAGTGCACAGGGTATGGCTCTCCCGCACACGGGGCCACGGCTTAATGTCCCATCCGACGGACAGCGGCCTTTCCAAGCCCATCGGTGTCCCCTACTGACCGTGGGAAGGGCGGGGAATTTTGCGGAGATAAATCTCAACGCTGACCCAGCTGGGACTCGAACCTGGGAACTACAGATTACGAGCCTGGTGCGCTACTGACTGAGCCACCCCGCCCCTAGTGGAAACAGAGAAAATAATAATAAAAGTAAACGTAAAAGATAAGATTAATCAGATAAATTAAACTTTTTGTTTCCCTTCATAAAAGTCTTTTTTGTTTCCCTTCATAGTTTCTCTTTGCAGAAGAAATAATATATCTCTTCTGCAAGGTACTGTGGTTTTATCCAACCAAAAAACTTATGATTAAATAATATTCCTAACCAGTTCCATACATCTAGAGAAATGTGCTGTCTTCCAGTAACTATTTTGTCCTTCCAATAACTGTTTTGTTTCCATTAACAGACTATTTTTAAACAAATAATTAACAGTAGATTGGAGCTTCAAATATCACGATCCATAAACTCTCAAATTCCAGCCAATTCTGTAATGATTCCTAATTCTTATGAAGTTCTACAAATAAATGCATTCCTGACTCCATACCTTACCATTTCTTTCCAAAATTGAATTCTTCAAACCAACTGATTCAATATTTGTAAAACTATTTTGCTTTGATTCATCAAAATTAAAAAAAAATGCAATAGTCAGATTCTAGTCCTTTAACAAGGGATATATATTCAACTGTACATGTATTCAACTTTTATATTCACTTTATTCAAATGTACTGAATCCATACTAAGACAACAAATGCTCAAACTGAACATCCCTGTGTTGTTTGCACATGGCAATCCTGTCTCTGAGTGATCAACACACATTACAGAGAATGAACAACATTATCTCGTGACATTCACTGCAGATAGTCTCCTTTAATTCATCCAGTATTCAAGGGTGATTTTGGTATATGAGATTTTAGGTGGCCCCATAGAAAACAACCTGAGGGAGTCAAATCTGGACTTCCAGATTATCATTCCACCAACCCATGTCAGCCTATATATTTGTGGAATGAACTGTTGGCAACCAGTGCAACAAGTTTAGAATCAATAAATCTTTCTATATAAACTATGAAAGGAAACAAAAAAGACTTTTATGAAGGGAAACAAAAAGTTCAATTTATCTGATTAATCTTATCTTCTATGTTTACTTTTATTATTATTTTCTCTGTTTCCACTACTAGTCAGTACTGGTTTGGTCCTTGCCCCAACCTTCTCTGAGCCCCTCAGTCTTTGTGACCCCATTGTGTGCAAAAAGTCAACCTATTTCTACTACTGCTGTGCTAGTGGCTATAAGAAGCTCACACACCAGCACTGCAAGCAACATAATAAATTTTTACTTCATTATTTTAATTACCTATGAAAAGAGAGACAAGAGAGAATTTTTGTAAACAGAATTTATACTTTAAAGTTATAACTAGGCATAACCAGAAGGTTGGGTTGTTTTACCTCTGAGCGGCACTTTTTTGCACACCATGGGCTAAATGGCCAGGTCACATGGACCCCGAAGGCTCAGAGAAGGTTGGGGGAGGGGACCCACTGGAACAGCTGTTGGGAGACAGATGGTAGCCTCCCGTCAAGGCCATCCAGCGTGTTCTTTAACGTGCACAGGGTATGGCTCTCCTGCACACGGGGCCACGGCTTAACGTCCCATCAGACGGACGGCGGACTTTCCAAGCCCATCGGTGTCCCATACTGACCGTGGGCAGGGCGGGGAATTTTGCAGAGATAGTCCAGAAGAAGAGTTGGCACTATTACCCTGTGATGATTCACAGAGCTAGCCAACTATGACTGGCTGTTTCTGCACATCTCTGACTGATTGCATTGCATTCTGCAGATCAACCTTAACAGATGTGGTAATTGAAGACAATGTCTCTGTGCATGCTTTTGCAATACTGGCTTGTCTGTTTTAAACAAATCCATGGATAGTGGATACAGCAGTCCAGAAATAGACACAGGCATACTTCATGCAATACAAGAAACTTCAGTTTTGAAAAAATATAAATATACCTTATAATCATATTTAATGACTACTGCTTTTTAAATTGGTATGAATTTCAATGCACTATAAAAACTGACATGCTCCTGTCAGACCTCTGTGGCAAGCAGCTGCTTGAGGGGGTATTTATTTTTTTTATTTATTTATAAGAACAATTATTACTGATGTAATCATCATACCTAAATATTCATCTTTCACCATCACTGTCATTATTTTATACCAAGTTCTACTGAACTATGGAGTTCTACTTATAAGTTTGATCTTCAACTGTTACTAATACATTTTTTTGTCATTTTGTAATGCTTCCAAAAAATTAACAGAAAATGCTTTTTAAAATGGATAAAATTGGAAGATTTGAAAACAATTACTAATACGTCTATTTTTTATCATTTTACTAACTTTTCGAATTAAAATTTTTAAAAATATTTATGATTATTATTATCATTCAGTGCATAATTTCCCCGAAGTGAAACTAAAATTGCTTTGGAAATGTAATCATGCTCAATAGAACAAACCAGAAATGCAGCTCAATGTTCCATAGCTGTGCTAATTGAAGACATGTCTCTATGTGTGCCTTTTCTAAATCTTACATTGCCATCACCTTTAAAATCTGATTCACAAAGCTTGCATATATGGCCATGAAAGATAAAACTCCATCATTAATACCATAAAAAATTAGAATTTTTTAAAAAATATCATAGTTTGAACTTTTTTACTTAAATATATATATATTTAAAATAGACATTTCAGAGCTCCTAAATAATGCTAGTTTTTTTAATTTATTCCTCAATTTAACGTATCAAAAAATAAAAAGCCTATTCTCTTGCTTTTGGGTTGTTTGTTTTACTTCTGAATGGTACTTCTGAGTGGTACCCCACTGAACAGCTGTTAGGAGACAGATGGTTGCCTCCCATTAAGGCCATCCAGAATGTTCTTTAATGTGCACAGAGTATGGGGCTGATATCCCTATATGGGGCTGAGGCTTAATGTCTCAATGCTGGCCCAGCTGGGACTTCAACCTGTGAACTGCAGATTACAAGCCTGGCATGCCACCAATTGAGACACCTCCACTCTATTTTAATGGAATTATTAGTTCTTTCATTTACACTGAATGGTTCAAAAAATATTTAACCTTACTTATCAAGAAGTTTTGGCTATGGCACTTGGAGAATTTATAAATTTTTAAGCTTAGTGTACCTAACTTGTTGACACTTTGCCAAAAAGATTCCCAAAGTATATGAAAACGTATGGTTTGCACTAAAAAAAAGAAGTAATTGCTACCAATGCCTTTGTACCACATAGAGAAAAATTACCATTCTGATCTGCTTTTCTATATGCGTAAAGAGATTGTATTTTCATGAATATGTAATATTTTCCACTAAGTTTTCCAGAATTAAACCTTAATTGCTTTCATATCATTGAAAAAAATTATTTAAATTAATATGTTTCATATGCTAGTTTAAAATTTTACTTTCATAAAATTTAGTATTAAATGCTGTATATTTTGGTGTATAACATGTCCAATTTCTGTTCATTAACTCCTTTGACAAAATAGTGCTAAAGTTATAATTTTTTGCCTGAGCAGAGTGAAAGAATAATTGGGCTTCTGAATGTATTAGTTTTTCAGATTGGACCATGAAAGGGTTAAGGGTTAATCCTTGTGACAATGAATACTATAATATTAAAATACAATGCAGTTTTGTAGTTATTCCCAAACATCTTATGATTAGTATAAATTTGGAACTGTGATATCTTTAAATGCACATTTAATTGCAGAACTAATCAACAGAAAATTGAGATTTGTGCTTGGCATTTCAATTTCTATATGATAAAGAGAACTGTATCACATTTCACTAACACTCCATTATAATTAAATATCTCATACAGGACATAGCTGAAGCAACTGATTTTTTTCTTTGTTATAAAATGTTCATATACACAGTATTTTATATTTTTGCAAATTTATAAGGCAACATGGAGTACTGCATTAAAGATAGTATAACAAAATTCAAAAACTTTTACTTGTGTTTATACATATTAATTTGTTATTTAGTTATAATTTTGAACAATCTAGATAACTGTGATTTAAAACAACTATACCTTGCGAAAAGGTGGCCATTCTTCTATATCATCTGAAGCATCTTCATCATGCTCATAAGTGTTAAAAATATTAGCAGTATGAAACATGTACATGATTTGCATAGAATTGTTAGATACATTCCAGAGTTTGATACTACCATCCTCATGGCCTGTTACCAGTAGTTTATGATTTAGGGAAGAATCTACAAGACATATGCCTCCTGTGATTGGCCAGACCTGTGAAAATTACAATGAATTACTAAAGATGACCTAAGAATGATAATATTAGTTGTAAAGTACCAAGTCCCAAATCTAGCATCTAGCAGCTTAGGGGATGTTGATTTTTAAATTCTTCGATTTCAGACAATGTATATATATATACACACACACACATTATGCATTTAAAGCTATGTATTATTTATTTACAAAAAAAATTAACACCTTATAGTCTAACACATTATAAAAATATGAATACATATAATAGTTTTATTTACTTATTAAATGTAAACACAAAAACCTACAAGCACCTAAAACCCCCCTGTAGCACAGCCATGATGTAGCTCATTCAAGACATCTATGAAGTATCCAGTAAGAGAGTTTTGAGCTCAGCATTTGTCTGCAGCTACAGTTTTATGTACCTTTGGTGATTTTTAACTGGAGCAAAATTCCCATGTTTAGTTATCTGCATTGTGTCAAAAACGTTTCCTTTTGTAGGCCTATTTGATTCTGGGATTTAAGTGAGTAATCAAGATTCTGTATTTACAGAAAATCTAAAATAGTCTTAAGGCAGAAATGAACTATTTTTATGCATTAAGTTTAGGAAACAAACAACAAAATTGTCAGCAAATAACACTTCTGGAAATTTAATGAGCTTTATCATTTCTCAGCAGCTTTAGCTATGTGTAAAACAAAAATTCCATTGCTGATGTGTGTTAGTACCTTCTTGAAAACAATTGAAAACGAAAATTCGTTATTAATTGATTATTGAGAGGAATAAAGGAGAAAAATATTAAATTCAGAAAGAAATTGAATTCTAGGGAGTAATAATAATTAAATTTGCAATTTTTTACAAATATTTTAAAAGGGATCTAACTGTGAAGTGGTTAGCAAAGTCAATAGATATGTTCTTGTGCATTTGTATGCTCTATGAAAAAAAAACAATGGCCAAAAGCTAAAACTCATATCTATCCATTCTGTATCTTTATAGAAGCAAATAATAAAAATGATGACTTCTGGACAATTACAGATTTAGGACTTTGTACAGTATAACATTTTTGCCATTAGCATGCATTTTACAACTCATCAAAAGGAAATAAATCTGATAATGTGCTCATAAAACACACAATGAAAATTTATCCAGCTTTTTGCCAACATAACTTGTGTGTAAGTTTTGGATAATTGTGTGTAAGTTTTGGATATTTATTATACTTTTTACGGTAGAGAGCTTTCATTATGTTAACTAACTTGTCTGGTATACCATATGATCTCGCAATCAACCACAAATTATGATGATCAATGGAGTTGAAAGCCTTTTTGAAATCAACAAAGCTAGCAACCAAAGATTTCTGAAACTCGAAACATTTCTCAAGAATCCGCCTAAGTGAAAATATCTGATCCACATATCCCCTACCATTTCTGAATCCACAATGCTCATCACGCAATTGACTGTCAACCAGATTCTTAATTATATTAAGCACAATCATGCAAAGAACTTTCCCTGGGACAGAGAGTAGGCTGATACCCCTATAGTTATCACAAGAACCGCAATCACCTTTTTTGAAAATAGGGATAATAATAGCTCTGGTAAAATCTTTAGGAACCATGCCTTTATCATAGAAGTTATTCAAATTTTCAGTCATCCAAGTGGTAACCAAAACATTCCCAGCTCTAAGCATTTCTGTAGTAATTTCATCTACCCCTGGGGATTTATGAAGTTTAAGTTAAGAAATAACCAAAATAACTTCAGATTGTGTTATAGAGCCAACATTAAAGCCCCTAATACATTCATCATCACTACAAACAATGGGAGTAGAACTAACCACATTGTTTAGAACATCACTGAAATGCTCAGCCCACCTAGCCATGACAGAATCCTCCCCTTCTATAACCTTACCTTGTTTATCCTTCAATCCTTGCATGCCTGTCCATTTTCTACCACATAAAACATTAACTATCTGGTACAGCTCTCTGCTGTTGTGCTGCCTAACTGCTTCCTCAGCTTTGTCAGCCAAGCCAACAAGCCAAAGATTCTTATCAGTAGCTAACTGATTCTTTACACATTAATTAAGCTCTCTGTAATCCTTTCTATTAGGACTAGTAGTGTACTGATTAAGGACATTCCTGCAATTCCTTCTTTCTGAAATAAGCTCAAGTGCCTTATCACTTAAATAATTCTGCCTCCTCTGCTCCTTTTTTCCTAAAAGAGTACTGTTAGTTTCCAAAAAAGCCTGTTTAAAACGGCCACAATCTTCCTCAACTTCAGTATTAAGCAAACCATGACTGTCATAATGACTAAGTAACCTATCATGGTAAGCTTTAGCTATAACTGGGTCTTTCAGAGCTTCAGCATTAAAGGTAAAATTTTTAAATTTAGCACAACACTTTTTAAGTTCCAGTTGCACGACACTTTTAACAAGGTAATGGTCAGATCCAATTTCAGCTCCCCTATATGCCCTGGTATTTCTAACAGAACTAGCCCATTTGCTGTTAATTAATATACAATCAGTCATATTCCTATGCAGCCCATCAGGTGAAATCCATGTGTATTTATGTATGTCGCGGTGTTTGCAATATGTGTTAGTTATTCTGAAACAATTGAGTTTACTTACCTGTAGGAGACAATGCCCATTGCCATTGCAGCTACCAATACCAAAAGGGCCTATCACCCCTCCCCACAGTCTTGAGCAGGTGTCACAGTTTAATTATCTTGGGAGCTATGTAACCGATAATGGTGATGTGCGGCATGAGATTAACAGATGAATAGGCATTGCTGCCGGGACATTTAAGAATCTATGGAGAGTGTGGAGAAATAGTCGTATACACCTAAAGACTAAAATTAGGCTGTATAATAGTTTGGTTCTTTCTAGGGTTAGTTATGGTAGTGAAACTTGACACTGTGTAAACAAGATAACAGGAAACTAGATGCTTTTGATTCTAGATGCTTACATAGTATCTTGGGTATTAGGTGGTTTAACTTTGTAACTAATGATGAGGTTAGGCAAAGGAGTCTGCAACCTCCTTTAAGCAGCATATTGTGCAGAGAGAGACTCCGCTGGTTTGGCCATGTTGCCTGCATGGATAATTATAGATTGGTGAATAGGGTTATGAACAGTGTGCCTAGAGGCCTCAGAAGGAGGGGGGGGGAGACCTAGGATGCGGTGGGCAGACAATGTCAAACAGGACCTTGTTAGAATTGGTGTGCAGTGGCCGGATGCAGTAGATGTTGCTCAGGACAGATATGCTTGGAGAATTAAACTGCAGTGTCTGGTTGGACCTCCATAGCTGCTTGAGGATGATGATGATGAAATATTTTATATATCACACAATAAAACTCATACATATTTATGAAAATAGTTTTATTATATAATGATTATCAATTCATACTTAGTGGCCAATTTATTACAAAAAGACTCGCACTATGGTGATAGGGAACAAAATTCAGAGCTAAATAACATTTAAACATGGTTTTTATGAAAAAAATATAACTGAAAATAAGCTAAATTTTAAATCTCAGTTTTCAGCAATATAAATTTGGCCTTTAACCCATTAACACCCAGCAATCTCATATAAGACTTAATATTTAAGCAAATAATTTTGCACTAATGCACTATTAAAGCTGTAGGGCAGTTTAAAGGTATATACCTGCATTGGTAGATACAAGATTATAAATCCCTTTAGACACTATTTTGGGATATTGCCAAAATCCAATACTTCAGAGCAGAGTTGTTTACAAATGTGGAGTTGGGGGTTCTTGAATTTGGTTTCTTTTTCTATCACAGCACTTTTTAGTTATTTGATTAATGTGTATTATAAATTCACTTTTTCACAGATAGTCTGGTTGCGTGATTGACACTTCCATTTTTTATCATTTGCTATTAAATATTCGAGGACTAAAATGTTTTGTTATGCACCATGCAGTTTATGAAGTATCAGCAGTTTTCCATATTTACTATTATTTTAAGTTTTAAATTAACATTAACTGTTGGAGTTCATAGCAGCTCTTCTTAAATGGGTTTCCCCCCCTACAATTATATAATATTGTGCTGGAATTTAGAAGGTATGTGACAGGTTATTATTTGAAAAAGTCCAAAATTGGTTACCCCTTACAATTGGGAAGTAAAGCTGTAAATTAAAAGATAAGGGTAAACAAAATGAATCATTCTGCACTACAATGATGTGAACAATGTTTTCGTCAAACGAAAAATTGCAAAAGTTGACTGTCGACTTACAGCGGAAAATGCAATGGAACTTTATGCATACCATGTTTCAAACATATCACATAAAAACATATTTTTTGTTCTGCCTACAACTTTTTTTCTACATAGATATTTAGGAATAAGTTAACATTTTTTCATAATTTTTTATGATTATATTGGATGTATTTGAAAGAAGTAAATAACAGATATACATTATATCTGTATATGCAACTTAATTTCATTTACTATGCCCAGTAATCTCATAAGCAATCACCCTATTACAAACAAAATGTCATCAGCAAATTTTTTATTTATGAATAATTCACCTTACTGAATTTTTAAAAAAATTTCCCCCTCCAAAAACATATATAAAATTATATATTATATAGATTATAGAAGACAATTCACATATATCCTAAAAAACGAATAAAGGAAAGCAGATGAAAAAGGGAATTGGTGGTTTTAATACAAAACGTAGAGTCAATAAGGGAATGTGGAGCCTCCTCCAGCACTAATGCAGGTCTGACAATGTTGTTTTATGTCCTCAGTAAGATAACCCAAAGAATGAACCCCATACAAACTGCTAAAAAATAAGTTTAAACGATGTAGTAAAGTTTAATATACTCCAATGTTAAAGTTCATCAACAGTAGACATTACTGTAAATTCAAAATCACAATTCTTTTGAGATTTCAAGGAAAAGTTTAACTCCATCCTTCTACTCCATTAATATTTCATTAATATTAATATCCTCTGACAGCAGCATCTGTGTTTGCCCCAAGTGAAAGCACCATTACTGATCCAGATTATCCTTGTCCTAATGTTTGCAGTTTTCAGCACTATAAATGTGATTCTATTGAATTTAATGGCTATGAACCTTCAAATCAATCTTCTGTAAGTACTCTTGCATATAGTTGCCCTAACTTTAAATTAAGATTTCCTACTACACCACAGCATTCTTCTATAATCTATATTTTAATTTTGAATACACCTTTACCACTCATCATTCATGTTAAATATGAGTACAATTAGGTTTCTTTACAATGAATATTTCATTTGCTGCAATCGATAAAAGACATTTATATTTATTTTATGGATAATTTAACTCAGCAAAGATTTTAGTAATTTGTTTTTGCAAAAACAATAGTGCTAAGCAGAGGGATTCCTGTATTATGCATCCCTACATAGTGATATCAAAATTTAAAACTTTACAAAATATTAATGTAAATTCTGAAATTAAACATTGAATGTGAAAATTCAGAATACTTATTTGATAAAGAGTTAGAAGATGGAAATTCTAAATATAGATTTCACAGTATAGTACATTTACCAGTAGTGGTATATAGCAAATTTTTGTTGGGACAGATAATAATCCAGTCAACAGAAGGAAAATGAATTTTTCTAAATACTGAGAGTTTATGTCAGGGTGAACAAGCTCATCCATCATACTAAATAACGTTTGTACATGTACCACTAGTGGTATGTAGCCAATTTTTAATGGTACATGAAATAATCTTGTCAATAGAAAAAACACAGAGAGGTTTGTACAATAAACACAACTCACAGTGTGAAACTGATGATGGTTCATCAAAAAAAAAAAGCAGTCCAGAACCCCAAGTAGTAGTCATTTATAATCACTGGATTGGTGGTATGGAGCTGAGTGATGCTTATTTAGTTTCCCATTAGACTGTATGCAAAAAAAGTTGAATAAATGTTATCAAAACAAAGAAAATTATACATATCAAGCTATTTCTTGGTGATCGCATGATTTATCTTTTAAATTACTTACAAGAATGTAGGGAAGGAATCAAAATTGTAATTCCAGATGAAATTCACCAAAATACAACATATATGATAAGAATGTTACCAACTATGCATTTGACAATAACAATGGGTTGAAACTTTTCATTCCAATTCATATTAGCAAAAGCATCATATGATCTCTCTTTTCTTTCCATTTTGAAATCTTTGATTTAAATGTAGTTTTATTTGGCAAATAATTATATAAAAAAAGCTTTTCTCACCAAAATTTCAAATGTCACAATCCTTGCAATGAGATACACTATTGGAGAGTTAGAATATTTGGGAAATGCTTCCTTTTATGTATACATAATATTGCAATCAACTGAAGGAGCTTCATCACAAATTTGTTCCAACACTATGTCGTATCTACATTTAAAACGTTTTTAATCATCTGTAGCTTAAAAATCCATTATTCCTATTTTTGTGGCAAACACCAAGGTTGTTTCTTGGCCATGCTTGCTTCAACCAGTTAATGTTGCTATTCCAACTTTATCATAATTTGAATCTTTGTATACATTCTTTTTAATGTACAGAGCTGCAACCTTAAACAATCAAAATTACAATTTTAAGGAATGCAAATGTGGAGCAATTATGAGCACTTATGTGAACTAATAAATTTCAGTACTTGACAAAATATATGTAATATATTGATAATTAATCAATGCATAATGAATACTATTGATTATCCTTTACTAATCAATCCTTAGCAATAACATCAAAAAGTATGCAAGATGTAAATTTCAACCATTGCTTTCACAAACCACAGTGTCCTGTACCACATACTGAGAGTAGCAATTGTTGGTCAAAGACTTTCATAAAATATTCTGGGCAATTGGTATTTCTTGCTATTCCTTCTGTTCTGTAGTGTTAATATATGCAATATTTAGTTTAATTGATTATTAATCCTTTGCGTACCCAATTAATTTTTCCTGAATTCTAAAAAATAAAAAAATAAATACCTCCTCAAGCAGCTGCTTGCCACAGAGGTCTGACAGGAGCCTGTCAGTTTATATGCCACAGTAGGAGATCTGAGAGGATGGCAGGACCTCAGCAGAAAAACGACACACACACATCCATCCATGCCTAATCCGGGACTCGAACCCAGGTCCCTTAGATCAGTAGCCAAGCATGCTAACCACTCGGCCACCTGAAAATGAAACAATATTTCCATAACACAAAGTCTAAACTATAAGTGTGACCTCCATTATCCTGAAGCTTCAAGGCACACGGGTTCTAAGTAATCTGATTTGCAAATTAGCTGTCCAGAGTGAGGAGGGTGGAGGATAGGTTCAAGTTATACACTCATTTAGATAATTTAATTACTCTGTGGATGAATTTAGATGCTACCTTGGCCTAGTGTTTTGTTTGGAAATGGTCAGCTGAAGTCCTATTTGATCATTAGCGCATTAGTGTGAAGCTGAGTGCCCCTAGATAAGCACAGATTAAGAAGTGGGGGCAGATGCACACCTTTAATGGAATTAAAGAACTAAAAAGGAAAATAATTCTTCTCTTTTATTACTATTTCCCTTTGTAAAAATGGAGAAAAAAACTATAAAATTTGCAATAAGAATTTCTTAGAAAATGGGCAAAACTGAAAAACCCAAAATTCAGATAAAATCATAAAATTTCAAGCAGTTGGTAACTCTGGATGATGTTTAGTCATAGCACAAATGCTTTTCCTCAGAGTTGGACTGGCCATAGAGGCTACTGGAGATTTCCCAGTGAGCCATAGTGACCTATCAAATGAAAGGTTTTTCAGTGATATAAATATCCAGATATTGAATCGGGATATAAAATTCCTGACATGTTGGCTGTTAATGTTAAAAATTACCCAGATCTAAATCTTGGCCCAGTCTGACCCTGTGTATTGGTGAAAAAGAAATTATCCCTTATCATGTACTTTACAATATTCCAAAATTAAAAACAAGTCTAAAAACCTGTAAAGGAAAATAGTTTCACACATAATAATGAAACAGGATTTTATGCCTCATAATTTTATGTCTTCATGTTTATTATATTGGTTGTATAGCTTCGATATTGGGTTTTACTTTGGAAACCAAAAAAATGTGTGGCTTATCATATATAAGTGATATACATACCACTTAAGGTATTTTCTCAACTGTTGGTGGTTTATTATAATAAAAACTGATGAATTTTACCTTTTGCTGTACTGTAATTTGCTATGCTGAAATTGCTACACTGTAATTTGCAAAAGTTACACATGCTTCACTTCTGATGTACATAGATTTACAAGGCCTTTTCTTGCTGGGAGTACATAGTATACCTTCTGTGCACAGTAGTTTCTTTGTGGCGTCGATAGTATTCACAGAAATGTAGGTCAAAATAAATATTTTACTCACTGCTTCTAGACCTGTTAACGATTTCATTTTTATCAGCTTGGAATATTGTTTAAAATAACTTACTTCATCTGTGAATTTAACATTTCCTGTTTAAATGGGTGATAAAAAAAATGCTATTTTGAAAACAGGAGTACTCTCAGTGAACCTGCAGCAGTCATAATGAGGAAAGACAAAACGTTACAGTGTCAGTTTTTGTAAGTCAATGTTTTTTTTTAATTACAATATACACAGTCATATCAGAATAATATGACCACCTATCACAGTATATGTATGGTAGGTGGTCATATTATTCTGGTAAGACTTTGTAGTGCTGGTAGAAAAAATTTTTAATTGCTCACTTCCATAGCCATGCATAATAATAATTTATGAAGAAAGAGTGCTTATTTCTTGGATAAGGATGGAACTATTTCTTGTGTCAAAGTATTACATCTGCAAGCTGTTCTTGTTAAAACTCGTGTGGGAATGGCATCTTTTCATTGGCTGTTACCTTCATTGATTTTCACATTTTGCCTTTCCAATTTTTATGTGAAATAAAGTAAAGACATATTTTCTTCTCTGGTAAAAGTTACTTTCATTAATCCAGAATGTTAAAATTTCTCTACAAGTTCAATATGGACGGTGAAGAATAGTATTTTCTCTTTGACATTATAGTGCATTGTTTTGCTGCATATAAATGCTGGCAGAATACACACAAGAATTAAATTATTTAGCACATACAGTACAACAAATTTAAAAGACAATGAAAGAATATGATTAAAATGTGACAGGATCTGTTCTCTCTGGTAGGCAGCCAATGATTTAACATTTGTTTAGACCATTTTCAACTGTGATTTAATTTTCATTAAGCTGCTGTGCAATAAAGAAGCACACTTGCGAATTTTTCTTTTGCCATGTTTATAAAGATGATGAATTTAGATTTAAAGGGTTGGAAAAGTTCTTCTGTATTATTGCAGAAAGGTGATGAATTATTAAGGCCTTTAAGCTTGAAGGCAATTTTTTGAAAGTTATGAATTAATTCAAACAGATGAATTAAAAGCTGAGAGATACATTGTTACAACATTACAAGTTGAGGATATTCCACAACAGATAGTAGTATGGTAAAGGCAATGAATTATAGTAACTAGAAGAATAGCCCGATCATTTCATGAAATAATGGCATTTCATGATATGAGCAATTCTACGATCGGGCTCCGACATGTATACACGTCTCGAGGTCATTCAAATGTACGTACTTTGCGCATGGCAATGAGTCACGAAATGCCAGTAGAGTCAGAAGCTATTCATTAGCAGTCAGTGAACGAATACTGCGTTCTAGTCTAGTTTGCACATAACAATTTTCATCTGGTTTTTTTTGCTTTGCGGCCTGCAATTTAATATAATACTTAATATGGCCCTCGGTGGTTAACGAGTTTGACATGCCTGCCCTAGTGGCTTACTTATTCTGAACATATAATGCTATTACACACTATATAAATAAAAAAAATAAATACCCCCTCAAGCAGCTGCTTGCCACAGAGTCTGACAGGAGCCTATCAGTTTATATGCCAAAGCAGAAGATCTGAGAGGATGGCAGGACCTCAGCAGAAAAACGACATATACATCCATACCTTATCCGGGGATCGAACCCAGAAGAACATACTCATTTAACTCTATAACAATCCTTTACAGGTAAAGGTAAATTAGAGCAATAATAAATCGTATAAATGTATTTACCGTTAATCTTTAGGCTGGTATAATTGCATTAGATGATACAGCTGATGAAAAATTGCTGCTGATGTTATATTGAATGCTACCAATCCTTAAGTTAATCTTCCAGTTTTTTAGCAGGCACTGTACATATCCAGTGAATTCATTGCTAAAGTTGACCTTGTCTATGCATTTCACATATAGGAGCAGCTTCATTGAAGTGGGCACTTGAGCATTTACCTTTCTATAAGCAGTTGATGTTAATTGTAGATGTTATTTCTGCTGTTATCAGTTCCTTTGCCCCATTATTTTAATACTGCTATATAGTTCAGTTCAATTTGCTCATTTTCTTGTGGAAGACACAAACTTATTAATGGAAATTACGATGTTATCTGCTAATACTGGATGACACATACAAGTGAGCACTATCCTCCATACTTGGACAATTCACAATTTTTAAAACTCAATTAAAAGAACTTTTAAAAGTACAGCTAAGGCCGACTTTAAAACATAACTTTTAAAAAGAGAACCAGCCCTTCGGCATATGCAATGCACTTCACCACCTTCATTCATGTGGCATCATCAGGCGTGTGATGGTAACTGTGGGTGCTGTCAGTTAAATAGTCGTCTCTCATCCCACAAGCAGCTGATGCCACCTAATGGTTATGCGTGTATACTCTCGATCGCTGATGCAACAGGAGATTCCACGCAGAAGGGAGGGGTGGAATCTCTGTGTTACATATATTATCAAGATGCTCATGAATCATCAAAGTTTCTGCATATTGCAGCTTGAACTTTGTTCTGGGGGCCATTAAAGGTTTGAAATTAATTTTATCAATTTGCATATCATTTTCTATTACTGTTTGAGCTAATGTTGTAGCTGGGTTGCAAATAATAATATCCTTATAGTGTTCTTGCATACGTATCCCATATTGGCAAAATGTTTTACCTGTGTATTTCTCCTTACCCGCCAATATTTTATGGGGGTCGGGAAGAGTTATTTTGTAAATTCCTCCCAAGGGGGGTTTTTGGTCCCTATCATTCAACACAAAGTTTTTTTTATGAAATGAGTGATTGTAGTAGGTAAAGTTATATATTTTGTTAGTGTATTCTCCATGGTTTTCATTATATTCTTTACGTATGGGAAGCTAATAGCATATTATTTTTTATTTTGTGTTTGGTGTAGTTGAGTTTCCTTACTTACTATGAATTTAGCAGTTTTTTCCCATTTTTGTAACAATTGTAAGTATAATTGTAACAATTTTTAATAATAACTGAAGCAGGTTATAACTTAAAATTGTTACAAAAATGGGAAAAAAAACTGCTAAATACATAGTAAGTAAGGAAACACAACTACACCAAACACAAAATAAAAAATAATATGCTACCAGCTTCCCATACATAAAGAATATAACAAAAACCATGGAGAATACAATAACAAAATATAATATAACTTTACCTACTACAATCACTCATTTCATAAAAAAAACTTTGTGTTGAATGATAGGGACCAAAAACCCTCCTTGGGAGGAATTTACAAAATAACTCTTCCCGACCCCCATAAAATATTGGCGGGTAAGGAGAAATACACAGGTAAAACATTTTGCCAATATGGGATGCGTATGCAAGAACACTATAAGGATATTATTATTTGCAACCCAGCTACAACATTAGCTGAAACGGTAATAGAAAATGATATGCAAATTGATAAAATTAATTTCAAACCTTTAATGGCCCCCAGAACAAAGTTCAAGCTGCAATATGCAGAAACTTTGATGATTCACGAGCATCTTGATAATATATGTAACACAGAGATTCCACCCCTCCCTTCTGCGTGGAATCTCCTGTTGCATCAGTGATCGAGAGTATACACGCATAACCATTAGGTGGCATCAGCTGGGATGAGAGACGACTATTTAACTGACAGCACCCACAGTTACCATCACACGCCTGATGATGCCACATGAATGAAGGTGGTGAAGTGCATTGCATATGCCGAAGGGCTGGTTCTCTTTTTAAAAGTTATGTTTTAAAGTCGGCCTTAGCTGTACTTTTAAAAGTTCTTTTAATTGAGTTTTAAAAATTGTGAATTGTCCAAGTATGGAGGATAGTGCTCACTTGTATGTGTCATCCAGTATTAGCAGATAACATCGTAATTTCCATTAATAAGTTTGTGTCTTCCACAAGAAAATGAGCAAATTGAACTGAACTATATAGCAGTATTAAAATAATGGGGCAAAAGAACTAACAGCAGATATAACGTCTACAATTAACATCAACTGCTTATAGAAAGGTAAATGCTCAAGTGCCCACTTCAATGAAGCTGCTCCTATATGTGAAATGCATAGACAAGGTCAACTTTAGCAACGAATTCACTGGATATGTACAGTGCTTGCTAAGAAACTGGAAGATTAACTTAAGGATTGGTAGCATTCAATATAACATCAACAGCAATTTTTCATCAGCTGTATCATCTAATGCAATTGTACCAGCCTCAAGATTAACGGTAAATACATTTATACGACTTACAATTGCTCTAATTTACCTCTACCTGTAAAGGATTGTTATAGAGTTAAATGAGTATACTATAGTGTATAATAGCATTATGTGTTCAGAATAAGTAAGCCACTAGGGCAACTTTTCTGTTAAGCCTTTATAATGTTAAGCACTTCTCTTAATTTGGAAGTTATTTAATATCTGATTTTTTAATATACAACAGCACTATCATGTAAATATTAAATTTTACACAATTAGCTGTGTTTACCATTATTCTAGTAGTAACAAATTGATTTTGAGTCAGATGGAATATAAACTCATGATTTTAGATAACATGTTACCTACTGCACTACTTTTATCTATTGAGCTATTAGCTACTATTTACTGTATGCTAACATTGGATAGGAAGAATTCTTTGGAAGTCTGAGACTAGCTGTTACATATCGTTAACCATAATCTGTGCCTTTATATATTTTCTACCCAAAATCATTGAACTTGAACTGAAATTATTATTGTAACATATATGCATATTGCCTAGAGTGAACAGTTCTCTTCACCAAATTAATTTATACTAAAATCAGGAACACACACACTTTATTCTTTTACTTCTGCCACTTTGTGAATGCATATCAGATAATTTAATAATATTTCAAAGCCATCATCTTTGATGACCTGCACTAGGAATATGATTTTATATAATGATAAAGACTTTTAGGTAAATAAATATATGAAAATTTAATATATTTACATTTTCCGAGTAGTTCTCTGAATTATTTCTACTTAAATTAACAATCTGTTTCCAGAAATCTTTATGTACATTAGAACACAATTGCACACAGGTTATTGGTGAAGAATGAGGGCTATCTAAATAAGGAAGATAGAATGGCAGCCAAGCATCTGACTCCAAATCAATTGCTAACAACTCCTCTTCTACAAGCACAATCAAAGAATGTGGATTGTCAAAATCTGAAAGTATAATTAATGTTTTCTTAAGTAAAAGTAAAAAAAAAACTACAGTATTTTAGAACACCTATACAACCTATATAACTTCGAATTGATCTATATAACACTTTGAACACCTACATAAAATTATGTTAAATAAAACAATTGATTTATCATTTACAAAACAGAAACAGCAAACTCTATTTTAAAATTTAAATATTGTACTAAGTAATTTTTAAATTTTATTTCTCAAATGTAATATATTGTGGGCTACATATTACTTGGCACTTAACTATTCTAAAATACAGAATAAGTAAATGGCAATTTTTTAACTTTATAAGGAAATATAAATGAACACAGATAATTTAGGTCAAATTAACTTTTTAAAACAAAAATAGTATTTTTATATAATATATATATTTTTAAAATTTTTACATTTTATTATCTAAATTACCTTTCAGAATTAGATTCAATAGTTTGAAATTAATTAGTAGAATGCAAATACAGTGACTGAGAAGTTAGTTTTTGGCAGATAATGTTTTTTCCCTCTGATTCATTCAGAGGATTTGAATCTTAGATAAAGTATGAATGTTACCTTTCTACTATGATTTTAACATAATAGTCAAATGTCTGGGATTTTACCGACCAAGAAAAACATTACTTCAAAAAAAAATACTGAAATTTTTACTGCTCACAAATTTGATTTTCCAACTAAGACTATTCTCATAAATATTACTTTCCATAACCTAGTATTCTTGGGAGATAGGGCAAGGAAATTTACAGAATTAAAACTACTTTTTATTCACAGTTAGTTATTCACACTTTTCAAGTTTGCAAACCCCTCTCTCAAACGTTTTGAGTCCATGGAGTTCCTAACAACACACTGTGCACTCAAGGATCCTATCTCTCTCTCTCTCTCTGCCAAAAGGAAAGTTTTGGGTTGTGAAGAGAGTCAAAAGGATAGAGTGAAAACAAAAAAGGGGGAGAATGAATAATCGAATAATTTTTTTGTTTCTTCTTTTGATATGAATTTTTAAAAATTTTCTTGGTTTTTTTTTTTGAGATTTATACTGGGACACACCAAATTATGCTACAAATTATTTCTCATTTTGGGGGGGGGGGATTTGTTCAGTTTAAGACAATATGTTTAGTGCTAATGCTTTTCTAGTTAGTTATTGTGCTCTATTATTTTCCTGTCTTACTTTTGCTTTCCTTCCTTAATTCTATTGTTTCAAATTATTTGTGTGGGTCCCTTTTGTTCTTTTAAACCAAGTTTTAAGTGTTTTATACCTGACTTTGCTTCATTTTAATACTAGTTGTGCAGGGAGACATCTGCTTTTCCGTTAATTTCTTCAATTTTGTTTTCAAAGCATTTGAAGAATTCTCTTGATTATAATTATTTCTCATTTTCATCTTAATTTATTCCACATTTTTATTTTTTTTATACTTTAATTATTTTTTGTTCTGCTGTGAATACTCGTTCCCTTTCATTTGGGCTGGTCGGTAAAATAACAAAGCCAAACTGTCTCTAAAGATCCATGCATTTCTGACCTTGTTATTATATTAGCTGTCTGATAAGCTCACATTCTTATGAGGTCATGTAATGGAGTGTAGCTATATGGGGACAAGTTTCTCTGGGTCAGGTGTTCATTTGCAAGCTGGCAAGGTCAAATCACCCTATCCAGTTCCATGTATTTCCTGACCTTACAAACAATAGTTGCTGGCTGCTAATCTTTTCATTGTCTAGCATTTCCTGTCACATATTTTAGCTTCACATGGTGCCTTTGTGGGTTGTATTCAAATGAAATGTTATTGAGAGTTCTGTTTCTATGAATTGTCTGATGCTGTTACTGAAGTCCCTTTGCCCTCACCCTAACATATTAAAATTATCTGCATAGCAACTTAAACAGATTCAAATAAATTAATTTAAAATGTTTCAATGCTTGTACCATGTTTACAAAATGTTTAACACCTTTTATATTGCTTTTTTTTTTTACCAAAATCATTTAATGACAAATTTTTTCTAACTTATAATAATAAATACCCCTTCAAGCAATTGCTTGCCACAGTGGTCTGATAGGAGCCTGTCAATTTAAAATGCCATTGAAAAGGTCTGTGAGGAAAGCGATACCTCAGCAGAAAGGCAGCACAAATGGTCATGCCTTACCCGGGGCTCGAACTCAGGTCCCTTTGATCAGTAGCCAAGCATGCTAACCACCCAGCCACAGGACAACTAACTTATAATAGGAAGACAAAAATAATCTCAATGACCCCCCCCCCCCCCCCTCCCTGACCAGGCCTCACAGACTCCTAGGGTGGGTCCAGGACCACACTTTGATAACCACTGGTGTAGTGCATATTTTATAATGAATGCTTTTAGTAACAAGAGAAAATAATATAGTTTCACAGTATAGAAATGTTGTTAACCCTTTCCTGGCCTATAATGCAATTGGCATCATTGCTTTCCAACATTTCTGTAGACATTCTATCAGGGGAAAAAAATCCATGTTTGTAATGACTAAATGGTGTCAAACATGCTCTTTTATTTCCTGTTCAATTCCTGTGCCAACCATGGTCAAAGGCACATATGCAATTGTTTTTATCTGTCATGTCACCAATTTTTCAATTATCTATGGTAAGCACATTTTGAATAATTATTTTTTTCTTGTATTTTAATATATATTGAATGAGAAAAATGCAGATGAGTAATTAATGATTTCAAGATATGGTTTATTTCATATTTTTGCTTGAAATTTTTAGCACGGCTTCATAAGCATCTTTGTGATGTATGATTATGTATAACATCATTCACCACCTTAGGTTGCATAGGCTAAAATTGTTATGTTTATTGAAAAGACTATTTTAATTACACTTTCTTTTGTGTGTATATAAAATAGGCAATTATAATTATTTTTAAAGTACATAATGTAGTAGTAAGTACATAACATAATGTAGTGTAAAGTACATAATGTAGTAAAGTGTATAAAGTAGTAATGGTTTACAGTGTAAACCATTTTATTTTTTCGTATACATTTCCAATGTTATTCCATTATAATTTTTTTAGCACAGCCATGTCTAAAAAAAAAGGATTAAGAATTTTTTAATATTACATGAAAACAAATAATCTTGACAACAAAGTTTTCAGCAGAAAGAAAGAGTTCAGTATGTTATTGAACCTGATGGTGAGTTTTCTGATTCTGAGGATGAACACTGAGATTCTCCATAAACATCTAATCTGAAAATTCAAATGGATGATCTCCAACATTGCAACAATGCTTCACAATTCAATTATGAGGTAATCCAAAGAAACTCATCACCTCAACCATCCACCTCAACCCAATCTATAAAACTGGGAGATCATCATTGAAAAAAAAGAGTTGGATGTTTCATGGAAATGTACACATCCATCTCTGCCACTTGAGATTACTACTCTAAATAATGATGTTAATATGACTAAATGGTTTAAAAATACAAATGTTTGTATCTCCTCATCTTATATAGAAACAAATCCAACAGACTTGCAAATGCTGGGATTTCAAAACCCAGACTCATCTCAATAGGTAAGAACTCTGTTTCTCTGAATGAGTACATGGGAGGTATTTATTTATGTGGCATGCACCTTGAACTCTATAAAATTGGTAATCATGGGAAAAGATGGTACATAAGATAAGTAAACTATTTCTTCAACTTCACTACGATAAATGCTTGGCTTCTATGTCACTGATATTTGAACTACCACAATACAATAAAAGCCTTAAATTTGGAAAGTAACATTGCTATTTATCTCCTCAATAAAGTAATGAGAAAGCAACAGCAGAAAGCAAGAAATGGAAATGAAGGAAACATAAATACCAAAATCATTAGAAAGTCTAAGAATCAACAAAAACCATTTGCCAGATGCAGTAATAGACAAACAAAGATGCAGGCAGTATAGTACAGATGCTAGGATAAGATGTACGAAATATCCATTTGAATTATGCTTGGTTCCAGAAAGAAATTGCTTCCAGAATTCACATGTATAAGATTCTATTCACTAGACATACAGTATGACTTTATAAGGCTAATGATGCCATATGACGTAATATTTTATTATCACTATATTTCCACTATAATTTGATTTAGCTAAAAAAATATTACCCAATGCTTTCTTAATTTGGCAAGGAAAGGGTTAAGGTAAAGCTAACTAAAGATGAATTTTTAATGAAAGCTTTAAAACAAAATTTCCACTTATGAAATTTTGATCATAAAATGAGTGTAAAGTGTTTGACTATTTTCTGCAGAATATGGAGTGAGATGCAATAGCAGTGAAAATAGTAAAAAGGCACAAGCATGCAATATCAAGGAAGAGCAAGACTAAATAATTCTTTTTTGAGTGCACAGACTTGGGGTTTTGAGATTGTAAAGATCTGGGTTAGATTGTTTTACCTCTGAGTAGTACTAAATTAAGGTGCAGTGGCCTTAGGTCTCAATTACTATTTGAGTACCCTCATATTCTACAAATCATGAAATTCATTCTATTTGGGCTGTCTGTAGGGCTTTGTATGGCCAGTGCTTAGATGACCCATGAGTTACTGAAAGTTGATATGTGTCATTACATTTGTGGCTAGGGTTGAGTTGTTTTATTTGAGCAGCACTTTTTTACATACAATGGGCTAAATGGCAAGGTCACAAGGACTCTTAAGGGTCAGAATAGGTTGAGGGAATGAATCCACTGGACAGATGTTAGGAGACAAATGGTAGCCTCCCATCAAGGGCATCCAGTGTATTCTTTAACATGCACAGGTATGGCTCTCCAGTACACAGGTCCATGGCTTAACATCCCATCCAGCAGATGGCAACCTTTCCAGGCCCATCGGTATCCTCTACTGACCAAGGGCAGGAAGTTTTGTCAAGATAAATCTCAATGCTGGCCCAGACAGGACTCGAATCTAGGAACTGCAGATTATGAGCCTGGTCCACTCATGGAGGTTGGAAGACAGGGTGGTGCCCTATCACTTGGAAACTGTAACCGAGTGTCACCATATTACTCCTACTCATAAGCATGTTATCACTGTGCTAACGAACAGAATGCATTTCAAAATGGGTACTGCATAGTAAATGAATTGTAAATTGGACACTTTTTTTGTTATTTCAACTATTTATGACCATAGTGTAGTTAGGGCCTGCAGAAGGGATTGGGAAGAATATATTGTGAAAACTTGCAGAAGGGGGGTTGGAAAATTTTCCAGTGTTTTAAATGTAAACTGATTAAACAAAGATTTATTATAAATTCAAAGAAAGAAATAATAAATCAAGAAACAGGGTTGTTTTAGGTTGGGTTGTTTTACTTCTAAGCGGCACTTTTTTGCACACCATGGGCTAAATGGCCAGGTCACATGGACCCCGAAGGCTCAGAGAAGGTTGGGGGAGGGGACCCACTGGAACAGCTGTTGAGAGAGAGATGGTAACCTCCCATCAAGGCCATCCAGCGTGTTCTTTAACGTGCACATGGTATGGCTCTCCCGCACAAGGGGCCATGGCTTAACGTCCCATCCGACAGACGGCGGCCTTTCCAAGCCCATCAGTGTCCTCTACTGACCGTGGGCAGGGCGGGGAATTTTGCGGAGATAAATCTCAACGCTGACCCAGCTGGGACTCGAACCTGGGAACAACAGATTACGAGCCTGGCGCGCTACTGACTGAGCCACCCCCGCCCAAGAAACAGGAGAGAACGTAATACCCACATTATTCATTTCCTATGCCTTTGATGTACCTTATTGAAACGCTACAGAATTTTCCTGTTATATTATGCGGGGGGGGGGGGGGGGGGGATAGATACCATATAACATATTCTATATCAGGCACCATACGTTTTTTGATTTGGTGTATTTGCTACAAACTTTAAATTAGTTTTATATAGCTTATATAAAAGATAAAGTGCCATTTGACATATTCCAAGAATTTGCATCTGAACTTTTCCCTGGGAAGAAAATTCTTCCCAAAGTTCTACTGAATCAGGACTGGATCTAGAAAAGAATCCAAGTACAGTAGATGGGAAAAAAATAAATAAAACTCAAGCGACCTGATATTCCAATGCAATATAACATTTTCCCCTCCGTTTTACAGGTCTTTAAAATAATGAAGCATAAGTTTACTATTCAACAGCATGAAATATAAATATGTTTAATAATTTTTTGTCCCTATTACCCTTACTAGCATTCTGAAAGAGGGTGGGGAATCCCTAGATCCGGCCCTGCATTGGTTATAGTTCTATGTATAATCAATCCCTATTTTACGAAAAAGATGCTGCATAGCTTTCATTTGATATGCAATTTGTTGACTAACCTTAAGTAGAGTTAAAAAACTGTTTAAAAAAATGAATGAAAATCTGAAGCCAAAAAAGTAGTTTTTTGATAAAAAAAAAAAACATATTGACCTTTAAAAAAAAACGATTTTATTTAGCAATAATTATCGAAATAGTCTTCTAATTTATTCAAAGGGTTTTAATCACTATTACTACAAAAGGAATATATAAAAACCTTTAAATGCTGAATAAGAATATTTTTTGTACATGAAACAATTGCAATTTTATTGAGCAGTATTCATATAAAACATTTGGATATATTGCAATTGATGTGCAGCAGGAAGCTTTCTGAGTAGGAACAACATGGCTACCGCCATTCTCCGCAGCTACACTAGCGACCTATGCTAAGAGATAGTAAGGGCACCTCACCTTCTTCCTACCTCCATGGGCCCACTACTGACTGAGCCACCCTGGCCCCACACTTGTGGCCTGAAGATGTATGAGCAGATATCTTTTATGGATTAAAATTTCATGGTTTTTATGAATGGAACTGTTAAATTAGCAATTATCTTCAGTTTGTACACATTATTCTCAGTTAAATCAAATATCATGGCTTTTGTGAACTAATTTTTATGTAATGATTGATTTTCCTTACACTCACAACTTGATTTTTTGCATTAAAATTCAAAGCTAATTTCCAATTTTTCAATACTACAATATGATTAAAAAAATGCATATTTTAAATAATACTTTATTAAAGTAGAGAAATAATGGAAAATAATGGAAAGTATTCTTTAAAAGCAATTAATAGAAAGAGAATTTCTTTAAGCATAAACCAAAAAAGCTATACTTCTCAATTTTCAAAGAACAAATAAAGCTTAAACAACTTTTACATACATTGCATTTTGCTAATACTGGGTATAGGGGGAAAATTTATCTTGAGCCGGGTGGAATCCAAACCCATGACCTCCTCAAAACATGGGTTTGGATCCTACCCTGCTCAAGACAATTTTTCCCCTATATCCAGTATTAGCAGAAAGCAGTAAAGAGAGTGACTTGAATATAAACCAATGGATTATTGTGAATACAAAAGAATATAACTTTACATACTTTTTCATAACACTTCTTTAACTTATACCAAATACAGAATGAACTTATAAAATCAGTATCAAAATTTTACTTTTGTTATGGGCTTTATTGAAGAGTGAATAAATTATTACTATATCAAGATCACTGAGGAAAGTGCTAATTTGACAAAAGGAATTTGATTGAAGAATTTGATGTATTTGAAGTTTTGTATATGAGGAATTAAAAATAATTAATGGGAAAAAGAATCTCTTGTTAAAAAGTAAAAAATGATTTCCTTGACTGGAATATTTCAGATAAAAAGGATTCTCTGTGTAACCAAGTAAGTAAATCTTTTCTAGCACTGTCTGGAGGTAATGCATCTATTGAAAAGAATATTTTGTGTTGCCAAATCTGTTTGAACAAATAAACAGAGCAGACTAGAAATTGTCACTGTAAAATTTATACTTGTTTTGAAAAATCCTTTCAATAATCATACTTATCCTTGGCAAATTCTTTATTAGGAATAAACATTATTGTCAAAAGTTCGTTTGACCCAAAAAAAATTATGCACTTGATTGCTATGATCTTCTAGTCAGTTTTGTTTAATACAGTAAATTTAACTTACTGTATTAAACAAAAAATACTTTAAAATTACTTTAAAATTTTTTCTATCGTATTGTTTAATTTTATTATTAGTATGATTGGCATTAAAATACTATCATTAATTTTTTAGCAAAAATATGATTTGTGATTATAATTTTTTATAAATAAAAAATAAAAATAAATAAATACCCCCTCAAGCAGCTGCTTGTCACAGAGATCTGACAGGAGCCTGTCAGTTTATATGCCAGAGTAGAAGGTGTGAGAGGATGGCAGGACCTCAGCAGAAAAACGACACAAACATCCATGCCTTAATGGCTATTAAAATGGGTCATGGTTAACAAAATAATGGGAACTACTGGCTTAACTATGGCAACAGAGAGGGAAAAATGTTTGAAATTTATGATGCTCTATAACATTAGCCTGTGAAATTATGCATTACTCATAAATAGTTCCAACTACTGCTCACTGTAGCCAAATCTATAAGTTCTCATATTTTCTCAGGAAATGATATTTTACTCCATTTCTATTATATTGGTAACATATTAAACATAAATGTGCAATATATATTTTTTTATTTCTTTTTAACCAATGGGTGGGTTGTTTTACCTCTGAGCAGCAATTTTTTGCACACAATGGGCTAAATGGACAGGTCACAAGGACAATGAGGGCTCAGAGAAAGTTGGGGGGAAGTTTGAGGGAGAGGTCCACTAGACAGCTGTTAGGAGACAGATTGCAGCCTCCCATCAAGGCCATCCAGTTTATTCTTTAACATGCACAGGGTACGACTCTCCCACACATGAGGCTATGGCTCAACATGCCATCCAACAGACAGAGACCTTTACAAGCTCTTCAGTGTCCCCTACTGACCAAAGGCAGGGTGGGGAGATTTGCAGAGATCAATCTCAATGCTGGCCCAGCTGGAACTCGGAACTGCAGTTAAGAGCCTGGCACGCTATTGACTGAGCCACCCCGCCCCCTTTTAATCAATGGTATTATAATATCCAGATGGCATGATTTCAAAGTTCCAACTACAGAAAACTGAAACCAAGACATTCAATGAAATGTTTTAATATCTGGATTTGAAAATATGGTCAATATATCCTCCTCACAGGCTATCTGATTGGTGAATTATAGGGTCTATGTCAAATGTTAGTGCCAAATAACTGTGAGAGACATATATACAGTAATTTAAACTTAAAATCTGGCACTTATTGCTGATGCAAACCTTTATATAATTGGTAGATATAAATTAAGCTGTAGCAAATGAAATGAAAGCTCAATGTCATGCTTTTAAGCCACAGAACTAAATTTTCTCATCCTACCAATCAATTTTAATTGTCAAAAGTCTTCAGTGATATAATTATGTTTTATTAGCTTTAAAAAAAATGCAACATAATTGATTAAAATACATGAGTTTTTTAGTTTCAAATACCTGATTCATCAAACACATCAGAGACAGTGAAGAAATCTATCACATTTGAAGTTAAATCTAGAACCTGATGTTTATCACCACACATTATCGTAACTGTATGCTTTTCACCATGACTGGCACGGGGCATACCACCAGAAAATATAATGTAGTCATCCCTAGATACAACAAATTAAATTTAATGGAAGTGAAATAAAAAAATTAATTTGATGTTATTTAATAAGAAATCTAACTGACATTAGAAAAACATATACATTATTGCCATACATTTTTTAATGCATCATAAACACTAGCATTTACACTTTTCTGTTTAAATTAATTACAACAAAAAACTGGGTTTTATAAAACCCTTGTAGTTTCACTTCATAATCTCAACTCTTTGATGAAAATTTGTAATAATTTGCCACAAATTTTTCCATTACACATAAAAACATATTTTAGAGAACTTGCAATTCAATAATGGTTATTAAAATATGGCTTAAAACTTAATTCATATTAATCACCAGAAGTCTGTCATCCATTTTAATTATGAATATACACAAACATTGCATTGGGAATTATTTGGCTGAACCTTCAAAACAGGTTAAAAACTCCATATTGATGTGGCAATACACTACTCAACACACTTTATTTCTAAAGTTACAATAATTCAATTGGGGCTTTCTCCTTAAGTAATGTATGCATTATTCCTATTACCATTCAAATAAATTATTAAAGATTTTATTCAAAATTTTATATATTAGTTTCAAACAAAATTCATTCAATATTTACAGAGTTATGATAGATGGAATATTAAAACATGGTATTACCCTCTGTAGAAAATATTCCTTAAAACTGACAAATACTGAATCATTACAAAAATTAAGGAAACAAATAAAACATTTCAGTAAATGCTTGAAATAATTAGTTGAAAAAAACTGGTTGTCCTGAATGGGATTCGAACCCACGTCTTCCAGAAGCATGCCAGGTGTCATAACTGCTAGACCACCAGAAGCTAACCATTTCTTCAACCACATGATTGGCTTATAAAACAGTTATTATTTATGTTTCAGTTAACTTCTGAGGCAAATTCCTATGCTTGTGTTGTTGTTGTCTAATGTTCCAGTTCCATAATGCTTTAAATACTAAATAGTCATTGTTAAAAATAAAAGAGAGTTGACTGAAATCTTTAAATTTATTGCCAGTGACAGTTGTCCTTATATATATTATTAATAAAGTTTTGAGATTTGAATGTAGTTTTCTTACTGGTATAATATATTCTTTATTTCCTAATTATTCTGGACAATGTCTAATAAGATTTGAGAAAAACAGTATCAGTTTCTCAAAGTTTGCTGATAAAAGCAGACATCCATTTAAAATCTTTTAACCAATTCTATGTTTGGGCTATTGCATTAAAAATTAAATGCATTAAATCACATTTATCCAATTATATTAATTTTCCAATAAATTATTAAATAATATAAATAAATGCACAGAGAAAGCATGGTAACAATGGAAGGATGAGATAAAAATTACTACAAGATTACATCTTGAACAAACAGTTATGATCAAAGAGAGGTATTAATTTATATTTCTACTTCAATATTCCATATTGATGATCTGAAGATCTTCAATATGTAGCAGACTTAAGATTATAAGCAATAACAAGTATTAAATTAACTTAGTAAATATGCTTATTGATTCTGTTTTTGTACATAATTGGACTCCTATAAGTTTTCTCTTTAAGATAAAAAGTTTTTGCAAAAAGACTGTAGCTAAAGTTTCCAAAACAAGACATGCAAAAAAAAAATAGCTTGTCCATATCTAAAGACAGCAGGGAGTGTATGATTCCCACAAAAATATGTAAAATAAAATGTCATCACTTCATAAAGAATTTCGATTCTAAACCAAAATAAATTAATAAACAAGCATGTATGCTAAATACACAGATATATTTTTGTAGAGGGGAAACTAGCTATTGCACTTCTTCTAATTCAAAAAATTGTATGTGATACTTGATTTCACAATCTTTAGAAGAAACACTGTGCCTTTGACCAAAGTATAAAATTAATAAAAATATTTCAAGTTGCATTGAATGCAAAGTTGTCATGATTCAATTAGGAAGAACATAAAATCTCATTAGAATGAAATAAAACAAGCAAGAATGCTTTAAAGAACAATTTTTGCCCATTTTCATCCTTTGCATATTTGATTTCTATTTATTAAATAAGAATCCTACATCAGGAGAGGGTTTGCCACAGGCACTGGAGCAGCTGGTTTCTGATATAAATTTCAGGTCTAGTCAGTCAAAAACTAACTGTTTGTGATGGTCCACCCATTCACTTTTACTTTTCCTTAACCAGTTTTACTTTATTTACATTACATTTATCATTTTAGGGATTATTATATTTTTTGGACATCACAATTCTCGTTTCCGAGATGTAGAAGTTGCATATGCACAACTCCGACATTTTGATTGTCAGCCATTAATGCACGCATGTAGGACATGACCCCTCTTGCATCATAGCTAGCGTGATTGTCAGATTATTCAAATGTTTTCCCGGCGTGCAACAGCCACATGCCGGATTTGTACGCAGCATGTATACTAAGTGACATTAGGTCACAGAGTCAGTTAGTGGTCAGTTACGAGGTAGAAGTGTAGCATAATTAGTGGAGAGAATGAAAATTGTCAGTGAAGATGTAGTATTGTAGTGGAGATCCAGTGGAGAGAGATGTAATACTGTAGTGGAGAGAGATGTATTAGAGATTTAGATAGATGCGAGTTGCTAGTATTCCAACTTTTGTATTAATCAATGAGTTCGGTGAGTTTTTGAATTTTTTGGAAATAAACTGTTTTAGAAACTTTTGAATTTTTGCTATTTTTCTCTTGAGCAACGTTAATTAATTTTTGATTAAATTTAAACTTTAATTAAACTTGAAATCCTTTTTGAATTCTTACTCGATAAATAACACGAGAAATACCTAACGAAACCTATTTCAACTTTATTTGGCAAGTTATTATTGCTTGGTGTGCAACAAAGCTATCTGGAATTTTGAATAAATTTGGATCAGACAAAAGGTACAACTTGAAAAATTAATAATCTTTGGAGCATTACATACTTCTCAATTCTACCTATGGTTCTGCAAAACGAAAATGTGTAAGCAGTAACTTGAATGACCGATATTAAAATCGTGTTAGTTTGCACCTGTGTTTTTACTAAAGGTTTTGATGAGAGAAAACAAACTTTATGATTGTCTTTGTGATGTGATTTTTTTTAATTCTCCCAAAGAAAAATTATTCAGAAATTTCAGTGCCAAAGTTGATGGCAATTAAACTTTTTCACAGAAGTTAGTGACCCTTTGCAACTGGAAATTGCAATGTCAATGGTCAATAACTTCTGTGGATAAGTAAAATGATTTATGACTAAATAATACTTATCCAAGAATATATATGCAAATATTTAGATTTTAACTAGATGGATCCATTAGAAAATCAACAATGATTAATATAAATAAGTATTTCTCTTAAGAATACCAAACTGTATATAAAATGGGTTCTGAATGTCATCTTGTTAATATATTACAGCTGATTTTCTGTTTTTAACACAGTCAGATTTTTCTTTTCATCGGTTTCTCCAAACTTCTTTAGAGTAATAGGAATAAATATAATAAAAATTTCAAAAAAAAAAAATGTCTGCATCAATAAATTTACTTGAATAAAATAATAATAAACATACCCTCCTTTAACTGATTTCCAATTTATTTTGCTTATAGCTTTACAAGAAAAAGGACCTGCAAAACAAAATACACAGCTGTTAATATTTAATGTAGCACAATTTATCTGTTATGTTAGTTATATTTATGTCATTAACCTCTTTCTGTTATGTCATTAACCCTTTTAGTACAGAGTTAAAAGAATGCATAAAGTCTGCAAGAGAAGTCAGTGATATATTGAGTAAATACCATTTTTTTCAATGACAAGCATCAGATAGCAATCTTTCCCCTTCATGAAAGTCACAGAGAACAGTGCTTCCATGCACTTGAATCATAAATTAATGAAACTGTACCTGTATGGCTATAGAATAATAAAAGTCATTGTACATGTACTGCTATCATCATCATCATCATCTTCAAGCAGCCATGGGCTACATAGGTCCAATCAGACCGTGCAATTTAGTTCTCCAAGCAAGTCTGTTTTGAGCTACATCTGCTGCATCTGGCCACTGCACACCAATTCTAATGAGTTTGTTTCAAGGTCCTGTTTGACATTGTTTGCCCACCACATCCTAGGTGCAGTGGGCAGACAATCCCTCTTTCTGAAGCCTTTAGGCACACTGTTCATAACCCAATTCGCCAATCTATAATTATCCATATGGGCAACATGGCCAAATCAACGGAGTTTCTGCACAATATGCTGCTTAAAGGAGGTTGCCAACTCCTTTGCCTAACCTCATCATTAGTTACAAAGTTGAACCACCTAATGCCCAAGATACTGCGTAAGCATCTGGAATCAAAAGCATCTAGTTTCCTGTTATCTTGTTTACAAAGTGTCCAAGTTTCACTACCATAACTAACCCTAGAAAGAACCAAACATTATACAGTCTAATTTTAGCCTTTAGGTGTATATGCCTATTTCTCCACACTCTCCATAGATTCTTAAAAGTCCCGGCAGCAATCCCTATCTGTCTGTTAATATCGTGCCACCATCACCAGCATCTGTTACATAGCTCCCAAGATAATTGAACTGTGACACCAGTTCAAGATTGCAACCATTCAGATTAACTGAATCACAGCCTGCCTGACTAATTTTGCCTGACCAACCTACTACAGCAATGAAAATACTGAGAATGCATTTTCCACAAATTTCTCTGAATGCATTCAAAGTATTAAAAGACTATTTTTTTTATAATTAATAAGTGAAAGAATTTATAAGATTGAGTTGAAAGAATTTATAAATTTGAGAAATAACATCAGAAAAACAAAAGTTATAATATTTGAATAAATGGAAGCTAGAACAGCTTGCAATAACTGTGAATTCTGTTTTAGGTGAGTTATATAGCTAAAATTAATGTGGAATCATTAATAGTGATCAGTTGTCATAAGACTTCACACTTGAAAACAGTCAATGCTATAAGAGAAATTATAATGAATAGTTAAAACTTTAATGGACCAATGTTTCTATAATTTTGCCAAATTAGCTAGAAGCTGATGGTAAAAAATTACCCTTAAAATGTATAAACTCTCAGTAGTGAAGCCATGTTAAAGTATAGTGGGCCAAGCTCATAAGCTGCAGTTCTCAGGGCCAAGGCTGAGATTTATTTCTTCAAAACCTTCACCCTGCCTTCAGTTAGCAGGACATCAATGGGATGGGACATAAAACAATGATTCATGTACAGGAGAGTCATACCTTGTGCACATTAAAGAACCTGCTAGATAGCCTTGACAGGTTACCATTTGTCTCTTAACCCTTTGAAGCACGAATTTCGATTTTATTTCCGATTTTAATGACATTTGGTATGGGCCGTCTTTATGTGTAGAAAAATGATGGAGTATACTTCCTTTTTGCAAAAAAAAATTTATTTTAACTTTTGTACTAATACCCATGTAGGAAGTGTGGTTTCGCTGTAAAACCAGTCTGTGTATAGAAATAACAATTTAAGTAAGTGGTTTCTGCGTGGAACCACTATGCTTCAAAGGGTTAACAGCTATCCAGTGGGTCCCCTCCCCCCAACTTTCTCTGAGCTCATGGGGTACCTGTGACCAGGCTTTGGATTGGGCTGTTTTACCTCTCAGTCACTTTTTTGCACACGATGAGCTAAATGGTCAAGTTTCAAGGACCCGAAAGACTCAGAGGAGGTTGGGGGGAAAGGACTCACTGGACAACTGATAGGATACAGATAGTAGCCTCCCATTAAGGCCATCCAGTGTGTTCTTTAACATGCAGAGGGTATGGCTCTCACACACACAGGACCACAGCTTTACATGCCATCCAACAGATGGCAGCTTTTTCAAGCCCACTGGTGTCCCTTACTGACCAATTGGGAGTTTTTGTGGAGATAAATCTCAATTCTGGCACAGCTGCAACTCAAACCTGAGAATTACAGATTATGCGCCTGGAACACTACTGGAGGAACCCCTCCTGCCCTTCCTTGTGGCCTGGCCATTTAGCCCATTGTGTGCAAAAACAAGTGATACTCAGAGGTATAACACCAAACCCATGTTAGAGTAAGACAAGACTAGACATAAGGCAGTAAAATTTAAAACTGTGTAATGTCAAATAATATGTAGTTGAAATAAGAGAATATGCAAGTTATTTATAGGCAGCAAAAGGATGAATGCCACAAAAAAAGACTGACATTATGGACAGAACAAATGGTTGCTAACAAAGGGAGATGAAAATTTGATAAATATAAATTAAAATGTTAAATTCATGAAAATTGCATCATTGATAGCAAAAAAAAGGGAGAAAAAAATATTGCAGTAAAAGTTTGCAATTAGTTGTAACAATTATTTGTAAAAGTTTGCCCTTTTGCAATTTTTTGTTCCTGTACATTTTCTGATATGCTTCAATTTACCTAGTTTTTGTGTTTAGCAATACTAGCCACAAAACACATAAATTGTAAAATGGTGTAATATATATGTCACATGCAGCTCTTTGATACCTTTTCAGTGACTGATACCTGACCTCAAAAGAATTTATTGATTATTTTTAATGCAAATCTAAAATTATTCAAGGAAGTCAATAAAGGCAATTTTGCTCAAGTGTATTGGATAAATTAAGCTTAAACAGGTTCTACTATGATGAACAGCAGAACTGTTGAAAATTGCTAATGATGAGAAACTGGTCACATTTCTCTTTCAGCAAAAGCCTCCAACTATATTGTTTTCAAAGGATCCATGTTTCACTACCATAACTAAATTTAGAGACGACAAATAACTATATAGCCTAATTTTAGTCTTTAGATTATAATCTATTTTTCCACACTCTCCATAGATGTTAAAAATCCAGCATGAATCCCTAGCCTGTTTATTTTGTGTAGCACATCACCAGTATCTGTAATACAGCTCATGAGATAATTAAACTAAGACACTTGCTCAAGGGTGTAACTATTCAAAACAACTGAACCACAACCTGTTTGACCAATTTTCATTTGCTTTAGTTTTCTTTCTGTTTATTACCAAATTTACCCTACTACCAACAGCTATATTAGAGTTCACCATCAACATCATTAGACAAAAAAGCCAAATTATCAGCAATTATCAGTATAATTTAATCATAAATTTTCAAATCTCTACACCATTAAAGCCAAAATCTTCCCCTTGCAGTGAATTCTGCATAACATAACCAATAACCAAAGAGAAAATGAAACAAAATGCACTCTTGTCTCAAACTCCATTAGCTATGTTAAATCAATTACTACAAGTCTCTCACAAATGACCTAATGTTATTATAGAGAGCTTTCACTATGCTAACTTCACCGATGGGCTTGAAAAGGCTACCGGGCATTGGATGGCACATCAAGTTATGGCCCCATGTGCAGGAGAGCCATACCCCGTGTTCAAGAGAACCATACCCTGTGCATGTTAAAGAACACACTAGATGGCTTTGGTGGGAGGCTACCATCTGCCTCCCAATAGCTGTTCCAGTGGGTTCCCTCCCACAACCTTCTCTGAGCTTTCGGGGTCCTTGTGATCTGGACATCTAGCCCATTGTGTGCAAAAAAGTGCAGCTCTGAGGTAAAACAAACCAACCCAACCCACTATACTAATTAACTTGTCAAGTCTGCCATATGATCTCAGGATCAACCACAAATTAGGATGATCAACAGAGTCAAAATCTCTTCTGAAATCTATGAAACTAGTAATCACAGGTTTCAAAACTCTAAAGAGTTCACAAGAATCTGCCTAAGTGAAAAAAATTTAATCAGTACATCCCCTACCTTTTCTGTATCCACACTGCTCATTCCACAGTTGACCATCAATGAAATTCTTATTTACATTAAGCAAAATAATGCAAAAAACTTTATCGGGAACAGAAAGTAAACTAATTCCCCTATAATTATCACAATAACTATGGTCATATTTCCTAAAAACAGGAATAATAATAATAGCTCTGATAAAACTTTTAAGAACAACACCTTTATCATAAAAAAAAGTTCAAAATTTCAGTTAGCCATGCACAGTAGACTCCCTCTTATCTGGCCCTTATGGGACCGGACCTCTAGACAGATGAATGAAAGGCCGGTTAATCCAAAAATTGTGTCAGAAAATAAATAAAAATGGCAAATGACAAAAAACTACCTGTACTGTATTTTAATTAATAATTTGTTGTACAATATTAACAATTTATTCACACTCGCTTGAAAAAGTCGGCGATTTTCTTTTGTTTTTTTCAACTTAACACTTTTTTTACCTGCAAAGTCTTGTCATTTTTTAATAAACATCACATCAATAGCAAATGAGGCCCATTGTTGTTCAATGTATCTTACTGCAACATCAAAAGTTTCTTTTCCTACAATATGGCTAACTTTCCCTATTTCCTCTTCTTCATTCACCGCTTCTTCTCCATTCCCTTCTTGGCAGACTGCATTGATAATTTCGTCATCATTCAGTGTTTCATTTTCCAACTGTTCATCACTAAAAGTTTTCTGAAAATTCCTTTGCTGCTAAAGGATCAGCTGACAATTTCTCACAACAAACACCAAGGTAATGAACACCATGCCATTTTTTTCAGCGAGAAAGCCATCCCTAACTTGCTGAAAAATCTCCCCCATTATCGATTTTAGAATGAAGGATTAATGCTTTTTCTTTCAAGATTGGCCCACTGATTGGTGTTCCTTTTCAATGCTCTTGCATGAACCATAACCAAAGTGCATCATTGACAATTTTATTTTTTGGCTTTTTAAGAGTGCACCGAGAAGGAAGTGTTTTTTCAAATTCGACTTGAGTGCAAAAATCTGTAAAGATTTTCTATTCCTTCTCTAATCATTTATTGCACTTTTACCAACACCTAGTTCATCACAAATATGCTTTACTGGATCAATGGGCTAAATGGCCAGGTCAGAAGGACCCTGAGGGCTCAGAAAAGGTTGGGGGAAAGGGATCCACTATCTTTTTGAACAGTATCTCCATCAGTATTCTACAAACTGGTGTTTTGCAAGTGCAACCTAGTGTTTACAAGTTTTTGGAAAATAATACAAAATCACATCATTGTTAATACAATGAGAAAATAGAAAATTTGCCATGTGTTGCTGATATTGATAGCACCTTATTGACAATAAAACTGGATAGGAGACAGATGGTAGGCTCCCATCAAGATATTCTTTAACATACACAGGGTATGGCTCTCCCATACAGGAGGCCAGGACTTTATGTCCCATCCAACAGATGGCGACCTTTCCAAATCCATCAGTGACCAAGGGCAGAGTGGGAGTTTAGTGGAAATAAATCTAAACAATGGCACAAGTAGTACTCGAACCTGGGAGCTACAGATTACAAGCCTGGCATGCTATTGACCGAGCCAATCCCTGCCCCTCAAGAGCTTCAATGTTAAAAGCAATTTTCTTAATCTTTGTGTGCCACTTTTTACAACGTACACCAAAGAGACAAAACATTATAACCAGTTGTCTTTATGCAAATCAAAGCAACTGTAGATAAACGACGGCACATGTGAAGGTCATGAAAAACGGTATAAATAATGCCTAATACTGAACTCTGCTAATCAGTGTTATTCTTGTTTTTCAGATGGGAAAGGCAGTGGATTTAAGTGAGTTTTACAAAAGCCAAATTGTAATGGCCAGATGACATGGTCAGAGCATTTCTGAGACCAGGGGCATAGCTATTGGGGGAGGCTTCCCCTCAAAGTAACTCGGAGTTGGCAAAATTCGAAGCGACTTCATTAAATCTAAGTGAGTTGTGAAAATCTGTAATTTTTTTTTTGTAAAATTAAGGGGAACTGTCAAAATCGAGGAAACTTGGCAAATCTAGGGCAGTTTGGAAAATGGAGAGGTGTCAAAATTCGAAGCCACTTAGTAAAATACAGGTGAGTTGGCAAAATTGGGACAACTTGGCAAAATCTTGGAAAGTTGGCAAAATTCAGAGAGACTTGGTAAAATCTTGAGTAGTTGGCAAAATTCAGGTGAGATGTAAAAATTAGGATTTTTTTTTCTGTAAAATTATGGTGAGTTGGCAAAACTTAGGGAGTTGACAAAATCTAGGGGCAGTTGGCAAAATCGTGGAGAGTTGGCAAAATTCAGGTGAGATGTAAAAATTGGGATTTTTTTCTGTAAAATTATGGCGAGTTGGCAAAACTTAGGGAGTTTGCAAAATTCGGAGTGACTTGGTAAATCGTTGGGAGTTGTCAAAATTCAGGTGAGATGTAAAAATTGGGATTTTTTCTGTAAAATTATAGCAAGCTGGCAAAATCTAAGGGTAGTTGGCAAAAATTTGGAGTGACTTTGCAAAATTTGGAGTGACTTTGCAAAATTCGGAGTATCTTGGCAAAATTGTGGAGAGTTGACAAAATTCAGGTGAGATGTAAAAATTGCAATCTTTTTCCTGTAAAATTATGGCATTTTGGCAAAATTGGGGCAACTTTTCAATATCGAGGAAAGTTGGCAAATCTTGAAGGAATTGGCAAAATTCAGAGTGACTTTGGAAAAATAAAGTGAGATGTAAAAATTGGGATTTTTTTCCTGTAAAATTGTGGCAAAAATCGAGGAAACTTGGCAAAATCTAGGGCAGTTGGCAAAATTCGCATCCATTTGGTAAAATATGGCAATTTGTAAAAATTGGGATTGTTGTGAAATTAAGGAGAGTTGGCAAAATTTTGGAAAGTTTGAAAAATTTGAAGTGACTTGGCTAATTTAAGAGAGATGTAAAAATTCAGATTGTTTTGCGAAATTAAAGAGGTGGTAAAATCGTGGCAACTTGGCAAAATCTAGGGAAGTTGGCAAAACTGGAAACCACTTGGTAAAGTACAGGTGAGTTGTAAAAATTGGGATTGGTTTTGTGAAATTAAGGAGAGTTGGAAAAACCGAGAACTATTGGCAAAACCTAGAGGAGTTGGTAAAATTCAAAGTCACTTGTTAAAATACAGGGGAGTTGTGAAAATTGTGCCTTTCTTGTGCAATTAAGGAGAGTTGATAAAATTTAAAGTGATTTGGCAAATTCAGGGAACATGTAAAAATTGCAATTTTTTTCTGTAAAATTATGGCGAGTTAGCAAAATCTAGGTTAGTTGGCAAAATTCGAATCCACTTGGTAAAATATAGGCAATTTTTGAAAACTGGAATTTATTTTGTGAAATTAAGGAGTATTGGACAAATAAAAAAAACTTAAAATGTACGACAGTTGGCAAAATTCGAATCCACTTGGAAAATACGGGTGAGTTGTGATAATAGGGATTGGGTTTGTGAAATTAAGGAGAGTTGACAAAAATCGAGAAATCTTGGGGAGTTTGAAAATTCTGAAGTGACTTGACAAATTTAGGAGAGATGCAAAGATTGGGATTGGTTTTGTGAAATTAAGGAGAGTTGATCAAACCAAGGGAAAATTCACACCAACTTGCTACAATTCAGA